>CM060922.1:438044455-438549455 GCA_030737875.1 Allium sativum | reverse complement strand
CAGATAACTAACTGGCTAAAAAGCAAATTACAAAACAGTACAAACTTTCACACAAAAGCAAAAGAAGAAAATAAAAGATAATGGGGTAGAAAAAAACGAAAGTAAAAACAGCCGGGAATCGCATTCAATCAGAGCCACGTCAAAAAAGTAGAAGAAATGATTAAAGTGGTAACTGCCATCAACAATTCCTTTCTATTCCGAATAGAAGATGAAGCCATCCCTACTACCTGCAAGTATTCAATATTTATGTTTTACTCAACATGTTAAATCAAATAAATTAAAACACCAGTATGGCAGTATATGATGTGTGTTAAGAAAAATATATTTTCATATTTTATTTATATAAAACATGACCTCGATTTTACATGAACAAATGTATATTTCGGTTTAACCTTTTATAAAGAAAATTGAAACATTAGTTTTGTTTTGTACAAATTTCTACTACAAGCAAAATGTGTATTTCTAGTCTATGAAATGTGTGCAGAAAAAGTCTTTTACATATTCGAAAATTATTTCTGTACGTAATCCAAGGAGCATTTATTTGTTAATTTTGATGTAGCTTCCTTTCCAGTTTAATTTCCTTTCAACTGAAAACTCAAACTAATTCAAGCAAGATCTTATATAAAAATACAGAATGATGTAAAAATAAAAATAAGTATTTATGAAATATAGTCAATTACATTGTAAATAATTTTATAGATGAGCCAATGAAATGCAGTTCGGAAAAATACAGATAAATATTTACTTCTATGACTTGTCAATTTGTAATTAAGTGGGACTCATCCTTTGCTTTTTGTAAAATTTCGTATAGATGCAAACAAAAGTAATTGAGTTGTATTACATAACCAAACATATTTTAAGCCTCTAACAGCCCAAAAGAAAAAGAAAAAAAAAAGTACAAAATATGGTGATTTCAAAATCAAATCCAAGCATATTTGAATTATAATTATTTGAGAGAAGAAAAAGTACACAAGGAGAAGAATATACCTGGGAAGCATCGCCGGGGGTAGGCAAAGGCCGAAAGCTCTGACTATCAGTGACGCCCGTCGGTAACGGCACCGCCGGATTACTGCTGAGAAATGGCACACCACCGGCTCCATCCACCGGAGCGCCCACAGGCGGCGGCACGGCTTGAGTCGGAGCACCTTCAGTGGGTAGAAGAGGCATCGTGTTAAGAGGAGAGTGGGAAGGGGAGCTGGAGACCCAGGTGCGCCAGGTTCTGTGCGACGAACGTAACGGGGTCGGGCCACCGGCAGTCGGCGACGGCGCCGGTGAGAGTGCGGGCTCGGTTGTAGGTGCCATGGAGAGAAAAATCGTGAAGAGGGAGAAAGTGGTAACTATGAAAGTATTTTTCATTTTTGTGTTTGATTTCGTTTCTTTTCTTTAGGAGGATTTAAGCTGGGGAGAGTGAAGAAAGGGAGTGAAGTGGGAAGGGGTTATTTAATTGAAGGTGGGGGGAGGAGGAAACCGTGAATTCATTGATGTATGTGAATGAATGCCTTGTGACTTTGGGGGTTCCATTGAAAAAGGACAATTCTCTGTGTTATATATTAATTGTGATTTTTGGAGGGAACAAATCATCCTTTTTTCTATTGTTATTATTATGTGTCAAGTACTTGTTGATTGGAGCATAAGGGACAGAGGAGGTTGAGACCAGGGATCTTGGCTCTATTGTCCATTTTAAATTAATGATGTGCATGGTTCCAATATCTTTCAACTTTGAAAAGATGAATTAACATATTGATAAACGGGAGATCATAGAACCACGTGAAGCTTAAACCTACATCAATTGAATGAGTTTACACGGGAGTGTGATTATGATATTTTACTTTGTCTGTGATATTGATTAGGGCTGTTACGGTAACGGTAAATTTACCATTACCATACCATTACCAGTCGATCGATAACCATTTTTGATTGAAATCGGTATACCAGTTAAAACGGTAAGGTAACGGTAAGTTTACCATTTTTAACGGTAAATTATCGGTAACGTTTCTTCAATACCAGCGGTAACGGTAATTTACCAGTTAATTCAAAACCTAAGTATACTCATCTGATATGCTTTATAACATGCACGTAGAACCAAATAAATGATTGTATTTAGTTCAATAATCAAATGAAATAATCCCAGATACACTTATTTCCTTTTTCATTTATGTTTTTTTATAAACTAACACTACATATAGTATAATAAAGATGCACTATGTACAAAAAATATGTTAAGATATAAACTTCGTTGGACAAACGGTAATTTACCATTACCAGTGTAACGGTTACCAGATTATCGGTATACCAATCATCGGTATACCAGTCGATCGGTAACGGTAAGCAATTCTGGCTTACCAGTAAAAACGGTACGGTAACGGTATTTGCTAAACGGTAACGGTAACCGTTACCATAACAGCCCTAATATTGATCATGTAGGAGTACTTAACAATTGTATTGTGAATCCCTGGAGTGTACACGGGTTTATAGAACGATTTTTTTTTTAACACTATATGTTTGAAATTTTGAAATTGTGAAGACGGGAATGAATGTTTATTTAATGTTTTAAAACATGGCATGTTTCTTGAGCACTACTAATATGCTTAATAAATCTATCTAAATAATCTCAAAGTACATAATGTTCAACTCTTTTTTAGAATACAAGCATTACGTATTACAAATGATAACATCAACCATCAATTTTTTTCATTTGGTGAACAGTACGATACTGTACACACGCTCTTTTACACAAACATACATGCATACATGTGTATATACACACACGTATGTACGTGTGCATATATGTAAGCGTACATACATACTAGTTTGGTTGATAGTAATGCCTCAAGCCTAACATGAAGAAATAATGCATGAACTAAGGTAACATTGGAATTTTGGTTCAAATAAATACAGTTCAAATTCAAAGGAAAAAAAACATGTTTTAGATAGGGCATTGTTATTGACACTCCATTTTCTGTTAAGGGGAGGCCAAATTTTAAGAACACTCCACATTTTTTAAATTGTTAAGGAAGGAATCAATGTAGATGACTATTTTTTTTTTTTACTTTTTACGTTTTTACCCTTACTTCTAAAAATTACTCACCATAAAGGCAAATTCTATTTATACACCAAAAATTCCTTAACATACACCATTATTTTTTTCTATAAAATTTTATTACTAAATTACCCTTTTCTCATTGTTGCTTTTTTAATACTTCTGCATATAAAAAGTCAAATCATTCTTAAAAGTATTGAAATTTGATACAAACTAGATATGTTAATGAATTATTTAATCATGAAATCTAAAATTTCAATTAAGAAAACATTCATAAATAACGGTCTAATTTAGAAGTGTTGATTTATTTTGTAAAATTACAGTAATTTTATTGAAATTGATTTTTTTTCATAAAGTTAATAAAAGTTGCAATATTAGTACAAGAAATATATTTCATTTTGTAAAATTTTACTCAATTTGATGCAAAGAGTTTCTAATTTTTGGTAATTGTGTTTTAAATTTGAAAAAGGAAAGGAAAAGAAGATGAGAACATGGATATTTTAGTAAAAGAAACGGTATGTAAAGTAATATATGGTGTGTATTAGTTTATTATAATTTTTGGTATATGTTTAGCAATTTTTGGTGTATAAATAGAATTAGCTAACTGCAAAATCATAAGTCTTCTAAATCACAAAAACCCAAATTAAGCCTAAATGGATAATAATGTAAAAGTAAATTTATTTGTTAAGGGGCTACTTTCCTCCTTGGTACTCCCCTTAACAATTTTTTAGAAAGTAAAAAATTGGCTTTCCACTAACAATATTTGGAGTGTCAATAACAATGCCCTTTAGATACTATCCAATGCTAAGTGCGTTAGAAAAATACCAAGTCACATTGGCACATCATAAATCCTAATATGCATAACTTGATATGACACTAAAAAACATGTGTCAAATATCAATAATGTACAGTTAAATTTTTGAAACAAACAAGTAATCTTTTTTCATTTCTTCAAAATATTCATGCAAACATAATAATTGAAATATGACAACAATTAACATATTTCCAATACGAAATAATATATTAACAAAACACTGAATATATGTGGGTACACGTAAGATAAATGTTCGATTATATTATTACATAAAATCAAATATTATATAGGAACACAGTTACCAAATTGAACAATTAAAAATAGATTGATACACAAGAACAATAATACTAAGTTATTATTCCTAAACAAGCTAGGATCGATTAGAGATGGAAATTAAAAGCAAATAATAAAGTCAATTTAAAAGTAAAAGTAATAATAAGAGATTTAAAATGAAAGTAGGAACAAGATAAAAATAAAATAAAATAATTAAACAAATAATAGTAGCAATAATGATAAATGAAAACCCAAGATGGTGATGATGACGATTGTGATAATAGTTGAAGACTAACACTGCATCGTATGTCGATATTCACTAGTCGTATGATCTAAAACTTATAACACTCTTCTTAAACTAACTTAAAGCGCATGAATCTGTTACTTAGATCGCCAACTTTCACGCACTCATGTATGACACCAGCTCTTCAAATATATTCTAATTTCTTAATCCCTTATTGCTTATTCCTCTCATGTCATCCTTGGTCAACATCTTCCTTTGTTTGAGCATTCGATACGGCCTATAATTCTAACTTGTACAGGTGTCTCAAGAGATCACTGTTGGAGATGTCCAAACCATCTTGAGCAGTGTTGGACTAGCTCCTCTTTTATTGATGCAACTATATAAGCATATCTTCCACAAAAAGCTTAAACAATGCTTGAATATTAATTAAGTCCATTAAATAACACCAATACATTCCAAAATGATTAACCTAAGGCATATATTTTAGAGACTCTTCTCCTTAAGAAAACCAGCGATACCTCATACAAAACTTTAAATTTAAAACACTATTGATTTAAATTTGATTCTCTATTCAATCATTTCTAAATTTGATCTTGCCTTTTTCATGTAATCAGCTTCTCGTCATTTTGCTTTGGACATGATATTATAGCTCCAAAGTTAGGCAACAATTTTCCTTGAAGTTCAAATTGGACATTATCCAATATTTATAATCAAATTATTAGCTCAACGCTCATATATACGATTGCAATACTTTATTTAACATGCAACGAACTTATAGTATTACATAACTGTTACAGTTATAAGATGCAAATTATAACTTATTTTATAATAACGTAGAATATATATGTGTACATACATACACACGCATATTTTTGTGTGTGTGTGTATATATGTGTGGTGTGCGCGCGCGCACGCGCGTACGTATGTGGTATTCCTTTGAAGCTTATGCAAACATTACCATACAATATTTTATTTAGTTTGTTAATGAAAATAGTCCACAAATAATTTTCACTCGTTTTGTTTCTTTTTCTGTTGAATTCATTAAGAAAAAAGTGCCAATTAAGAATCAATATTAAGATTTAGTTTTGCTTCTATGTGGTACATATAGTTCTTAATGTTACAAAAAATTCATGATAAATATTCGCTCATAAAGTTTGACTTACATTTCTTTAGACGTATTAGTGATAAAATAAATTAGATAAAAGGAATTAAGTGACCGCAGAATAATTCTCAATTGGTTAACATTATAGATCATTGATATGTAATTGATTCTCCCGATAAAATTAATTTAATTTAGAGATAATGTAACAACCCGAATTTTCAATATATTAATATTTGATTAATTTAAATATTAAAACGTTTAATTTTAAGATTTAATAACTAAATTGAGATTTGGAATGTCGATTTAACTTAAAACTGAAACTATTAAGTTTAAAATCCAGTTTAATTTATTTTGAAGCAATGTAAAATTCTATTTAAATATAAATGATAATAATAGATTATTATCAGAGAATTTGTGTGTTTTGAAATCGAATAATTATTGATCGATTTTCATTAACACATTAAAATAGCCAATTTGTATATCAATACCTCGATCTGGTTCACCAGCCCCTAAAGCGTTAACCTCCCCTCCAGATGTTCCAGCCTTTTGTCCTTGTCTCCAAGGGCACTGTCCCTTGAAATGTCCAACCTGGCCACATTGAAAGCAAGCATTCTTTGTTTTTCTGTAGTCTTTCACAAAGTGTCCTAAAGCACCATAACCACGACATTTCACTTATGTCTTGATCGAGCTTTTTCAGACTTCTCCCTATCTTGTTCTTATTATCCACTATTTCTTTTTCTCTGCCTTGGGCTTCACTTCCTCTTTCTTTTCTTCTTTCTTTACTTCTTTGTTTCCTTCTTTTCCCTTCTTGTGCATCACGACCATGTCTACTAGTTTTTCAAAGGTTTCCGCTATTGGTACATGGGTTAGTGTTAATTCTTAGAGCGGTTGGTTTAATCCCTTAGAGAACCTCAAGGTCTTTTTGTGAGGAGTGTTCACTAACTTCAATCCAAATCTTGCTAGTTGGTTAAAAGTGTTGACATACTGCTTTATAGTCATGCTCCCTTATTTCAAGTTCAGAAATTTCTCCACTTGCATTCCTTCTTCTGTTTGTAATGAGAATCTTGCCTCATAGATAACTTTAAAGTTATCCCAAGTAGCTACTTCTGGTCTGACTTGAACTATTTTCCACTAGTATAATGCTTTATCTTTAAGCTAAAAAGCTGCTAACTGGACTCTCCTCATATCATCGAGTTCTAATAAGTTGAAAACATGCTCTGTTTCTCTTAACCAATTTCATGCTTCTACAATACTATCGGTACCGCAAAAAGGTTTTCCTCCCATTGCGCTGAAGTTTTTGCAGAGCTTAGAAAAGTTGACTACAGGAAAGAGACGAGGAGGCGCTACCGCGGTTGCAACTAGGAGAGGGACATTCTCTTGTACCCCCAACAGGCGTCGTAGCCTCTATGTATCTACGAAACTATGTGGGAATGAGAATGCCCTCGGGAAAGTTAGGATCCCCAAATATGCTGAAAAAGGACGAAACAAGAATTCATAAAGAGAATCGAAGGAATATTGTAAATAACTAGAGGGGATACGTTTATTCAAAAATCACTTTTTATTTGAAAATCCTTTATTTTGAAAACATTTTTCAAAAACTTTTCCTCTAATCTTGTAACCTTAAGCTCTGATACCAAATGTGACACCCCACATCCGTTAATGTCACTCTAATGAGAATGCATTAAGTTTCGTGAAGCGCAATTGGTAAATAATGACTAACTGTACCAGACATATATAAATAATGCAGCGGAAAAACATAAACTTTTCTTAATCAGAAAAACAATGTTTCAAACCCAAAGTTACAACATCAAGTTTTCTGAAATATCAAAAGCAATCTATCTCATAATTAGAGTACAAGAAACATAAAAATATCCCTCAAGTGTCATTACAATAAACATGAATAAACTGAAGAAAATACTTGAAAAAGAAGATCTGTCCAATTCCAAGCAGAACAACGATCTCAACTATTGACCACTCCCACTCCGAGAACTTGGGGGAGGGAGAAAAAGAAAACAAAAAAGGTCAAACATAAAATCCGGCGAGTTCTTGTAATTTCTAGCATATGTATATGAAAATGTGTCAAGACAGATCAATAATACTGGAAGAGAAAGTACAATAAAATATGTGTATTCGTACGAGATAAACAAAATGTCAAAACAGGATAAAGGCATATTAAGCTTCTCGTTCATATCCCAAAAATCAAACTAACTGCACCAACTTTACTAGTATTAACATGATTAGGTGTTACCCTAATTATTACCCATGTGATCGACTCCCTATTACCTGAATATTCTATGTCAGCCCCAACAGTAGGGTGTATCAGTCCCTAACCCAGCAACTTATAGAACACAACCATATTTGTAGGTGTTACTTGTGGCTTAGTTTCATGTAATTGGACTTATGCACGCTCATGACTTCCCTGGAACACGCTCTGTACACCCTCTAAACCTTGAACTGCTTATAATCAAGTTCAGTAAAGCGTGCCCTGACTCCTACCTAGTGCGGGATCCGTACCGAGATACCAACAGGGATACTGACTGATATGTGTTCCACATAATTTGACACAAGCCAACCTCTAGGCTTGTATCCCCGTATACCTAGGATTTAAGAGTCCTGACAACCTGCTACAACAACTAGACTTGGGACGACTTTAGCTTTTTATTTAACAGGTGTAACTTAGCAGGTTCAAGTTCAATAATAAGTCCGGTTGTAAAATTACATTTATCTAAATGTTGTTAGTGTACAACCCTTTTTCCCCAACAAGCACTTGCCCATATGTACAACTAGACTTACAGTAATTTACTTAGTTTTCACATCTGGTACTATTCTATCCTTACATGTCATACTTAATATCACATTAAGTCCAGTTTAACTGATTGTCATGTCACATGTTCTTCCTAACATGTAATTAACCCAACTTTAAAAGAATAACATGTAACTATCCCAATCAGATTAACATGTAATTATCCCTATTCTTACAGTCAAGGGTTCTAGTACATAATATGCCCAATTTTCCCCATTCATGTGCCATTATCTAATTATTCCAATTGTTGTCCATTGTACGCAATTAACGTAATAGCCTAGGCTTAAGTAGTCTAGGTTCTGCGTAGAATAAAAAGGAAAACAGATCCTAGACTGAGCAAACATGCAGAATCGAAAGACTGTAAATAAACGAAAGGTACAATAAGGACAAGGAAGATTAAAGTTCATCATATAACTTGTAGATACGAATAGTAAAACATGTATAAACATATATAAGGATTATTTTAGGCACTGTTTATATTAGATCCAGTCTTACTAACAGTCCAAAACCTTTTTACTTAATCAAATCTAAAAATCACATAGAATTTACAGTGGGACTTGATGAAGAATCTGAATATACTACTGAAGAAAACATCCGCTTTAATCTTGTATTGGTGTAGAGCAGTCTGAATTGTCCTTTTTAATATATTTTTAGGCAGCACCTTAGTAGTATTATGCACATATTTATCTTAGAAAAGATTTGGAAGAAGAAGGTGGAAGAAATGGTTTAGTGTAGTGCAGAACAAATGAGGTTACATGCCTTTATATAGACTATCCAGGACAGTCCGTCACCGTTAAATATTAGGTTTTTAATATAGTCCGTACACTCGGTGCTGAGTCAGCAATGAATCAAGCCACAAAATTGTCCAGGTTCGGTGGACGAATCCGCCCAGATCTGTTGTGGTTCGACCCTTGGGTTGACCCTAGCGTCGACCCATCCTCTCTGGGTCGACCTAAGGGTCAAATCGGGCTAGGCGTGGGTCGGTTGACAACGGATGTATTTCCCGCTCGTTTCCCCCACCTCGTTCGTTTTATTTTTCAGGATTTTAGCTTATGTTATATTTACATATAAGCTCCTTGTATGTATGTAAACTTCTAATGCTCATATCTTCTTCATATGTTATCAATTTTATGTAAATTTGGGGCCTATCTGAACCAGAATTCCGAGACGAACGCAACGGTAATGCCGATTTCACTTAATTCCAAATATTTGATTAAGTTATACCCAAATTATCATATTAATGTATGGTTGTAGTGTATTAAATTTTGGGGTGTTACAACAAGGTAGCATTTAAAATATGCTAGAAAACAGTCAACATATTTTAGTAGTGTTTAAGAAATGCTACAGTAACAAATGTAATAAGCCATCTGAATTTTTAGTAGCAAAAATGAATGCAATGAAAAGTTTTTAGTTGCACAAAATAAACGCTATCGAAAAATAAAAAATGGCCCACGTACAAACCTTCAGTAGCATTTGGAAATCGCAACTAAAAAACAAGGCTTTTAGTTGCGGGACCTATAGTAACATTCTTTAAAACGCTATCAAAATGTTTTGGTAGCATTTTTCAAACGCTGCTAAAGGTCTTTTCTGGTGTAGTGCCCTCGTCTTGGATTACCATCAAGATTTGAGGTAAACTTCACCGAATTTTGATCAATTTGGAAGCTTGAAGGCTTTATTGCTAATTTCAGCATTCGAAATAAACATTGCAGTAACATGCAAAGAAGATTTCAATTGACGATCATAAATTTCACGAATATGAAAGAAACCTGAGATAAGATTATGGTTTTGAAGCTGATTACCTGTCTTTGGGTTTTTTTTTTTCAACAATTAACTTTGCTTTAGAGTAGGATTTGAGCTTGGGGATTGAATTTTTTAATAGGAGAATGAGTTTTTCTTTTTACTATAATGCACCAGAAGGGAGAAAGTGTTTACTGGAGAAGATGCTAAGTACAAAAATCTTTTTCTCCAAAATTCTCCTTTACTAATTAACTATTTAAGGCGCAATCGAGCCTAAGAAAGTTAATTAATGGTTGGATAAGCCCAAACGAGATAATTAAAGGCTACGTAGCCTTATTTCAACAAAATATACTTGTTTTAAACTCTTTTCACCTAATTTCTTCATTTTAGCTTATATTTGTCACTTTTAACACAAATAAATTTTGCAACATGTTTTTACAATAACTTTAACCATTTTAAATTTTGTTTTTGACTAGTTTACAACAAAAGTTCGCATTTTATATGAAATACACATTTTAACGTTTCATTTGAGCAAAAATCATTATTTCATTTATTAAAATTTACAAAGCACATTGTTTTGACTTTAAAATTTTTACAGTCTCTTACAAATTATTTTCAATGAGGTGGATACCCAGTGCCAAAGGCTCCCGTTTTCAAGCGCGGGAGGACTTCTCAGGTCAGTCTCCCATCCCGGTACTATTCTCACGGCTTTTCGGGCTCTGGGGTGGTCGATTAGTGCACATTGTTACAAATTATTTTCAGTGTTCAAATAAATTTTTTTTTACACATGTTTTTGTTATTTATTTGTACCCCCAATTGCTCATTAAAACGATTTTACTAGAATTTTACCATTTGTGCTTATCTTACCGTTTATGCAACAAAACCCATAGGAATTCTAAAAATCCCTATTTATTCCCATTTCTTATACTTTATAAAGTTTTAAACTTTATTCTCCATTTGTAAAATTCCACTATCGACACAAATACGTATATTATTTTACACAAATTTCCTCTAAACTAAATATCCATTTCCTAGTTCATAAGTTTATTCATTTCCAATGATTAAAACATTCCCTTCCCTTAAGTATCCTAAGCCAAATCCAAATTATCAATGAATTTGGACAGTTTATTCAAATTATCCACTCCATCTATTATTAAACATTTGATTAATTAAATTGCCCCCTTAATGTGATTTATTTATATTGTTACTATCTGGTAATCACAAAACCAGGCTGTTACATGTTTGCATCTTTGAAGTTCACAACTCTATGAGATCAGCGCATCTGAAACATAATTCTCTAAGATTTTTGCTTGCAATTTGTAGACTTTGACGTGAATGAGAAGAAGTAGAAGAAGGTGCCAAAGATAGAGAGAGGTTAGTGCCAACATATGCAAACAATGGAAATAATTTTTGACTAGAATCACGTGGCAGTGAGAAGTAATCACAAGAAGAGATGAAAAAATTGATGGAGATGTGTTGTTATTATTTTCTTGGTATCATTATTGTATGTTTGTTTTAAGCTTTTCAAAAGTAATTGTTATTAGTTAAATTTAAAGAAACATTGTATTATGAAAATTAATGTTAATTATAACTCAACTTAATATTACTAATATTATTTCGCAAATATGATATCATATTTTTGTTCTACTAAGTACATGAATGTTAATTTCATTTTTGAGAAGATACTTGATAGCACATTGATTTGTATGGATTAGGTATGAATCAGGTAGAAGGAAGGTGACAAGCATTTTAGGTGATTGCGGAGCGAACGTCCCAACTTACGTACATGTTTTCAACTTATGGCGGTCATAGTAATGTGTTAAAATCGTTTTGATCATGTAATTATAATTCGAAGCACAAAGGCCCCATGATCCTTAGAAAACAGCAATAATTGTTTGTTCCTTAGACTTGTAAAATGTTTATACGCATAACGAAACAATCTTTAAATCTGTCTTTTCCCCATACTATGCTAACTTTATTAAATTCATCAAAAGACCACGTACTATATTCGCGCCTAACGTTCTAGACCACTAATGGTAATGGCAAAATTGATCAAGTGCGTGCGAATAGAATATTCAAATGCGTAAAGCAACTTTGACCTTTACCCTTTAATGCTTCTCAAAAGCATTCAACTAAACTTTGATTTTAACCCAAAAGAAATTAGGTGGCACGAGGCGTGGTAAAGAAATTAGCTGCGTGACTCGAAACATAGGTAAAGCAAAAGCTGCTGCAGCTTTTCAATCAAAACAACGTCGTCATATGCCTACAGTTGTACGCAGCTTATGTTCTCTATGTTATCGAATGAAGCGTGGAATTGACCCCTAGTTGGCAATTATAAGCTGATCATTTAAATATACGATTTAAAATTTCGAGATTTTGAAAAAAAAATGTACGTCTTCAGAAGAGAACGATGGCACCATGCAATTTCTTATATTGTTCTTTCTGGCCTAGACAATAGGCTATTGAAATTATATTTGTTGTGTCTTTATTTATGTTAAAATATTTTTATTTATTCACAATAGACTACTCTAGGTGGTTTTCACGGAAAATGTATGTTTGTTTTATCATGGTCAATTCACAGAAATTTTTTGTTAAATCATTTTACACAGCACATGGGTTTGTAACATTCGAATGTAATACATTTGATGTGAATACAACCAAAGAGTAGATGATTATAAATAGAAAGTATTATTCCATAGACTGATGTATCCAAACTTGCTATTAATTTCCTAAGAACGTCGGTGTAAAACAAACAGCATGCAACAACAAATAAACAGTATAAGAGTGCGTTCGCAGTGAAAATTTGGCACGTTCATTTTTTTTTCGCGTCGGACGCAATCACCTTTTATCTCTTCCAGATTCCACGATTCTCGAACGTTGGAAAACTAACCGGACGCCAACAGTTAATTTTCCAACGTACCCTTTCAGGCTCTATTAAACCGAGCCCCCCCCCCCCCCCCCCTTTCTCTCATCTAAACCCGATTACACTCTTCCTAATCTCCGATTTTCGATTTTTTGGAGCAATTTCAAGTGGCAAAAACGGTAATTTTTAATATCGTTGTCTTTGTTTTTCAATTTTCTACCACATATATTTTTTTCGGATTTTTCTGAATTTTTTTTTTGGGTTACGCAGATGGCTTTCTCTTCCACCACTGCTACCTCACAGCCATTTGCGAATTGGACAGACGACCGGGAGTCCGATTTCATAGATATTTGCGTTGAATTCATAGCCGCTCGCGATACAAGCGTAAGTGGGTTCTACACAACAGTCGCAGCAACAATGAACGACCGTTTTGGACTGGAGTTCACAGAAAACCAGATTAAAAATAAATGGGACAACATGAAGCGCACTTTTCGCGAATGGAACACTCTGCTACGAACACCTGGCGGTGTATGGAATGCAGATTTCGATTATCTGGACGGTCCTGATGATTTTTGAAGTACCAGCGGTGGCAGAACATTTAGAAAATTCAGGAAGCACTCGCCGGTGAAGTTCCGAGACCAAGACATTATGTTCGAGGGTTGTTTGCGCAAAGATACTTGTGCGTATTCGATTCCTCAGGTTGCGCCTCCTACTGCACCAGCACCTCCACCAGCGTCTGCAGCAGCTTATTCTTTCTCCCCCGGGGACGCGAGTTTCTATACTGATTGGATGGCTTCGGGCGATCCACCGTCTGGTCAGCCCTCTAGGCGCAGACAGGCAGAGCGTGCCAGCTCGTGGGTGACCGACCATACGAGACAGCTTGCTGCTCGTTGTTTGGAGCTTGTTCGGAGATCGGGGACGCGCGTGGATCTTTGAGAGATTCTGACAGTTTTTCGCAACGATGAGCGGAATGTTGATATTGCTCAGGAGCTTAGCGATGAGCGCTTATGTGCCTTTATTTCATCGGAGTTGAACTTATTACCTCATCGTCGTTTATTGTAGATTTTCATGTATTTGTTTTAGTTCCAGTACCGTTGTGTTCTTTATGTTTTATGAAAAAAGTGGCGTCGTTATGAAATATGTTGTCGTTATAGTTTGATGCAATTAGAATTTAATTAAATCAAAACCATTAATTTAACAATTAAATACCACGCTCAAATACCACGCTCAAATACCCCGTTCGTCGCTAAAAACATAATCCCCCTTCGCTACAGTACCACGCTCAAATGCCACGCTCACGTTCGTTAAGAACGCACCCTAAAGTTCTCAGATGAACTGTTAAGCACTTTTGTGCCTACTGTACTGCACTAGGTATGCTCAAGGTCACGTGGGGAAGAATTACCGAAGCATTTCCAGCCAGAGATGAAGAGATGGTTTTTGCTGTCATTCAAGCATCTATTTAGTGGAACAAAAATAAAAGATGCAAAAATATATGTAGGTGTTCCACGTAGGATCAACAATAAAAGATGCAAAATTATTCCATTTGGTGCAAAAATATACAATCGTTCTATATTGAAGTTCATGCGCAAAATACGCAAATATGCTATCACATCATCAAGCAGAAGAAAGGAAAAAAAAAGGTTTTTCTTCCATTTGATGTTTCATAGTCTATACTATGAGCCACTCTCAATCTGAGCGTATTCTATTGCTCGTAAATAACCAAAACTCTCTCTAGAAATTTCCTGCTTCAAGCTCTTCAAAACCTTCAACTTACAACTCCCAATTCTTCAGATAACTTCAAACATAACTGTGTAAAATGAAAAACAAACAAATTAATTTGTGTCAAAAATTATGCAATGTTTGTTCCACTACATATGTCGTCACCAAATCATACCTATCTATATACTGATGAATCTCCATTCAATTTTCTTAACTCCACTACATGAAGTGATGAACTGATATATATATATATATATATATATATATATATATATATATATATATATATATATATATATATATATACACACACACACACACACTGCTTCAGTAGTGCACAAGACTGTAAAGTCGATCATCTTTAACTGAATACTTTTACTAGATCCAAAAAAAAAAAAAAAAAAAAAAAAAAAAAAAAACACTATACTTTTATGACATGGTTCTGTTTCACATAGTTCCTAAACCAAACTGAATCGATTCATTTTTCAAGATAATCCGCATGTTGCATTAATTTTAATGTTATATATTAAAGCATGATTATTACCAATTATTTGAGAATCATTCATATGCTACTTGTTCATACTTTTTCCTTTTATTAAGGTGAGCTTGTTCCAGTATTTCTTTTCTTTTCATTATAGCATTGCAATCCATAGATTAAAGCATACAGCTTAATGTAGAAACAATGGTCATAATCAGAGCCGGCCCTGAGCATAATGTGGCCCTAGGCAGAAAATTTCGTTGTGGCCCAAGTTCCGCGTGAAAGCAGCAAAAAAAAAAACCACACAAGAGTGTAGCTGTCAGGAATTGAACCAGAAACCACTTGATTTATAGGGATGGGCACATTCCACCCAACCAAATATGTTTCTCGCATAAGAAGTAAAAACCCATCTAACTAAAGAATCCGCAAATCTGAGGCCTCCCTACACCCTCTTCTTCCTCCTCCCCGGCCGGAGGCCCTAGGCGGCCGCCTGGCCCGCCTATGCCCAGGGCCGGGCCTGGTCATAATAAGGAAAGGAATATACATATTACCTGAACACAAATATTAGTGGTAATAAGAAATAACAAAATTAAGGGATATATTAATTGTATAATATATATATATATATATATATATATATATATATATATATATATATATATATATATATATATATATATATACACACACACACACACACACACACACACACACACACCAAAAGAGGGGGAAAAAGATAGACATATTATCTGAGGATACTAAAAAGTTGAGGTGATAATTGATTAAACAATGAGAAATGTCTGATACTCCGAACCGTCTACCTGTCTTCAGGTTTTTGAATTATTTGGAAACCACTATAAATTAAACAACAAACAATTAGATATCAAATGAGAAAATGAGAAATGTGACTCATAAGTTATGAATCTGTACAAACTAAAAACTCAGTATTTAATTCTTGATGGTCCAAAACATGATGCTAGATGGACAATTAAAGGAATATATCTTCCAATTAATAACGTACTTACCTGTAAAAATAAGAGTGGAAAAACATCGTCCATTAAAATATTGATAATCAGCTCGGTTAACCCTTACCCGTAAAATTAGTATGAATGTGTGAATTCTGATACATACCGGATTGCTAAAGTCCTATTAGACATTATATACTCAAAATACATTAATGCGTTGTTAGGTGTGGCTCACATTGGAATGTAGTGGGTGCGTGGATTGAACGGGAGAATTGTCCCACATCGCAAGATATTAAGAAAGATCGTGGTGTATATATGGTATTGGTGACATGTAACAATATGGATTCTTTTTGTTACAACAAGTGCTTGCCAATACCAAATCATATGCTCGATGGAAGACGATGGAGGATGTTCAATCGGGACGCCGGCATAGGAGACTTCGACCGTTGACTTCGATAAACACGGTGAAGCGCGTACGGTACGCAGGGAATGCTGAAACTTAACATTCATATATGCCGTTAATTTTTTTACAGAGGTAGTATGGTATGTTAAGGAAAAATCATATAGAAGCAGTATGGTATGGTAAAGAAAAAAATTCTAGTTTTGTTGCACTGGAGTTAATATATGAAACTTACTGCTTGGAAATATACATGTATCTTTTAGAAGCTTGGATTTCCAACTCAATTTAAAGGATTCCAAAATCCAAATATTATGGGTTTCATATAAGTGAGATTTTGTTGACATCTTTTAACGGATGCCAACAAAACACTCGGTTCTGATTGGTGGAAATCAGGGGGTCCATATAGGTCCTCCTGATTTCTACCAATCAAAATAAAATGTTTAGTTGACATCTTCAAAAAAGATGTCAACAAAATCACATTCGGTTTCATATAGGCTCTAATTTCCAACGTTTTCATCTATAAATTTGACTTTGAAAATTTTCTAAGCTATTTACTTTGGCTATGAATTATTTTATTTAAGATTACTGATTTTTGACATGCTCATCAAAAAAAAATATTGATATATATTTGTATATTCATTTTGAAAAAACAGGACTTTAGTTGATTTTTCCTGGCATTTACCATTCTACCTTACTTCGGCTGGTCCATTATTTTCTCCTGTTCCTGGCATTGCTTTTTTACCCCAGATCTGGTCTTGAGTTTCATATTGGAAAAAATCCTATAAATCTATATCATTACCGGCTACTCCATGAATAATAAGAATGCTTTATATGATAATCATTTCAAACATGTTAGAAACTACAAATACTGGAGTCCAATTTTCATATGATTACAAGCTCGGATGCGAAACTAAATAGTAGTGTACCTGTATTCTAATTAGAATAGGACACTCAGCTCATGCAGTCCTTGTATGAATCATTATTCATCAATTAATAGATTTAACGAAAGTATGAGATAACAATAATTATGACCAAAGGAAATTTGCGTAAAAAACAAATCTTTTCCAAAAGTACCAACATTATTAAGGCTAATTCTATTTCAACCCGACTTTTTAGTTAGTAGCCCCCTGCAAAAATAAAAAACCCGTATACCCACAAAAATGCTTAGTAGCCCCCCATTATTTCCACATATACCCTTTTGTCAAAAACCCTAAAAAAACATGGCTCTCTTTTCCATTCCATCCAAACGTCGATCGTATTCTTCTTGGTGGCACTTGCACGCGTCTTCTTCTTCATTTTTGCATCCAATAGATAAGTTTGTTTTGAATTCAATTTGAAAGTTGGTTGCGATGGTGATTGTGGTTGTGATTGCGGTGGTGAAATCATACCAAAATCATTGACATTGAGTTTATAGGGATCTAAGTCTTCGAATTCGTGCTTTTGCGTTCAGAATTAAGCACCGAAAAATCATCGGCATTGGGAATTGATAACAAAACCATCGACATTGGTTGTTGCTGGTTTCAGCAACAACAAAATATGAATTGCGTGGAAAAACAGGTTTCCACGCATGGCCAAATCGTGGATTACATGTCTACCACGCAGCGCCTCAACGTGATCAGAAAACAAACCACGCATCATTACTACTAGGTCGACTGTAGAACCTAGTATCCTCTCTACGTGGATACACATAAAATCACACATTTTTCTAAATATCCGCTGTTGTTCTCAAGATTTAAAAAACTGAAAAAAGTTTTAAAAAAATTGATTACCTGCTGTGATTGAGATAAAAAATCATCACTTGTTTATACATGATTTTTTTTTCCAATGATCTAAAAATTAGGGTTTTGAAAGTTTGATATTTAGAGGATCGTGAAAAACTACGTAATATTCAGAACAAATGAGAAGAAAGCTTCCTAAGGGTAATTTTGTCTTTAAAAATTTAAAGTTTTTAGGGGGGGCTACTAACTAAAAACTCGAGTTGAAATATAATTAGCCCATTATTAAAATACCTTTCCTTCGATGATCCAGAAGAACCCAACGTTGTCTTCACATTGAAAAGTTACTGAAGCACCGATAACTAAAAACACAGACAAAGTTTGCAAAAATCAGTGACGAGAAATTGAAATTTGTAAAAGTTGGATTTGGGAAATATAACAAATCACAGAAATGAATTACTCTTTTGACAGCATCTTGGATCGACAGAGGATATTTCTTCTTACCCTTTTCATAATGAATCGAATCAGAAAATTTTTATTAGGGTTTCAGCGCTGAGCTCGCTAAAAAGAAACAATTGAAAGTTGAAGAAATGGTCAAACTGGAATTACTGAGATATAAGGAAAAGAAATAGGAAAAAGCAGAGCGCCAAATACAAAGGAAAGAAGACGAACGAGAAAGCAGCCGTACGATACTGGCTTCGGACAAATTGAAATTGAGCAACTCACGCTAACCAAAACTCCTTCGGGGACCTATATCAACATAACCAGCCAGACTTCCTATACTCTTCTTAGCTTAGCTCGGAAGCAGTGGTTTGAACGGGAAGAGGGGAGGGAGGGGGGGGGGGCAAGGGCGGGAACTGAATTAAAAAAAGCAGTATACTTAGGTGTTGAAAATGAAGAGAACTAGGAAGCCCCCTCATTAGAAGAGTAGGTTCGACGTACGACAGCTGCTGATGAATCGATCATGAGAGAAAGCAACGACTTCGGCCCACACATAACCAAATAGGATCGATGCCCATTCGAATAAACGGTCGGTTTAACTAGAGACGAGTTACAATTTTCATAATTTTCTAACAAATTATGAATACTTTATAGATTTCCTAAGGTGAAAATTAGAGTTTCAGGATTTAATTAATTAAAATAATTGAATAATAATTTATGATTTGAAAATTTTGTGGATGAAAAGAAAAATATTCTCAAATTTCTATATTTTTTTGGGATTTCCTTAATTAAAAATGTATTATTATAATTTTTTTGTCTTAAAAAACTTAAGAAAAAACAATTAGTTAATCATTTCTTTATAATTAGCCTTTGGATGGGAAGCAAGATTTACAAGATCTTTGAAAAGAATATTTAAAATTTGAGATCCACCAATGAGATTTTGATGTATTAGTGGTGTTGGTAAAATGACATTGCTTTAGCAAGTAAGAAATCAGTTTTTAGACTAATTACAGTACGACCTAGATGTTATAGGGAAACCCGCTTATTCATTGTTCGTATCGCCACCATTCAAAAGAAAACATATGATATCAACTTAACTGATATGGAATGGTTCAGGTAGGAGTGGAGCTTGACACTAAGCAAGGCGACACAAAATAAACCCTTTCTATCAACTTATGGAACAGTTTATTAAATGCTAACTCCCAGGTTTGAGGCGCTTCGCCTCTATCCTTCTACTTTCGCTATAAAGGCAAGCGATACAGTTGTTTTGTCGTATTTTCTTTCACCTTAAAATATTTTCCATACCATTTTAAGTGTTGAAGCCCACAAGGTTCAACACACCTATTAATTAGGCTATTGAGGGCGACACCCTCATTGTGCCATGATTTCAGTCACCTGCCGATGACGCTTGATTCATATCACCCTTAAGTGGACAAGAGGGCGACACCCTCATTGTGCCATGGTTTCAGTCACCTGCTGATGCCGCTTGATTCATATCACCCTTAAGTGGACAAGAGGGCGACACACTGTCTTGGGCATAACTTCAATATAAGAGGGCGGGAAGCACATGCTTTGTAGTCGACACAAATTAAGGTGATAGGATTGTATTGACCTTAAGTAATGCCGTTTTGTAAATGGTGGATAACCATACTTCTTTTTATTCAATCTATAAAGAAGAGACACGGATCCAAGCTTCGCTCTGTTTGAATTATCAAGAGATCAATTATGGTATCGCCTTGTAAGATGAAGCCAATACTCTTATGCTATATGTTGTTGTTTCAACTCAATGGGGACAACATAACTTTACTACATGATATATGGCATTTTGTCATTGACACAAGTTATTGAGGACACTAATAAAAATAAGTTACTATGTATCGAGTGGGGATATCAATAGACACAAATTAGATTCTTGAGGTAAAAGATTAAAATGTTAAACTGATGGGTTTACAGTTATCCTTGGAAAACTATATAATGTGAGAAGGATAGTCCACATGATTGTAACGCCCCACCTCTATACCCACTATCGTCCAGTTCATTTCAGGGAAATGTCATAGACCATAACGGAGAACTGAATTAAAAAAAGCAGTATACCTAGGTGTTGAAAATGAAGAGAACTAGGAAGCCCCCTCATTAGAAGAGTAGGTTCGACGTACGACAGCTGCTGATGAATCGATCATGAGAGAAAGCAACGGCTTCGGCCCACACATAACCAAATAGGATCGATGCCAATTCGAATAAACGGTCGGTTTAACTAGAGACGAGTTACAATTTTCATAATTTTCTAACAAATTATGAATACTTTATAGATTTACTAAGGTGAAAATTAGAGTTTTAGGATTTAATTAATTAAAATAATTGAATAATAATTTATGATTTGAAAATTTTGTGGATGAAAAGAAAAATATTCTCAAATTTCTATATTTTTTTGGGATTTCCTTAATTAAAAATGTATTATTATAAATTTTTTGTCTTAAAAAACTTAAGAAAAAACAATTAGTTAATCATTTCTTTATAATTAGCCTTTGGATGGGAAGCAAGATTTACAAGATCTTTGAAAAGAATATTTAAAATTTGAGATCCACCAATGAGATTTTGATGTATTAGTGGTGTTGGTAAAATGACATTGCTTTAGCAAGTAAGAAATCAGTTTTTAGACTAATTACAGTACGACCTAGATGTTATAGGGAAACCCGCTTATTCATTGTTCATATCGCCACCATTCAAAAGAAAACATATGATATCAACTTAACTGATATGGAATGGTTCAGGTAGGAGTGGAGCTTGACACTAAGCAAGGCGACACAATATAGACCCTTTCTATCAACTTATGGAACAGTTTATTAAATGCTAACTCCCATGTTTGAGGCGCTTCGCCTCTATCCTTCTACTTTCGCTATAAAGGCAAGCGATACAGTTGTTTTGTCGTATTTTCTTTCACCTTAAAATATTTTCCATACCATTTTAAGTGTTGAAGCCCACAAGGTTCAACACACCTATTAATTAGGCTATTGAGGGCGACACCCTCATTGTGCCATGATTTCAGTCACCTGCCGATGACGCTTGATTCATATCACCCTTAAGTGGACAAGAGGGCGACACCCTCATTGTGCCATGGTTTCAGTCACCTGCTGATGCCGCTTGATTCATATCACCCTTAAGTGGACAAGAGGGCGACACACTGTCTTGGGCATAACTTCAATATAAGAGGGCGGGAAGCACATGCTTTGTAGTCGACACAAATTAAGGTGATAGGATTGTATTGACCTTAAGTAATGCCGTTTTGTAAATGGTGGATAACCATACTTCTTTTTATTCAATCTATAAAGAAGAGACACGGATCCAAGCTTCGCTCTGTTTGAATTATCAAGAGATCAATTATGGTATCGCCTTGTAAGATGAAGCCAATACTCTTATGCTATATGTTGTTGTTTCAACTCAATGGGGACAACATAACTTTACTACATGATATATGGCATTTTGTCATTGACACAAGTTATTGAGGACACTAATAAAAATAAGTTACTATGTATCGAATGGGGATATCAATAGACACAAATTAGATTCTTGAGGTACAAGATTAAAATGTTAAACTGATGGGTTTACAGTTATCCTTGGAAAACTATATAATGTGAGAAGGATAGTCCACATGATTGTAACGCCCCACCTCTATACCCACTATCGTCCAGTTCATTTCAGGGAAATGTCGTAGACCATAACGGAGAACTGAATTAAATAAGGTTTGTGAAGGGCGACCGGTTGTATAATTGCTCCATGTGAGGAATGCACATCGAATTCTGATACCGATTAAAATTTCGACATGACCATTCGGCACATAGGGCAACTACACAACGGCTATATGCAATCCGGAAAGCAGTATAAAATAGACAACAACAACAATATAAATATGGTATATCTCAAAGCCAGACACAGAATAATCATATCACAAAGGCAGAATAGATATGAATAAACCAAGAATGTGCACAACAAGCTTGTGGTCAACAAAGATCCACTAATACATGTACCAAGATCTAGATAAAAGAATATGTACACAACGGTAGACAATGTCAGAGGTACAAAAGTACATAAAACTACGGAGACAGAGTAGCAAGCTGAAAGCGGAAGATCAATCCTGCGATGAGTCCCGGAGGAGTACCTAAAATGACTCGGTCTGACCCGAGTATCATTTATAGGAATAAACAATAAACGAGTCAGTCTAGCTGTACTTATAAAATAAACAGAGATAACAAGAGATATAACAAAGGATGACATGAACATGGCATGTCGACACAATCAGGAAATGACAATGGAATGTCAGCACACAAATATCTCTAAATAATCTCCTAGCTAATGTAGAATGCAATATTCAAATACTAGTATAACAGTGGTCATGGAAAATCATAGAAAGTCAAGTAGTCATAGAAAAATCAAATTGACGCGCATCGCATCAGAGTGGTCATAGAAAATCATAAAAGGGGAGAAAATGCCTAAATCATAGAAGATCATAGAAAACATCGTAAAAGGGGAGAAAACACATAAATCATAGAAAACATCATAAAAGGGGCCTGCACGTTCATAGAAGATGTGATACGATCTCTAGGTAGCTATCCCAGAAAACATAGATCATAAAAATCATAGAGAATATCATAGAAGGGGCATGCAGGTTCATATAAGATGAGGTGCGACCTCTAGGTAGCTAACCCATTTGTTTGAGCTGAAGCTCTCTGAGGATTCCGGCTCGTGACCCCGGTAGAAGAAAACATAAATCATAGAAGACCATAGAAGGCTGGACCGAAGTCCCATAAATGAAGGTCCCTAATCGTAAATTCCCATTCGGGCGATTGCGAACCAAACAAATATGTCATAGAGGCGGATACCATGGATCCGGGTGAATAGAAATTACTCCGAGCTAGTTAATGTAAGAAAATAGCAACATGTCCCATAACCACATGCTATTCTCGAATATTTACACACTCGTAGTTGGTTTCTATTCAAAACAGAGAAAATCATAGAAGGAGCATTGCCACGGTTTACGATTGGACGAGTCCAAGAATTAACCATCGAAGCAAAAGCAAGGGTTCATAGTCCTTGATTTTACTAAGACGTTTAATTAGATTCCTCATACGAACGAGAAAAAGGTTTATAGAATATATACTAGTAGATTTGAAGAAGGTTCATAAAACGATTTCATAAATTAGCTTCGTATAATGAAGTAAGGTTGGAAACCATTTTAGTACAAGAATTTGATATCTACTAAATAACATAAAACCTCTTTATTTAAATTCAAAGTGGCAATAAACAATAGTACGATTGCCGAGGCAAATCAATCAAGGGGATTCACGTCACAATGACGTGATTTCAATTATTCATGGAAAACGTCGCCATAGCGAATAGTACACAAACATCATGTATCATAAACTCATATCACAACAACATACATGAAATCAAGGGATAACGGTTATAATTTCGATCAACAAACAAATCGGAATCCCAAACTAGTACCCGAAGGTTTTAAACTACATCGGAATAGGCTCGAAGGTTATCGAGTCGAAAATCCACGTTTTGGTGGCGTGAATCATCTTAACAAGAGTATCGAATAAATTCGATATACCAAAAGGAGCGCATGGCTTTACGATGATCTCCGGTGAATTCGAAGACCATCAACATGCATGGAAGAACAAAGGAGGAGCCCGGAAACAAGCGGGATCGTGCGCGGGGGCGCACGATCAAAACAGAGTCGGGCCTGGGCAAAATTGCCGAGGCTCAGCCAAACCGGTCGACCGCCGGTTTGGAACCGGTCGACCGGTTCTGGCCTGGGCAATAGCCCAGGCTGAACCACCACCGGTCAACTGGTGGAATCCGGTCGGTCGACCAGTTTCAAACAGAGAATAAACCGGTCGACCGACCGGTTTCGGACCGGTCGACTGGTCCTGGCCTGGGTTGTTGCCCAGGCCGAACCTAGGGGGATTTGGTCCCCCGCGAATGGCCGGCGCCGATCGTCGAGGCTCGTGACTTCTTCGGGGCGTCCATGAGACCTCTCTGATCCACCGTAACAACTCGCCAAGCTCAAATACAAGGATTATGATTATAGGTTCTAAACGAACCAAATTTCTAAACCAAACGAAGAAACGGGATATAAGCGAATCGTGAAGTCTTAGAACTTGCCAGGAGCGACAATGGTACTTCACAACACCACTTACTCGACTTACATCATGTGCAATGATCGTGTGATCAACATATATATACATAAGATTTCAATGGTTCGATTTATAAAGTCAAGTATGCACAAAATTCCAAACCAATACACAACAAGGCGATTCGAGCGACTCGTGAAGACTTAGATATTTGCCGGGGGACAACGGAGCTTCACAACATCACCGAATCAACTCATAACACTTGGATTAGATCGTATAAATGATCATTTTCATAAATTTCAACTCAGTGGAATATAAACACATGAAATCGGCTAAGTTATACTAACCTAACCAAATCAACAAGCAAATGCAACTCATATGAACACTAAATTACACTTGTACAAGCACGTAGGCTTGTGGCATAGATGTGAGTTAAAAAGAACTCACCTTTCACTCATGAATGGCAAGAACAAGTTCCAACAAGGAAGAACAAGCACAAATCCAAGCAAAGAACCTTTCTTTCTTCAGTCACTCCTCTCTAATCACCTCATGAACACATATGAAGATCATGGATGTTAGAACATCATAAAAATCCGAAATTGAGAGGAAAGAAAGGTAGAGAACGAGTAGAGAGAGCTTACCCATGTCATAGAATTGGATTTGCACAAGAATTGAGCTCTAGATTGGAAGCCCTAGCTTAGGAATTCTAATTTCCCATTCCCTTCCCCATTTTCTATTCTTCTAAGTGTTTGGAGAATGAATGAAGAGTGGGAGGAAGCTAGGTGAATTATATGATGAGCTAGGTTAGCTCAACCAAGCCCTAGCCCAAAGTGCCAATTTTCACGAACTCGGAACATATCGAACCTTATAGTTTTCGAACACTTAAACGACGTTTCGAACCCGATGGAAGTGGTTTCGAGTCCAAATTCATTCGTATGTGAGAAATGATATTTTGGCCACACATTCTAATGAGAACCGACCAAATTTCACTAACTAAAAAGGTATCGATGCTTATAGTCAAAAAGGTCGTAAACGATGATCCGGACTCAACGGAAGTGGTCCCGAATCCTAATTTTATCATTTGTGAAAAACGATATTTTGAGTGACACCTCGGATACGACGATCGATTTAAATAAAATATTTAAATTCATTATCATGGAATGAGCGGGTTGTTACATGATGTCGGAGATAGGCAGTCTCTAATTGGTGTATGATTGATTCATGGTTTGTAACACATCGTAAATTTTCAATTAATTACTTATGGTCCAAAATATAGAATTTGCGAAAATAGTGAATTTTAACCATGAAGTTTGCAACGTCGCATTCATGGAGAAATTTCGAGATACTTTCATATTTAGAGTTTCGCAAGCGAAGTCTGCATGAAAAAATTACGGATGGAAATGAAATGAGAATAATCCAGTGGTGTGTGTGTGTGTGTATATATATATATATATATATATATATATGGGAAATTCTACACGGACACAAAATTTTGACACAAATGGTGACACAACTTCTTTACACCATTGGATCACCCCATGAATTACACTTCTCCATATAAAGACAAAAAGATCCAACGGTTGAGGCTTTGTGTCTCTCTCATTGTGTCTAATTTTGTGTTCAAATAGCCGACCCCTATATATATATATATATATATATATATATATATATATATAATTTGGAGGGACTCGTAGGTCGAGCTGCCTCTATCAAATAGTTGACCTGGCGGTTGGCCCACCTATGATCGGAAGCTCCGATCTGCTGTGGCCTAAACGAATCAAATTTAAAATAATTCGATATGACGATTCTTACGCCTATAATGAAGGCCAAACCCTTCATTCACTTCTTCTATTTTCCGAAGACAAGAGCGAAGCTCCGTTATTTGTTCTCCTCCACTTCCATATCAACACTTATCAAATATGATCTATACACCCAAATTTGTTCAAATCAGAGAAGATTAAGAAAATATAAATTCAAAGGAAAGAAGTGAATCAACCTCTGCGCTTAAGGTATGTTCTTCAGAACTAGATCTGATCTGTTTTATTTATTACCTTTTCTTTCTAGCTTTAAGTCTTTCTTTGGATTTGTAATTCATGCATGTATATTACCTTCTTATACATATTTATTAGATTTAAATGTTGATTTATTTTTTTGGAATATATTCGATCTTTATGCCTAGATCTATTTTCTACCCAAGTTTTAAGCTTACCGTTTCATCAATAATAAATCTTTTGCCCACATATTCATCTGTAGATTTATTTGTTATTCTTTCGGATTTGAAAATCAGTCCTAAAAGAATTGTGGTTTAGTATTTATTATTTTATCCCGAATTTATAAATGTTGGTGAAGTAAAAATAATACGATTAAAGTGTAACCTTAAATTTATAATATATTGAAATTACACAGCTTAATTTGTTTGATGAATATCCGGTGTGTTTTATAAATCTAATCTTGTTAACGTTTTTTCTTCGTAAAGTAGGACGTTGGATTTAACAGGGAAAATTAGTAAGGGGATTGTTAAAGAGACTTCATTTTTTGTTAAGGGGGGAATTTTTAAGGGGACTCCACTTTAAATAAAATTGTTAAGGGAGAGTTTGGTTTTTTTATTTTAAAATAAGCACGGACTTAATTGGCCCTCGTAACTAGGGCTGTATATTGGACAAAACAGTCCGTTGTCCGGCTCGGTCCGAGGCTATCTAGTGTCCGGTCCATGTCCGTACGACACTCTTATGATAGAGCTTGGAAACACCAATGTTCGGTCCAATCCAAAATGTTCAATGTTTTTCTATTATACAAGGCTATATTGGACATGACAGTCCGTTGTTTGGCTCAGTCCGAGGCTGTATGGTGTCTGTTTCGTTTCCGTCAAAATCTATTATAGGACAGAGCTTAGACACACCTCCGTCTGGTCCGGTCCGACCCGTTTACACCCTTACTCGTAACAACGACATCTTCTCTCCCTTCATTGTTGTTCTTTTCTATTTTATCGAAACATACCTTGTTATTTATTAAAAAAATCCAAAACCAAATCCCTTGTTGTGTCAAGTTTTTTTTCCAGATGCTCAACTGTATGATTTATAGTGGTCTCATTAATTTTACATTATGTTTTCATGCAACATGCTACATACCCAGTCCCTACGGTCAAGTTTTGTTCTATGCAGCTTCAGTTTCTGGTTTCTAAATAAAACTATGCATGTTTTTTCAATTAGCATGCACAATTTATACACGCATCATTTCATTTCCTTCTAGATCTTTGTATAAAGTAGTGTGTCAAAGCGAAGTGGGAATTTGTCAAAAAAATAATGAACTCCCTGATTCAAGTGATTTGGCCAAGCATTTGGATGCTAAATTGAAGAAACAAGGTTTCACCTGATTGTTGATATGGTGAATCGTGGTTTGAATGCATATCTGCTCAGATTGCTTCTGCCGTCTATGTACTAAACAAAATCAAGGTCCAGTTCTGCCGTCTCATTTTTGGATTTTCAAGTTTTTTTTGCATAATTTCATGTTTGGATATCAAAATGTTCTTCTGTAATATGAATGACATAAGCATATTAAAGCAGTAGCAGAGCACCGTTGATCTCACGACAAAAATGGCAACGAAGGGCCGCATAGTTTCAGGAAGATTTCAAATTTGTTCAAACGGTGAGTGGGTAGGTAGCGTTTATTATTTCATATAGTCATTAATTAGGATTTAGGTTTTAAGGTATAAGAGGACCATATAGGTAGTATTGGAATTTTTAATTATATAGTTAGGGGGGCTGACTTATTTTGTCCCCCCTTTAACAATTCATCAAAAATTAAAAACTTTTCCCTCCCTTAATAAATAATGGAGTCCTTTTAACAATCCCCATTAGTAAATAGAAAGTAAGAGCTTTTTAAAGTATGCAGGTTTCTCCATATTTTTTCTTGTCTATTTCAAACTAAAACAAAATATAGACATTCCTTGTGATTTTGAATAGAGCTAAAAAGATTGGTTTGTTAAGTTTGTCGAAATTAATTGGAAATTCTTTCTAAGAAATGTAGTTTTAGTAAATTAATTATAGAAACATTTTTAAATGTTTTAATTCATACTATAACACATAAATTTGGATAAAATCGGAATTTAATGCGTAATAAGTGTGTAATAAAAAAATTGAATAAATAAATAATAAGAAAGCTAAATTAATAAGAGGAAAGTAAAATTAATTAATAATTTTAATGTAACAACCCGTAAAATGCGAGCCAGTTTGAAATTTTTATTTTGGCAATTTTAGCGAATTTTGATTATTTAAAATGAATTATTTTAAATAATATCGACGAGAAATTTATTTTGAATATAAATCGAACGTATATATTATATACGTCGTCGTTAGAATATAAATATTTATATATAATTATAAATAGAATTGAAAATGGCGCGGTAGTTCGATAATTCGATTTCAAACTTCAATTGAATGTACCGGGTGCAAAACAATCCGGATTTTAGTGAAACCAAAAATCATAGGATCTATTTGATAGTATCTTTCCAACGAATCCGAAGAACTGAGATTTCATCTTAGAAATGATAAGATATGTCCAGTTTAAAATTAGAAATAGTCGCTGTGGAATTTATATATATTTTTATATATATAAGGCCCTTAAAAATAGAAATTTTGCAAACGACCTCGGATTTCAACGAAACCAGTTTTGTTGGGTCCGTGATGTTAAGTTATTGCTAGATTCCAAATTTCATAATTTTTCGAATCAATATGTGAGCGTGGCGAAGGAAAACGCGTTTGACCAGTTTCAGTTGATTTTAATCGACTGGAAAATGGCCATTTTTCAAACGATCTCAGAATTCGACGAAACTAGTTTTGTTAGGACCGTATCGTCAGTACGAAGCTAGAAAATATTTTTCTGGAATTTTTCTAGTTAGTATGTGGCCCCGGTAATTTGAAATGTATGTTTAAAATTCAAAATAAGGATTTAAATGAAAATTCAGCAGAAACTGATTGTAACGATCAAACCAGCTTACGATACATATCCCATTGCATTCGGAATGGGGGTATTTAGCTATGGGTGACAGTCGTTGAGTTCAGATTGGGGTTCGTTTGAAAAGTCAACCTTTTAGTAAATTAAAGAAAAATAAAATAAAATTAATATATATATTCTCTCCTTCATACCCCCCCCCGATTCATTTCAGAAGCAAAAAAAAAAAAAAAAAACCCTAGTTATCGACCGCCGCCCCCCCCCCCCCCCGAAGCGCCGCCGCCCATCGCCGTACCTCCCCCCTC
The DNA here is from genome assembly GCA_030737875.1 of Allium sativum. NCBI lineage: Eukaryota > Viridiplantae > Streptophyta > Magnoliopsida > Asparagales > Amaryllidaceae > Allium > Allium sativum. Next base: position 438,519,472 of record CM060922.1, on the reverse strand, counting down.
CCTCGACGAGCCCACCGAAGCCCCCCTCCCTCGACGAGCCCACCGAAGCCCCACTCGTACGCGATGCTGAAACCGCGACCCCCCCCTCTCTCAGCCACTGACGAACAGAGATGCCCCCCCTGTAAGTATTTTATTGTTTTATTTTTTTTATTTATTTTAATTCGTTAAAAACTGAATTGTTTTTTTTTAAAAAAAGGATTAAAACAGTTTTTTTTTTTAAAAAAGGAAATAAAAACTGAATTTTATTTTAGGTTAAAACTGAATTTTATTTTAGGTTAAAACTAAATTTTATTTTAGGTTAAAACTGAATTTTATTTTAGGTTAAAACTGAATTTTATTTTTAGTATAAAACTGAATTTTATTTTAGTATAAAACTGAATTTTATTTTAAGGTCTAATATAGGAAAAAGGTTTTAACTTTAGAATAGGAAAAGGTTTGATTTTTTTTTTTCGTATAGAAAAAGCTTCGATAGAAAAATAGAATTTTTATATATTGAACTTCGATAGAAAAATAGAATTTTTATATATTGAACTTCGATAGAAAAATAGAATTTTTATATATTGAACTTCGATAGAAAAATAGAATTTTTATATATTGAACTTCGATAGAAAAATAGAATTTTTATATATTGAACATCGAAGTAAAAATATGATTTTTTTATATTGAACTTCGAAATAAAAATATGATTTTTATATAGTGAACTTCGAAAGAAAAATAGGATTTTTATATATTGAATAGCGAAGTAAAATTCGATTTTTATATATTGAACTTTGAAGTAAAAATTCGATTTTTATATATTGAACTTTGAAGTAAAAATTCGATTTTTATATATTGAACTTTGAAGTAAAAATTCGATTTTTATATATTGAACTTTAAAGTAAAAATTCGATTTTTATATATTGAACTTTGAAGTAAAAAACTCGATTTTTACATATGTAGTGAAAGCGGACAACGAAGGTGACAAAAAAGGCGAAACGACGAAGACTTCTGCAAATGAAGAGCCGTGGAGCTAGGATAGCTATGTGTGAGAACTTCTCACCTTTCAATTTAATTTTTCTAGTTATATATATACTAGGATGCAGACGGTGCTTAGTAGCACCCGACACAATCGTCCACAGACCATGGACTTGTTTGTTGGCTGTTTGGTGATTGATTGCGATATTGGTTTGAATGTGGTTTGTGGTGTGAAAAATCGAATCGATAAATTGGTTAGGATTAGACGTGCGCCGTTATAAGGCGAAGGAGTAAGGCTAGGTTAGACTCTTACTCCAAATTTTGTGGTTTGCAAAATGAAATTGATTTGATTGATGTGTGAATGGCGTGGGCCTTCACTAGACCGGGGATAAGGCTAGGCCTTGTCCCGTTTCTAGTATCGTGCCGTTATGCCGCCGAAATTTTCTAAAATATGTTAGAAAAATAAAAATATCATTTTATTGTGTAAATGAATTGAATAGAAATTCATAGGTTGAAATAAAATGTTTTATCGTTAAAAATATAATTTTTAACGTGAAGTGAATAAAATAGAATATTCATTTACAAACCCGACGGTTTGTTTATGTACACCTATTTGAAGGACATTGATTGGGACGATAAATTTTACACATCGCCCAATTGCACAAATAAAATATTTGTTTGATGGTTTGAAAACCCCACACGGGTGTTGGGATGAAATATGAATTTCACTCATCCTGATTGATTAAATATGTCGATCGATTGATTGACAGGCTGTTATAAGCGTTGAATATCTATATTTGATGCTTATACAGTGTAGTGCACTTTGGTTGATGGTTGATTATTTTTCAATGCTATTATATACATGTGTTGTATGGAAATCCATATAATTAATTTTATATGGTAATTGATTGGGCCTCATTCCAATTTGAAAAATAAAGAAAATTTGAAAAATAGAAATATATGAAGCCGTGTTGATTAGATTGACGCCATTTTGACGTGAACGATATTTATATCGATTTCGAAATGAATTGAATTGAAAACGATTTCGAAATGAATTGAATTGAAATCGATTTCGAAATGAATTGAATTGAAATCGATTTCGAAATGAATTGAATTGAAATCGATTTCGAAATGAATTGAATTGAAAACGATTTCGAAATGAATTGAATTGAAAACGATTTCGAAATGAATTGAATTGAAAACGATTTCGAAATGAATTGAATTGAAATCGATTTCGAAATGAATTGAATTGAAATCGATTTCGAAATGAATTGAATTGAAAATGATTTCGAAATGAATTGAATTGAAAACGATTTCGAAATGAATTGAATTGAAAACGATTTCGAAATGAATTGAATTGAAATCGATTTCGAAATGAATTGAATTGAAAACGATTTCGAAATGAAATGAATTGAAAACGATTTCGAAATGAAATGAATTGAAAACGATTTCGAAATGAAATGAATTGAAAACGATTTCGAAATGAATTGAATTGAAAACGATTTCGAAATGAAAAGAATTGAAAACGATTTCGAAATGAATTGAATTGAAAACGATTTCGAAATGAATTGAATTGAAAACGATTTCGAAATGAAATGAATTGAAAACGATTTCGAAATGAATTGAATTGAAAACGATTTCGAAATGAATTGAATTGAAAACGATTTTGAAATGAATTGAATTGAAAACGATTTCGAAATGAAATGAATTGAAAACGATTTCGAAATGAATTGAATTGAAAACGAATTCAAATTGAATTGAAAACGAATTGAAATGAATTCAAATTTAATTGAAATTTGAATTGAATAGAAATGAATTTTGAAATGAATTTATAAAGAAGAATTCAATTTTGATTTGAATTGAAAAGGAAGTTGAAATTGCTTTTGAAACGAATTTAAAACTATTTATATAATTCGTTTTAAATAGAAATCGACGAAGTATATATTATATATATTATATATATAATATAATGGCCTGAATAGAACGCGCCGCGCCGCGGCAGTTCGTGAATTTCGACCATTTATTTCAAACGGACATTGCGGGAGATCCGACCGTCGGATTCTCCTAAAACCAGAACCGTTGGGTTCGTATCGAAAAGAGCTTTCTAATGAATGTTAGAAATTTGAAATCTAATGGTTGGATTTGGAGATACGTCTAAATCAAATTCGAAAAAGGTCGCTGTAAGTGCAGTTCGATGGCCGTTGTTGGAAATTGACTGTACGGGCCTTGATAAAATTATTAAAAATAGTAATAATTTGTGTAAAATCATAAGAAATGATTTAGAAAGGATTGGGATGAAAAACTCCATATTTGAAAGGATAAAAATAGATTTTTATCGAAATGAACTAGTTTTGAACTAGAAAGATAATTCTATTTATTTTTAAAGAAATAAATTGAATTTGAAATGGTTTTAAAAATAACCAGAATTTCCAATGATTGCATTGGAGTGGAATTGAATCGAAATTGTCTTCGGAATATTTCGATGTTGGAATTCGTGATTATACAGGTGTTGTTATGGAAATTTGAAAGATATATTTATATCGTTATTTCCAATACGACATTTGTTAGTCGTAGAATTTGATATTGAATATAAGCCGATATATTTTCTATTCAGAGCCTTGTATTGAATATCAAATGTGATTTGGGGTTTGTCGTGAATGGTGTCTTCACTAACACTGTTCTTGAACCCAGTTGAGAAAAGATTAAATCTTTTTATTTAGATTTAATGAAGTGTACCAATTAAATAATATTTAATTGGAATTGAATTGATATTGATTTTTGGGTTTATCGTGGACAGTGTTTTAAATAACACTCGTTCTTTAACCCGATAATTAATGAAGGTGATTTTGGGTTTATTGTGAACGGTGTTTTTTAAATGACACGGATTCTTTAACCCAGTCGAAGATTAAAACTAAGTGGAGTTTTAATGAATCTTTAATTAGATTGAAAAGATCGAAAATGGAGTATCACCAGTTTTGCTCCAGGCGATAGTTAAATCTTTAATTAGATTTGAACGTGAAATGGTAATTGAATTTACCGATAACACTGTGGTGTTAGATATGAAGTATTACCAGTTTTACTTCATGGGATGAATAGGTTGGGATTGGGAAATTAAAACAAATGATTACTTCGGTAAGGTTCGCTAATCCCGACTAGTTTGAATTGATATTCAAAAATGGATTAAAGAATAAATTCAAGGAATTTATCTTTGATAAAATTAATGGGAATCTTTCCCTATGAATGTGAAATTTAGAAACTAACTGTCGGTTAGCCAAGCAGAATGGTTTTCTGGATATTGATCTGATGTTGGTTTCGGCCTTCGGGGTTAATATTTGGGAAATTATTCTCTTGATTAATTTACGGTTAGTGACTAATGAATTGGAATGAGGTGTATGTTGTGTTTGTGTAACACTTATTTAAAATATACGCGAGTTATTCGGAAAGACCGGGTTTATCCCATTCTGAATAACTGATACGACGATAAGTCGAAGATGAAGACGATGGTCGAAGACCGGAAGTCTTCACGTCGTTTGGGTGATAACTGATGATCTTGATTGGGCTGTACACCCAAGAAGATGGAAACAGTTGGTGATCGTCCAGACGTACTTGGAGATCGATGGATATGCGGGGTACTAGGTGCTCCCGGTTTCGTTCAGACCCAGAACGGACTTGTAAATGGACTGTGTGTCTGACATCGGATTTCATTCTGTGTGACTGATATCGGTTGCATAGGATGGTTTGCCTGTGTGGCATGCCTAAGTGGCAATTAATCGAGGCTTCTGTTGAAAAGCAAAGTCTTGTGGTGATGATCAAAGCACGGCCTTTGTGGCGTAGCTTTGTGTAACGTTTACTTCGCGAGTTTCACACCCGGTATGAACCAAAAACGGGAGAAAGGACCTCAGGGAGGGCCTGCGTTTCCTCCTAGCTAGAAGTGGCGTAAGTGGTTTTACACGCCCTGACGAGTTTGACTTATGTGGTTGTTGCTGTTGCGAGGCGCCTCGGTTAGATCGGACGATCCAGGTCCGATGGAGTCATTCGTTGGCTCGCTTACGCCCCAAAGGGCGGCGAAACGCAGTGCTCAGGCATTTTAATCCACATCGGTGGACCGGCCCTGTCGCTCCTAGGGTCACTCGAGCTCTGATCCTGAGACTCGGGTTGGGCAGTCTCGAATCGGTTGAAGACTATCTTTTGCCTCGGTTCATAGACGGAAATCCAATTTCCAAATACGTGACATTTGCGGTTTTATTTGTAGATCCTAGTATGGCGACATAGTGGGATGGGGCGCTCATGCCGCCTATGATTGATACTTATGATTTGAAGTTGTTTTATACACTATGCACTTATAATAGTATCAAACGATTTGTTTTAACCGTATCAAGCATTCTTTGGCTGTTACAAGGGAAAACCCTATCCTCGGCTGCGTTGCATTGTGTGATGGGACCTGGGTCTTATAACAGCTTCATTTTCCTTTATTTAGCATTGCGCTGTTTGTTTTATGCACTGGTATTCTTGGGAAGAAACCCGTTCCGTGTTATACGGCGTGGTCCCTTGATTTACCTAACTTTCAAATAAAGATTAATAACTGTTTTAGTTCTCACACCAGTCACATGACTGACCTGGAGTTTATTGTTTTAACCTAAACTCTGGGTGCCCTTATTTTCGACACGGGCAGCTAGTAGTTTTGGTTTTGCAGATTTATATTCACAGGATCCTGGTTTACAGCTGGAATGATATTCAGAAAGCTTTGTATCCGTATATCTACTTCTAGTTGTGTATTGTATTATTTTCCGCTGCTATGTAATTTAAATCTCTGATATTTCTGTGTAATATTTATTTATACTCTGTATAATCTTGTATTCTGATGCATTGTTGTAATATACAATGAAATGTTCTTCTGTTTGCGTTCTATTTTGTCGTGTTCTCAAACGATAGGGTGTTTCGAACGGTCTGGGTTGGTTTAGCGACTGGTTCGGACCGAGCGAAATTCTTTGCCGTCACAGTTGGTATCAGAGCTTTGGTTTACAAAGCTAGAGAACAAGACACATTAGAACCATACGAAAGAATTCATCAGATATTGGATTAGTAATATCCAACGAGAATGACTCGTTAGAGATGGGGTCAGTAGTATCCTAGAACGAGTGTGAAGAGTAATTTTTTTTTTAAATGAAAACAATTTTGGTTTTGAAAATCTAAATCAATTATTCATAGTTGATTATTTATTTATATTGATTTGGACAGTGCAGTATATAAAGAATTTACATATACGCCTTGCAAACGTATATTCGAAGTTTTAATATACCGGGTAGATATAGAACCGCACTCTAGTAGCCCGACAATGTTCTGATGGTGGTTCGAAACATCATCAGCATTTATTTTCGAGTGACGAAGGTGTGATTTCTATATATTTCCATTAGACTGGTGTGAGAACCAAAATTAGATAGGGCCTATTGGTGTGATTTGGCATCAAAAATCTGATTTTTGACTATGTATCAAAGTTATCGATTTGAAACTCTAATTCACTAATTGATTGATGTTTGGGTTGTTTGTTTATTTGTTTGCTAATTTTGAACAGTTATGCCTAATTGAAACAAATATTGAATTGTATTGAAAATTGGTCGCATTTGTTTGCGTATGCATATATATCATTGAACAGGTCATAGCAAGGAGGCTAGAGCAGAGAATAAAATTTGTTTGCCCGACAAATAGGTACATGTTTACTACATAATTTACTGTTTTGTTTGGGTGATGATGATTTTGTGAGCCTATTGGCTAGCCGCTTGGCTTTTTCTTTTTCTTTTTGAGATCTGAAGGACCGGGGAAGCTATTTGAAATTCCCCGATGCTCCCATTGCAGGGGAGGTTATGGCGAAATTTTTCGAAAATTTAGGGTGTTAGCCAAATTTTTGAAATTTTGAAAATTCTCAGAAACTGAAAAGTTGGAGAATGGAAGTCAGATCGAGCGTAGAGCTGATTAATCAATCCACTTTCGACTTTGTTCCTTTTCGGGGACGAAAAGTTTTAAGTGGGGGAGATTGTAACAACCCGTAAAATGCGAGCCAGTTTGAAATTTTTATTTTGGCAATTTTAGCGAATTTTGATTATTTAAAATGAATTATTTTAAATAATATCGACGAGAAATTTATTTTGAATATAAATCGAACGTATATATTATATACGTCGTCGTTAGAATATAAATATTTATATATAATTATAAATAGAATTGAAAATGGCGCGGTAGTTCGATAATTCGATTTCAAACTTCAATTGAATGTACCGGGTGCAAAACAATCCGGATTTTAGTGAAACCAAAAATCATAGGATCTATTTGATAGTATCTTTCCAACGAATCCGAAGAACTGAGATTTCATCTTAGAAATGATAAGATATGTCCAGTTTAAAATTAGAAATAGTCGCTGTGGAATTTATATATATTTATATATATATAAGGCCCTTAAAAATAGCAATTTTGCAAACGACCTCGGATTTCGACGAAACCAGTTTTGTTGGGTCCGTGATGTTAAGTTATTGCTAGATTCCAAATTTCATAATTTTTCGAATCAATATGTGAGCGTGGCGAAGGAAAACGCGTTTGACCAGTTTCAGTTGATTTTAATCGACTGGAAAATGGCCATTTTTCAAACGATCTCAGAATTCGACGAAACTAGTTTTGTTAGGACCGTATCGTCAGTAAGAAGCTAGAAAATATTTTTCTGGAATTTTTCTAGTTAGTATGTGGCCCCGGTAATTTGAAATGTATGTTTAAAATTCAAAATAAGGATTTAAATGAAAATTCAGCAGAAACTGATTGTAACGATCAAACCAGCTTACGATACATATCCCATTGCGTTCGGAATGGGGGTATTTAGCTATGGGCGACAGTCGTTGAGTTCAGATTGGGGTTCATTTGAAAAGTCAACCTTTTAGTAAATTAAAGAAAAATAAAATAAAATTAATATATATATTCTCTCCTTCATACCCCCCCCCCCGATTCATTTCAGAAGCAAAATAAAAAAAAATAAAAAAAGAAAACCCTAGTTATCGACAGCCCCCCCCCCCCCCCCGAAGCGCCGCCGCCCATCGCCGTACCTCCCCCCTCCCTCGACGAGCCCACCGAAGCCCCCCTCCCTCGATGAGCCCACCGAAGCCCCCCTCCCTCGACGAGCCCACCGAAGCCCCACTCGTACGCGATGCTGAAGCCGCGACCCCCCCTCTCTCAGCCACTGACGAACGGAGATGCCCCCCTCTGTAAGTATTTTATTGTTTTATTTTTATTTATTTATTTTAATTCGTTAAAAACTGAATTGTTTTTTTTAAAAAGGATTAAAATAGTTTTTTTTTTTTAAAAGGAAATAAAAACTGAATTTTATTTTAGGTTAAAACTGAATTTTATTTTTAGTATAAAACTGAATTTTATTTTAGTATAAAACTGAATTTTATTTTAAGGTCTAATATAGGAAAAAGGTTTTAACTTTAGAATAGGAAAAGGTTTGATTATTTTTTTCGTATAGAAAAAGCTTCGATAGAAAAATAGAATTTTTATATATTGAACTTCGATAGAAAAATAGAATTTTTATATATTGAACTTCGATAGAAAAATAGAATTTTTATATATTGAACTTCGATAGAAAAATAGAATTTTTATATATTGAACATCGAAGTAAAAATATGATTTTTATATATTGAACTTCGAAATAAAAATATGATTTTTATATAGTGAACTTCGAAAGAAAAATAGGATTTTTATATATTGAATAGCGAAGTAAAATTCGATTTTTATATATTGAACTTTGAAGTAAAAATTCGATTTTTATTTATTGAACTTTGAAGTAAAAATTCGATTTTTATATATTGAACTTTGAAGTAAAAATTCGATTTTTATATATTGAACTTTGAAGTAAAAATTCGATTTTTATATATTGAACTTTGAAGTAAAAATTCGATTTTTATATATTGAACTTTGAAGTAAAAAACTCGATTTTTACATATGTAGTGAAAGCGGACAACGAAGGTGACAAAAAAGGCGAAACGACGAAGACTTCTGCAAATGAAGAGCCGTGGAGCTAGGATAGCTATGTGTGAGAACTTCTCACCTTTCAATTTAATTTTTCTAGTTATATATATACTAGGATGCAGACGGTGCTTAGTAGCACCCGACACAATCGTCCACAGACCATGGACTTGTTTGTTGGCTGTTTGGTGATTGATTGCGATATTGGTTTGAATGTGGTTTGTGGTGTGAAAAATCGAATCGATAAATTGGTTAGGATTAGACGTGCGCCGTTATAAGGCGAAGGAGTAAGGCTAGGTTAGACTCTTACTCCAAATTTTGTGGTTTGCAAAATGAAATTGATTTGATTGATGTGTGAATGGCGTGGGCCTTCACTAGACCGGGGATAAGGCTAGGCCTTGTCCCGTTTCTAGTATCGTGCCGTTATGCCGCCGAAATTTTCTAAAATATGTTAGAAAAATAAAAATATCATTTTATTGTGTAAATGAATTGAATAGAAATTCATAGGTTGAAATAAAATGTTTTATCGTTAAAAATATAATTTTTAACGTGAAGTGAATAAAATAGAATATTCATTTACAAACCCGACGGTTTGTTTATGTACACCTATTTGAAGGACATTGATTGGGACGATAAATTTTACACATCGCCCAATTGCACAAATAAAATATTTGTTTGATGGTTTGAAAACCCCACACGGGTGTTGGGATGAAATATGAATTTCACTCATCCTGATTGATTAAATATGTCGATCGATTGATTGACAGGCTGTTATAAGCGTTGAATATCTATATTTGATGCTTATACAGTGTAGTGCACTTTGGTTGATGGTTGACTATTTTTCAATGCTATTATATACATGTGTTGTATGGAAATCCATATAATTAATTTTATATGGTAATTGATTGGGCCTCATTCCAATTTGAAAAATAAAGAAAATTTGAAAAATAGAAATATATGAAGCCGTGTTGATTAGATTGACGCCATTTTGACGTGAACGATATTTATATCGATTTCGAAATGAATTGAATTGAAAACGATTTCGAAATGAATTGAATTGAAATCGATTTCGAAATGAATTGAATTGAAATCGATTTCGAAATGAATTGAATTGAAAACGATTTCGAAATGAATTGAATTGAAAACGATTTCGAAATGAATTGAATTGAAAACGATTTCGAAATGAATTGAATTGAAAACGATTTCGAAATGAATTGAATTGAAATCGATTTCGAAATGAATTGAATTGAAATCGATTTCGAAATGAATTGAATTGAAAACGATTTCGAAATGAATTGAATTGAAAACGATTTCGAAATGAATTGAATTGAAAACGATTTCGAAATGAATTGAATTGAAATCGATTTCGAAATGAATTGAATTGAAATCGATTTCGAAATGAAATGAATTGAAAACGATTTCGAAATGAAATGAATTGAAAACGATTTCGAAATGAAATGAATTGAAAACTATTTCGAAATGAAATGAATTGAAAACGATTTCGAAATGAATTGAATTGAAAACGATTTCGAAATGAAATGAATTGAAAACGATTTCGAAATGAATTGAATTGAAAACGATTTCGAAATGAATTGAATTGAAAACGATTTCGAAATGAAATGAATTGAAAACGATTTCGAAATGAATTGAATTGAAAACGATTTCGAAATGAATTGAATTGAAAACGATTTCGAAATGAATTGAATTGAAAACGATTTCGAAATGAAATGAATTGAAAACGATTTCGAAATGAATTGAATTGAAAACGAATTCAAATTGAATTGAAAACGAATTGAAATGAATTCAAATTGAATTGAAATTTGAATTGAATAGAAATGAATTTTGAAATGAATTTATAAAGAAGAATTCAATTTTGATTTGAATTGAAAAGGAAGTTGAAATTGCTTTTGAAACGAATTTAAAACTATTTATATAATTCGTTTTAAATAGAAATCGACGAAGTATATATTATATATATTATATATATAATATAATGGCCTGAATAGAACGCGCCGCGCCGCGGCAGTTCGTGAATTTCGACCATTTATTTCAAACGGACATTGCGGGAGATCCGACCGTCGGATTCTCCTAAAACCGGAACCGTTGGGTTCGTATCGAAAAGAGCTTTCTAATGAATGTTAGAAATTTGAAATCTAACGGTTGGATTTGGAGATACGTCCAAATCAAATTCGAAAAAGGTCGTTGTAAGTGCAGTTCGATGGCCGTTGTTGGAAATCGACTGTACGGGCCTTGATAAAATTATTAAAAATAGTAATAATTTGTGTAAAATCATAAGAAATGATTTAGAAAGGATTGGGATGAAAAACTCCATATTTGAAAGGATAAAAATAGATTTTTATCGAAATGAACTAGTTTTGAACTAGAAAGATAATTCTATTTATTTTTAAAGAAATAAATTGAATTTGAAATGGTTTTAAAAATAACCAGAATTTCCAATGATTGCAATGGAGTGGAATTGAATCGAAATTGTCTTCGGAATATTTCGATGTTGGAATTCGTGATTATACAGGTGTTGTTATGGAAATTTGAAAGATATATTTATATCGTTATTTCCAATACGACATTTGTTAGTCGTAGAATTTGATATTGAATATAAGCCGATATATTTTCTATTCAGAGCCTTGTATTGAATATCAAATGTGATTTGGGGTTTGTCGTGAATGGTGTCTTCACTAACACTGTTCTTGAACCCAGTTGAGAAAAGATTAAATCTTTTTATTTAGATTTAATGAAGTGTACCAATTAAATAATATTTAATTGGAATTGAATTGATATTGATTTTTGGGTTTATCGTGGACAGTGTTTTAAATAACACTCGTTCTTTAACCCGATAATTAATGAAGGTGATTTTGGGTTTATTGTGAACGGTGTTTTTAAATGACACGGATTCTTTAACCCAGTCGAAGATTAAAACTAAGTGGAGTTTTAATGAATCTTTAATTAGATTGAAAAGATCGAAAATGGAGTATCACCAGTTTTGCTCCAGGCGATAGTTAAATCTTTAATTAGATTTGAACGTGAAATGGTAATTGAATTTACCGATAACACTGTGGTGTTAGATATGAAGTATTACCAGTTTTACTTCATGGGATGAATAGGTTGGGATTGGGAAATTAAAACAAATGATTACTTCGGTAAGGTTCGCTAATCCCGACTAGTTTGAATTGATATTCAAAAATGGATTAAAGAATAAATTCAAGGAATTTATCTTTGATAAAATTAATGGGAATCTTTCCCTATGAATGTGAAATTTAGAAACTAACTGTCGGTTAGCCAAGCAGAATGGTTTTCTGGATATTGATCTGATGTTGGTTTCGGCCTTCGGGGTTAATATTTGGGAAATTATTCTCTTGATTAATTTATGGTTAGTGACTAATGAATTGGAATGAGGCGTATGTTGTGTTTGTGTAACACTTATTTAAAATATACGCGAGTTATTCGGAAAGACCGGGTTTATCCCATTCTGAATAACTGATACGACGATAAGTCGAAGATGAAGACGATGGTCGAAGACCGGAAGTCTTCACGTCGTTTGGGTGATAACTGATGATCTTGATTGGGCTGTACACCCAAGAAGATGGAAACAGTTGGTGATCGTCCAGACGTACTTGGAGATCGATGGATATGCGGGGTACTAGGTGCTCCCGGTTTCGTTCAGACCCAGAACGGACTTGTAAATGGACTGTGTGTCTGACATCGGATTTCATTCTGTGTGACTGATATCGGTTGCATAGGATGGTTTGCCTGTGTGGCATGCCTAAGTGGCAATTGATCGAGGCTTCTGTTGAAAAGCAAAGTCTTGTGGTGATGATCAAAGCACGGCCTTTGTGGCGTAGCTTTGTGTAACGTTTACTTCGCGAGTTTCACACCCGGTATGAACCAAAAACGGGAGAAAGGACCTCAGGGAGGGCCTGCGTTTCCTCCTAGCTAGAAGTGGCGTCAGTGGTTTCACACGCCCTGACGAGTTTGACTTATGTGGTTGTTGCTGTTGCGAGGCGCCTTGGTTAGATCGGACGATCCGGGTCCGATGGAGTCATTCGTTGGCTCGCTTACGCCCCAAAGGGCGGCGAAACGCAGTGCTCAGGCATTTTAATCCACATCGGTGGACCGGCCCTGTCGCTCCTAGGGTCACTCGAGCTCTGATCCTGAGACTCGGGCTGGGCAGTCTCAAATCGGTTGAGGACTATCTTTTGCCTCGGTTCATAGACGGAAATCCAATTTCCAAATACGTGACATTTGCGGTTTTATTTGTAGATCCTAGTATGACGACATAGTGGGATGGGGCGCTCATGCCGCCTATGATTGATACTTATGATTTGAAGTTGTTTTATACACTATGCACTTATAATAGTATCAAACGATTTGTTTTAACCGTATCAAGCATTCTTTGGCTGTTATAAGGGAAAACCCTATCCTCGGCTGCGTTGCATTGTGTGATGGGACCTGGGTCTTATAACAGCTTCATTTTCCTTTATTTAGCATTGCGCTGTTTGTTTTATGCACTGGTATTCTTGGGAGGAAACCCGTTCCGTGTTATACGGTGTGGTCCCTTGATTTACCTAACTTTCAAATAAAGATTAATAACTGTTTTAGTTCTCACACCAGTCACATGACTGACCTGGAGTTTATTGTTTTAACCTAAACTCTGGGTGCCCTTATTTTCGACACGGGTAGCTAGTAGTTTTGGTTTTGCAGATTTATATTCACAGGATCCTGGTTTACAGCTGGAATGATATCCGGAAAGCTTTGTATCCGTATATCTACTTCTAGTTGTGTATTGTATTATTTTCCGCTGCTATGTAATTTAAATCTCTGATATTTCTGTGTAATATTTATTTATACTCTGTATATTCTTGTATTCTGATGCATTGTTGTAATATACAATGAAATGTTCTTCTGTTTGCGTTCTATTTTGTCGTGTTCTCAAACGATAGGGTGTTTCGAACGGTCTGGGTCGGTTTAGCGACTGGTTCGGACCGAGCGAAATTCTTTGCCGTCACATTTAAGAAATTCATTAGTTCATTAAGAAACAAGTTACTTAGAATTAAAAAAAGTTTAACTAATTCTTATTTATTGATAGTTATCAATCATCTAACATGAAAATAAAATTACAACCTTAGATTTAAGGATTTGAATTAAAAAGGATTGCAATTTATTTTAATGTATTAGATGGAAATATGTGATTGCAACCATAATAAATTTTAAATGAATATGATTCAAAACTCAAAACGTTGTAGTCAATTTGAACGCAGTAAATGTTTCCAACTTTAATGAAAAGGAAAATGAATGAAAGTAAATTTAGGGATCCATTTAAATATGGACAAATGAATTAATGTGAATGATTATAAATGGTATATTACTACTAATCATAAATTATTAACTTACCTAAATGTCTTTGGTTACGTTTACAGTGTAAAATTTAATAGCGATTAATGGGCAATGGATATTTGACTAAGTCCATATTAAAGTAGGTTAATAATAATTCTACTTTGGATATTTAGTTAGACTAAATGGATTGGCGATGCAAGGTCGGTAGAGTTATTCAATAGAAGTTTGCTCTTCACTTTGAGGCTACTAATTGTCGGGCGTACTTACCACTGATGTGAGATATCGCTATCCAATAATATGTGACTATATAAGTGTAATGCCCCGGAAATTCCGACAAGTCAAAATTTATCGCAAACTCGGTCCATTCTAAAAACGAACAATGACAACTACCATTAAATTTTATAAATATGTACAACATCACTAAATGCATTTGATATAATTTTAACGAATAGCACTTATCAGAATATTCATTTAACTCATAGGGTGTGCTTAAGTACAAATTAAATACAATTACCATAAATCTACCATTATCCAATTCTAACGAGATGGGCATCGATATTCATTCCTGCAATCTCGATAAATATGTCAGTATGGCTTAAAATTTTAAACATGAAATATGCAGCAGCAAGAGATGTAATAACGAATAATAAACAAAAAATATTTTTATTAATATAGTAGGATAATAATAGCGATTAATGTGCAATTGATATTTGACTAAGTCCTTTATTAAAGTAGGATAATAATAATCCAACTTTGGATATTTAATTAGACTTAATGGATTGGCGGTGCAAGGTCGGTAGAGTTATTCTATAGAAGTTCGCTCTTCACTTTGAGGCTACTAATAGTCGGGCGTACTTACCACTGATGTGAGATATCGCTATCCAATAATCTGTGACTATGTGAGTGTAACGCCCCGGAAATTCCGATCAGTCAAAATTTATCGCAAACTCCGTCCATTCTAAAAACAACAATGACAACTACCAACATATTTTATAAATACGTACAACATCACTAAATGCATTGGATATAATTTTAATAAATAACACTTATCAGAATATTCATTTAACTCACAAGGTGTGCTTAAGTACAAATTAAACACAATTACCATAAACCTACCATTATCCAATTCTGACGAGATGGACATCGATTATCATTCCTACAATCTCGATAAATATGTCGGTATGGCTTAAAATTTTAAAATGAAAGATGCACCAACAAAAGATGTAATAACGAATAATAAACAATTTTTTTTATTAATATAGTAGCCGCATCACTACCGCCTATGATTGCCTACGTACCTTTATCTAATTGGGTAAGCAATTAGATACACGATCAAGCCAACATAGTTTTCTTTACACAAAACATTTAAAATCATTAACCAAAAAAACTCTTTATATCAAGTAAGGGTTAAACACTTCGCAAACTTTAAAAGATAATCATCTTCTATTTTAAATACCAAGAAATTCCTTTGTGATAAAAATAGACTATAACTCCAAACTAATCATCAAGAAAAGGAATACTTTAAAATATTATTCTACATAAAACATTTGTTAAAGTAATGCATTCCGATAATGCATTATGGCTATCAAACCGTATGTATTCTATGTCTGTCCAACCCCTACTAATCCTTATATTCTTTATTTCTGGACTTTATGCAAGTCACACTAAGTCATCAATATCCTCAATCATCAGTTGTATATGTTATTTGCTTACCGAAGCAAAAATTGCAGTCAATATAGTATGTTGAAGTCATGTGCAACATTAAATAAGGACACAAGCTTAAGAAATAAGTAATTGTTTAGATGATGAGTATACTCACAGTGCTCCTTGCTGTCTACATGCAAAAGCTTTGTAGAATATAGTACTTACCATCGCCCAAAGCCAGTGCAATCAAATGTCTTCCTCGAATCATCGAAATTTGCTAAACTCGCGTCAATCTTATTTGTTCTTAGCTTTGACACGTTTTGACTCTCTTTTACTTTAATATAACATCCCCAATTTTAACAATTTGTTTATGATACTATGAGGAAGCTCAAGTCCAAATTTGAGAGGATTTAGAGTAGTTTACCATGGTTTTATACTTAAAATAGTTATTATAGGGTTTATGTTGCACTTCGAAAAGTTCTAGGTATTTTAGAATGGTTTAAGACTCAATACAACCACTACAACATTTCAGGTGCGCTGTGAAAAGTTATGTGTAGTTTATAAGACTCAAAACACATATTACAGCGTTTCCGGTGGCTGTGAAAACTTATGGGCTCGTTAAAATGCTTTATAAATAATTTAGAGAAAAGCAGTGTTTCTGAAATGCTATGAAAAGTTCTGGCCTTGGTACAATTCTTCATAAATAATTCAGAGAAAAATAGCGTTTCAGAATGCTAAGAAAAGTTCTAAAGTTCATATTTTTGACTAGTTTTTGGTAAAATGTTCGATTCTATTTCTCTATGATAAATATATTTTTTTGACTCCAATTTTTCTACAGTAAGAAGCTTTCTTAGTCTACTTAATTATCAAAAAAAGAAATCCTCAAAATCATTTATCAATTTAATATATATAATTCAACAATAAAAGGCATTTCTTGTCCATTTTTGGCAGATTTTTACCTGAATTTGCATCTATTTTTCAGATACATAAACGATCGAATTAGAAAAAGTGGTTGAAGTGAAAGTTGTAGGCCATTGAGTTTGCCTTCCAGATTGATAAATAAAATCGAAATTTCATCAATAATTGCAAAAGGTTATAGCCCAAATACCTAACTTCATTTTCAGGGGTTCAAGACCAATCATTCATTCTTAAATTTCACAACTTTTCTTCAACATATGAAATGAATACATGAACTTAAATAGTTTTTCTTACCTTAGAATTGTAGATTGAGCTTGTATCTATTCTCTTGGCTTTTCCTAAAGTTCTTCTCTTTGTCTTATCTTGTTTTTGTTTTGTGAATGCATGGGTAACACACCGTAAAATTCATAAGTATTAACAAATAAATTAAATAAGTAAACAAGCAATTAAATGATATGCTGGAAAATGGAATTTTTGCAGCTTTAGGAATTTGGCTAGAAAACTTTTTTTTGGGATTCGTGGCGAAATTCTACATCATTTTCATATATAATATGCTAAAAACTGGTCCGCAGCATTAGCCCAGCGGTTAAGGACTTGTGTTGAGGTAACAACGATGCGAGTTCGAAACCCGGAATGACCATGTTAAAAAGGGTTTACCCTGTGCATACGCTACGACTGCTACTTATGTGGTAGGTATCCAAGGACCGGGTTAGGTGCACTAAAGGGGGGGGGGTGGTTTACAGCTCCGGTCGGTTTCCCCCCTGAACAAATTAAAAAATATTAATATGTTGAAAGCGGTTAATGTATGAAGAAGCTATGAACTGTTGAATTTGGACAGTGTATGTAGAAATTATAAGTATATATATAATTATGTGAATATTATATATATTGTCCGAATAATAATTTAAAATAAAAAGAGGGAAATTCAAATTACAATATTAATATATGGAATAATATATATAGATGAGCAATTGGAATATTCCATCCAATTTAAATATGTGTGTACATATAAATACACAAGAAGGATACAAGAGCACCATTAAAAAGGAAAGATGTAATTAGAGTTAATTATATTGATGTATGTGTTTGAATTGATAATAACTAACAGATAGACTACAAATTTGGACAACAATAACTTTCCATTAGGTGGATTTGAAATCCAAATAAATAGATAAAGACAAGGGGACAAATGATGTGTTACATAAGGAAAAGAATTGGTAATAAAAGGCAAGCAATTAAGCAAATAAAGAACATAATTAATAAAAATGAACAGCCCAATAAGGCTATGTAATTAGGGTTTTCTAAAGAGGCAATGTTTATATGGATGGTTCGGATTAACTTTTATAAATCCAATGGCTCCTGCTCACACGAGCAAGTATAAATAACCCTTCTAACAACACACTAGAAACCCTAATTATTCTAAACCTCTGCCCCCCACGCTGTTGAATTCCATAGAAAAATAAAGAGAAAAGGGTGAAGGTTCTTCTACTTCTCTACCTCCATTCCTATATCTCCTTATTTTAGTTTATATAAGTTTAGGAAGTTGGAATTTAGCACAAACAATATATATAAGAATCTAATTATATGTTTCTTATATTTATATTGTTAGGAGATCAATCAGAGCTCACTTGAACGTTGAGAACCATCGTAGATCTAGAGATTTTTATCACATCTCCACTTGATTTGTGAGTGGAATCTAGTTTTGCTTAAAGGCACATTCTTATTATTATCACTTTTCTATATGAATTTTTTTGCCTATGAAGATTTGGTTATGCGATAATAAAGCATGAAAAATTCCAAAATCTTGTACTTCGTAATAACATAGGAAATTGTCATATTGAATTAGTTTTTGTAGAATTGTGGTTTTTGTATTGAATTAAAGCTAAACATGAGTTTTGTATTATTATTTATATTTTATGCAATTCACCGTCATCGTTTGATTAAGCCTGAAAAGTTTTGGATTTGAATTTTTTCATAGTTGAATTGGGTTTGGATCCTAATTTGGGTGTAAATGCATTCATAAATTGGAATGAATCAAATGTAAACAATTTTGGGTGTATAACACCAAAAAAGGGTGAATTTGGTGAAATATGGATTTTAAAAATGCATGTGTGAAAGTCTGAAATACTTTACTTTTAATTTAATATTTAAATCATTTCTACATGCCTAAGGATACAAGTTATAGTTGTTAGGTATATTACATGTTTTCCATTCACTACTATTTGTTATATGTTCATTTTTTCATCATGTTTATGTGTAGCAGTAAAATATGGAAATGTCTATTTTGTATGCCTTAAATTGACTAGATGACAATTGTCACCTCGTTAGAACATTTACTCATTTGTACGAATGTTACATTAATCAGGCACTATTATTATATTACTTATTTAAACGTAATCAACGCAAATAACATTATATTAAGCGTAATAAATGCAATTAGGTTAAAATTTGAATTTGAAATGTCCCCTTAACAATGGAATGACACAAAGACACGAGGTTAGTTTCCATTTGTGGTAGAAGCCTACCCGGAACCGACCGGCATATCCAGCAACCACAAGTAGGCCCAATTAATTTGAGATGTCTAGGTGCCATGGGCCATTCATAAACTTAGTACACTAGATACGAGATTAAACCAATTTATAGTAGAAGCCTGTCGGAACCGACCGGCATATCCAGCATCTACAAGTATATGGGTTAATGTGAGAGGTCAAGTGTGTATACATGTATATATAACTATATATATATATATATATATATATATATATATATAAGTTCATATGTGAAAACAAATAGGCTTACTATGCCTTAAGAAGGTTTTAAGAGGCTGATCACCTTTTGTCTAATTTGGGTCTTAAGTGGTTAGGACTAGGAACCCCTCGAAGGTTTATTCCTTGGAGAGGTACCCAAGTCATAGGATCCACCCTTATTAGTATAAAGGTAAGTCTCTGGGTCCTCCTTTAAAGTGGCTAGGCATAAAACAGATAACAGAGTAGAGTATTTCACGGGGAATGTACACTTCCTCTAGAAGCTTGTAAGGGTGCAACTGGGGACATATTGGTAATTGAACGATATGTGGCTATCACATGCTCACCAACTGTCTATAAGTCTTAAGTGACATAGGTGTCCTGACGGGTAATATCCGTTAAGTAGTAACGTTCGCAATGCTACTTCTCATATTATGAAACGACCCTAACTCGCCCTTTCCGGAAAGCCCGGGTTGAGTTGAGAACACGACAAAATAGAACACAAATAGAAGAACATTTCATTGTTTATTACAACAATTTACATCAGAGTACAAGAATATACAGAGTACGAACAAATAATATACTTTTTATAAATGCCAGAGATTTACAAATTATTATGCAGCGGAAAATAATACAATACACAACTGAAAGAAATATACGGACACAGAACGTTCTGAATATAGCTCCAGATGTAAACCAGGATCCTGTAAATATAATATCTGCAAAACCAAAACTACTAGCTGCCCATGTGGAAAATAGAGGCACCCAGAGTTTAGGTTAAAACAATAAACTCCAGGTCAGTCATGTGACTGGCGTGAGAACTAAAACAATTATTTAGTCTTTACTTTAAAATAACATAAATCAAGGGACCACGCCGTATAACACGGAACGGGTTTCCTCCCAAGAATACCAGTGCATATAACAAAACAATGCAATGCTTTTTGGAAAAATGAAGCTATTATAAGACCCAGGTCGCATCACATAATGCAACGCAAGCCGGAGGATAGAGTTTTCCCTTATAACAGCCAAACATGCTTGATACGTTTAAAACAAATCGTTTTGATACTATTATAAGTTCATAGTGTATAAAACAATTTCAAATACAAATGTATCAATCATAGGCGGTATAGGTACCATTTATCATGTTACCATACTAAGCTCTACAATCAAAACCGAAATATCACGTATTGGAAATTGGATTTCCATCATGAGTCGAGGCAAGGGATGTACTCCTCGTCGGCTTCGAGACACTAAAGCAAATGCCTCAGGATCTCCCGTAGAAGACCCTTGGATCCTCCAAGGTTGGTCCTCTCTTATGTTTGAGGATTGGCAATTCCTGAACACACGTTTCCCGGTCCTATAGGACCTATCATCGGCTCCGTAGTAACTGATATATCAGAGGCGCCTCGCTATCCATCATCCACATAGGTAAAAATATAATCAATGTATGGGCTCCATACCATGACACCAACCATAGCTAGAAAGAAACGTCATGTCCTCTTTGGGTCTCTTATCCCATTTTTGACTCATACCGAGGTTGAGGCTCGCGAATTAACGCTATACAAATAGCTATGCTATATTAAAGCCATGCTTTGATCATCAACCTCAAGACTCTGCTTTTCAACAGAAGCCTTGATCATTTACATCTCAGCATGCCATACAGGTAATTCACTCCATGCGACTGATGTTTGTCGATATATAATCTTTGAGCTCGTACGTCTCAGAGAAGGGTGTTAAGCAAGAGAATAAATTCTCCGTCACCAAACAGATATATATTTAATAGATATCAATCAACACAGAATAAAATCCAATGTCAGACACACATCCATTTACAAGTTCGTTCTAGGTCTAAACGAAACCGGAGGCACCTTATTCCTTGTCCCATATGTCCAATACATGAGAGAAGTCCTCGCATATTCGGTTGATCTCCAAGGATGATCCCCACTTATTACCTTATCTTGGCTGTATAGCCTAATCAAGATATCAGTAACCATCCAAACATGTGAAGACCTCCGGTCTTCAACCACCATCTTCATCGTTGACTTATCGTCGAATCAGTTATTCAGAATGGGTATAAACCCGGCCTTTCCGAATAACTCGCGTATATTATAAACAAGTGCTATAAAACACAACATACGCCTCATTCTGATTCAGAATATTCTTTTATTCAAATATTCACATCATTAGGGAAAAGTTCCCATTAATTTTATCAAAGATAAATTCTTTTAAATTTATTCTTTAATCTTCCTTTGGCTATCAATTCAAACCAAATTAAGGTTTATCAACTAGTCGGGATTAGCCAACCTTATCGAAGTAATCATTTGTTTAATTTCCCAATCCCAACTAATTCATCCCATTTAGCAAAACTGGTAATACTCCCTATCTAACACCACGGTGTTATCGGTAAAATTAATTACCATTTCATGTTCAAATCTAATTAAAGAATTAACTATCGCTTGGAGCAAAACTGGTGATACTCCATTCTCGATCATTTCCTGAATTTGATAATTTAAATTATCACATTCTCTTTTCAATCTAATTAATGATTCATTAAAACTCCACTTAGTTTTAATCTTCCTAAAAATAAATATTAATGATTAGTTAACTTTGGAAACACAAACATGTCGCATCGACAATCAACACCCTACTATTGATTTCTGCCGATATATAACCTCTAATCTTGTACGTCTCAGAGAAGGGTGTTAAGCAAGAGATAAATTCTCCGCCACCAAACAGATATATATTTAATAAAGATCAATTAACATAGTTCGAAATACAATGTTAGACATGTAATCCTATCTTTAACTAGGTTAAAGAGCTAATGACATTTAAAACACAGTTCACGATAAACCCAAATCACATTCCATTAATTATGGAATCATCACAGAAAATAGATCAATATATAATCGATATCAGTTCCCGTACCCAACTAATAATATAAATGGAATAACGACAAAGCCTTTTAAATTCCATATATATTAACAGTCTTCCTCCACAGAAGCTCATTTCGATTATTATCAAATCAAATTCCATTCAGTTCCAATTTCTTATTTTAAATTGGAAAACTTTACTATCGAAAATTTCCATTAAATGTTAATAAAAGATTTATAATTTCCAAATTACATTTCACTGTAAATCAGGTTAAAGAACGAATGTCGTTAAAAACACAGTTCACAATAAACGCAATTCACATCCCATTTTATTCTAATTAAATGTTAATTATCTGGAAACTCTAATAATCTTTATTAAAAGATTTATTCTTTTCACACGGGTTTTAAGAACAGTGTTACTAAAAACACCATTCACGACAAACCAAAATCCAATTCTTTTATTCAATTCCAGTTAAATATTAATTAATTGGAAAACTTCACTAAATATTAATTAAAGATTTATTCTTTTCTCAATTGGGTTTAAGAACAGTGTTAATGAAGACACCATTCACGACAAACCCATAATCCAATTCAATATTAAATACAAGGCTCTGAATAGAAATTATATCGGTTTATATTCAATATCAATTTCTGAAATCAACAAATATCGTATTGGGGATAACGATATATATATATATCTTCCAAATTCCTCCACAATATCTGTATAATCATGGAATCCAATATCGAAATATTCCGAAGATAATTTCGATTCAAATCCGTTCCAATTCATATATTGGAAATTCTGGTTATTTTAAAAACCATTTCAAATCCAATTTATTTATTTAAAAATATTGGATTATAATTCTAGTTCATAACTAGTTCATTCCGAAAAAAAGATATTTTTATCTTTACAAACGTGGAATTTTTCATCCAAATTCTTTCCAAATCATTTATTATGATTTTACACAAATTATCAATAATTTTAATAATTTTATTAAGGCCCTTTTAGTCGATTTCCATAAATGTTCATCGAACTGCACTTACAACGACCTTTTCCAAATTTGATTTGGACATAATTCCAAATCCAGTAGTTAGATTTCAAATCTCTTATATTCATTGGAAAGCTTTTTTCGATACGAACCCAACGGTTCTGGTTTTATGAGAACCCGACGGTCGGATCTGCCGTAATATCAATTCGAAGTCAATGATCGAAATTCGTGAACGGTCGCAGCGCGGCGCATTCTATTCAGGCCATTAAATATGTATATAATATATATATTTCATAGATTTCCATTTTAAAACATATTTTATAAATCGTTCTAAATTCATTTTAAAAACGATTTCAACTTCATATTCAATTTTAAACCAAAACTGAATATTCCATATCATTAATATATAAATGATAATATTTTCAAAACATTAGATTTTGAAATAACTTCCTTTTCTATATTCATTATAAAAATGAATAAAATCGATATAAATTTCGTTCGCGTCAAAATGACGCATATCTAATCAACACGACTTTATATATTTAAATATTTTCGTGTCCATCTCAAATCGGACATCAAAATCATATTTTGATCCATTATTGAACATTATTTTAAAATATTCATTACTAGTCATTTTAAAATATTTATTAATTAAAAATATTCCTTCTTCCCGAAATGGAATCAGACACAGTCAATTACCAAATAATTTTATTTATATGGATTTCATACAACACATGTATATAACAACAGTGATAAACAATCAACCATCGTTCAGAGTGCACTACATAACTGCATAAGCATTAATTATGAATAATTAACGCTTACAACAGTCTGTCAACCGATCGATTAATATACAACTAAACAATTGGGATTAGTGTACGTCGAATATCTGTGATAACCCCAAATTTCCACGGAATGAAAGTAAGGAATAATCATTTGGAATACAACATAAATATAACAATACAGATCACAGATACAACATAGCACAGGAAAACTATAGAATAACAACATCATAGCAGCGGAATATGAATGTCATCAAACATAGAATCCCATAGTCATAGAGTTCTAAATTATTACATTAGGTTTCAGCAAGAAAGGAAATAGTTTCAACTTCAAAATAGAACAACTGGAAGTAAAATAAGTTTGGATGTCTCAAAGTCTAAAGATAAAATGCAACAAAAGATAAATGATAGATAGTCTTCATAGCTCCAAATCATCACCTCAACTAAGCAACTCCAAGAAAACTCCAAAGAAAGCAACTCCAAAGAAAGTGAAACCTGCTACTTGGCTGCCCGTGTAGAAAAGAGGGCACCCGAGTTTGCAAAGGTGAAAACAAGCAACGAGTCAGTCATGGGACTGGTGTGAGAATTCTAAACTAATTTAACTAATAGTAATAAGGCAAATCCAAAGACCATGCCGTTAACGCGGAACGGGTTTTATTTCAATGGATTGCCGTGCATAATTTAAAGTGTCAGAACAGATAAATAAGTAAATCGTAAACAACGCAATGCTTTTGGGAAAATGGAATCATCATAAGACTCAAGTCCCATCACACAATGCAACGCAAACCAGAGGATAGAGTTTTACCTTATGATGATTAAAAAGCTTAGTACGATAAAACGAATTTGATATTATGATTAGTGTATATATGTTACAAAAACATTTCAAAGAAAATGTATCAATCCTAGGAAGCATAGCTACCATATATTATGCCTCAATACTAGTAATAC
This sequence comes from Allium sativum, assembly GCA_030737875.1. Taxonomy (NCBI): domain Eukaryota; kingdom Viridiplantae; phylum Streptophyta; class Magnoliopsida; order Asparagales; family Amaryllidaceae; genus Allium; species Allium sativum. The sequence goes on along the minus strand of CM060922.1, from coordinate 438,494,267 downwards.
AATCAAATCCGTAGGGTCGTATTGGGAATTTGGTTTTCCATCATGAGTCAATGCTAGGGAGGAGCTCCTTACCGATTCGAGACACTCTAGCTAATGTCTCAGGATCCCCCGTAGTGAACCCTTGGATCCTACAGGGCCGGTCCGCACATACGATTTTGCGGATTGGCAATTCCTGTACACACGTTCCTGGTCCTATAGGACCTAATATCCGAGGCGCCTCGTTCCATCATCCACATAAATAAAATGCCGAGCCGTGTAAAAACCCAAACATCATTTCTAGCTAGAAACATGATGTTCTCCCTTCGTTCCTTCTCCCATTTTAGACTCTACCGGGTTGTGAGGTTCGTGAATTGTAACACCCCACATTCGTTTGTGTCACTCACAAAGGGAATGCACTAAGTTCTGTGGAGCATTTAGGGTAAAAGATGTAGATAAATTACAAGACAGACAGAAATTAAACAGCGGAAAATAAGACTTTGCTTTATTGATAAAATAGTTTGTGCAAAGATTTCTTTACAATATCAGATTGTCATCTGTCTTACAAAATAAAGAAGCATAAAACAACATTTATATTTCCCCAAATTTTAGCAAGAGCCAGCCATAGCATCTGATAAGAGAACCCAAGCAAACTTCGATAAATCTTCAAGCTGGGAAAGAGTGACAGTCTAACTTGACCTGAGCTATACTACTCCCTCCTCTACTACCTGGGGGGGGGGGGGGAGGGGAACGGAAGAAAAGAAGACGAAAGAAAAACAGAGTCAGACATAAAGCCTGAGTAAGTTCAGTAACTTCTAGCATGTGAACATGGAAAACAAAACAACATGAATTAACTGAATACAAGATTACACCATGACGATAGGGTCAACAAGATTAGACAAGGTAGTTACAAGATATGCTAAGATAAACTGGGTACGCTCTAATACTTTCGCCGCTTCGCTATTTCCATGTTATACTGGTTTCTATATCTCTGCACCGCCTATCTAGTGTCCCATCTAGTATCGATAACGTGATCCCAATCCCTGTATTTTCCATTGCCTTCCGGCATACATTCATTATTTATTACCTAGATCAAATCTAGGATTTTCTATCAAGTGCTTCCTAGATTTAACTTAGAGTTTTACGCTATCTGCTGAATGCTTCTCGAGTTCAGGTTTTATGCCACATAGTCCAACTAGGGATTACGCTACCTGTCGAACGATGCCCCCAAGTCTAGGACACACCACCTAGAGTGGTATATGTTCCTATACTTCCCCACGCATGTATCGCGAATCGTTATCGCTTGTCTAGATGCACATGTCCTGTAATGTGCGGTCCGAGTCCCGTGACAGGGTCGGGAGCTTTCAGATATCTGCCGATGCAGATGCTAAGGTCTGTTTTTATTCCAGTGGCTATGGTCCCACTTGACCCCTCCCTCAACTAATGAAAGGCGTACCTTGTAAAATGAGAACTATGCCCCGGCCCCCGGTGCCCCACTATCCTATGGCCATCCGCAACCATAACTAGATAGCAAGTATATGGTCTTTTGGAGTTCTCCGCCTTTCCGCTTCACGTATCTCGACTGACTCAAGATGGATGGTAGACGACGAGTTGCTATCACAGGGCTACCGTTTGCTCGCCGAATCACGCCGGTCCATCCTAGTCTTTAGGTTTCCATGTATTGCAACCAAGGCATACCCCTGGTTCTTCTACGCAGACCTTAACCTCTGTGGGCCCAGGCGGATCATCTGCAGCCTCACAGAGGGATACCAAGAGTACCCTCACGTCCCCTCGAAGCCTCGGGCTTCGTATCCCAATTCGTTGGAGCCTTCTCTCTATTCAAACGGACATTCGCTCCTTCCGGTGTTATACTAAGAATTACTACTTAGTTCTCTTTCCTGTCAATTTGGGTTGGTTAAGTGTCATTAGTCAATTCAAGCTAACTTAACCCTCTTCATTTATCCTGATAAACTGGTTAAGTGTTATCAATAATTCACGTTGACTTAACCTTACCAAGTTATATTGGTTAAGTATTTCTTATTACTTAACCCTACCCCTTCACCCTGTATTGGTTAAGTGTTACCTTTTAACTTAACCTTGCCCGTCTGTTTTAACTAACATGTCATTAATGGTTAAGTATTATCCCTTCATGTTTTAGACTTAACCCTATTCCTTTATCAAAATCTGATGGTTAAGTGTTCAAGTTTACTTAACCCTACGGCCTAGCCCAGCTAACATATCAAATTGGTTAAGTGTATAAAATCTTACTTAACCCCAACCTCTAGCCTAGTTAACATGTAAATTTGGCCAAGTGTATTAACTTTACTTAACGCCTACAAGTCTCGTTTTGATACCTTGAGTTTGGTTAAGTGTCTCTATGGACTTAGCCCTCCCATTCTAGCTTAACTGTGTTAAGTTGGTTAAGTGTTCTTATGGACTTAACCCTCCCTTTCTAGCTTAAATGTGTTAAGTTGGTTAAGTATTCCTATGGACTTAACCCTCCCATTCTAGCTTAACTGTATGAACCTAACCCCACCTACCAGTCTTGTTATCGTGTTGAGTTGATTAAGTGTCTTAGTTAACTTAACCATAGCATTCTTGTTCTAGCTTTAACTAAATAAATTAAAGCCACGACCACTCACATTAGACAAATATTGTTGCGATTACTGGATGTGCCGGTTGGTTCCGGGCAGTTTACATCGCAACTCAGTCTAACCTCGGGTTAGGCCTATTCGTGTTTTCTAGTTCAAAGGGTTTTGATAAATTTTCAAATCAGGTTTTTGAAAATAACCATCCCGTCCGTCGGATCAGTTAGGGATAGCCAGGGAGAGCAGGAAACTTGTATTTTCCAAACCTAAGCCTAGACACTATCCTCTCTGTCACCCTAGAACTTTCTGGTGTTTCCTTAAAAGAGATGTCGTTAATAAATCTTTAATTTGTCTAGATTAATATTTCCTCATTTAGGACAAATTCTATAAGTAAATTAATCCTAATTTACTTATTTCCCAATTTCTCTTTTAATGTAAATTGTCAACATTTATTCTTACGGCCCATTTTCCCCCTATAACATGTTTATGCTTTTTGGTATGTAAACCATACCAAATGAAGTGTCAATAACCATGATTCTGCTAATCCTGACAATTACCCCCAATTATGGCCAATTTCAAGTTTATGCCAATATACTTATCGAGCCAAATTAGCTAATCCAATTCTGATTAACACTCTAATTCACGTTAAACTAGACTTATTACTCTAGTTCACTATTCATGTAAATGCTAGATTTACATGTCAATACAAGATTCAAATTACACATCTTATAATTCATGTCAAATTTATCCAATTTGCATTTCTATGAACATGCCATAATACATGTTCCCAATTTATGCCAATTTCCAAGTTAAACTACGTTTTAGTAAATTTTATATTTTGCTCCAAATCGCATTCCCACCGTTCGTAAAATCGTGTTTCAATCTAGATTCTAGATTCGTAGCAAATAGGGAATGAACCAAAGATTGCTATGAAAAGGATAGATATAACAACTGGCATAAAATGGTTTTGAATAACGACGTAGGTTCAAGAACATGGGTAGACCTAACTAAATAGGTAAATTCCCAAGGTCTAAAACCAAGAATAGACAGAATAGAGACAGAGGTTCAAGAACATGGGTAGACCTAACTTAATAGGTAAATTCCCAAGGTCTAAAACCAAAGAACAGACAAGATAGATAATCGGGTTCACAGTCACAAAATTTTAAACACTTTCCTAGTTATGAACCATAGGTGCTTAATCACAGTTGTCCCATTTATGTCATAGACAATAGTTTTGCTTCCTAATCAAAGGTATAGGCTATAGTTATGGAAATAATTCTCATGGTCACAGTCACGGTCATAGGCAATGTCCATAGTCATAGGCAATGTCCATAGTCTTAGGCAATGTTCATAGTCTTAGGCAATGTTCATAGTCTTAGGCAATGTTCATAGTCAAAGAGGCATATGGTTCTAAGGTCCATAGTTTCATAGTTACATTCTTATTTGTCCTCGAAATCATAACAGCTCTTAATTTGGTCCAAAGAAATAGGCACTGATTCAATAGAAAGAATTGGCATACTCTTTTATTCCTTTAATTTCATGCCACGATAAGAGAAACATTCAAATCTAGAAATAACTGACTTACAGAGATTAGATTAGAATAGAAAGATGGCGTTGCTATGATTCGTAGAAAAACGGTCGTTGCAGTCATTCGAATCTTCACTTGAATTCTAGCTTGAATCTCCTCTTTGAAAGTCTTTGAGTAGCACCTCCTCGTCTTGATTTATTTTATATATATTATTTTATTTATTATTTGATTAAGAGGAGGAGAGGAAGCCATGTTTACTAAGAATCTTTGCAGCATAAGAGTAGAGAAGAATTGTGAATAGAGAAGAAGACCAGGGCTGTTTATATAGTTGCTCAAGACCTTATCGTACACGCAGCGCTGAGTCAACATTGAACCTAGTTAAGAAAATAGTCCAGGTTCGCAGATGAATCTAGCCAAATCTTATCGTACATGCAGTGCTAAGTCAGCATTGGGTCCCACAAGCTGTTTTGGCGCAGAAATTTGAATTTCGAACTTTTGAATTCCTGTAATTTATTTAACTGTTTTATTCACATGAAATATTCTTATATGTATACAATTCCTTTAACGACCATTTTACATGTATATATATATATATATATATATATATATATATACGCACAACTTTCATTTTATTTTCAAAATTCAAACGATGTTGCACCGTTATTTAACTCTTGCCATATTTCATTTACTATAGCCTTATCTTAAATTTTATCTTTCGTATACATATATTTCTGCATATATATATATATACTCATGTATATACATATATTTTCTTTATTTCCTTATATGTACGTTCTTATCCTTTCAAAATTTGAATTTGTATATGTACTTATATTTGCATGTTCAGTTCGCCCTCTTTAAAACAGAGATAAAAATTATGCTGCCGCCGGGGTTTGAACCCCCGTCCTCCATGTTACAAATCCAATGCCTGAACCAACTGAGCTACAAAGTCTTTTGTTAATAAGTCTTAGAACAATAATAATTATTGCTCTTTCCTTACTTCTCTTTTTCTTTTTAGTTACAATACTTAAATTAAACCAATGCATGAATCTTTTTCTTTTAATGTTAATGCATTATGTTTGCAAATCAGTGCATGCAACATATTTACATCGCATGCAACCAATCTTTTTTTTTCTTTTTTCATATATTAATTAATTTTCATTATACATCACCATATTAATCCTATCTGTGGATATGTATACATTTTTAATTACATTAAAAATACGGGGTGTTACATTCTCCCCCACTTAAAAGGATTTCGTCTCCGAAATCTTCTAGTTTGGAAGAATGTGTCCTACCATCCAATCACCCATCTACTCAACCATCCAATCACAGGCATCCATTGTCCTTAAAAGATTTCTAATGCTTTCATGTTCATATGCATAGTGTGTGTGTATGTCTTTATCTACTGTAAAATCAGGCGGTCTACTGATTCAGTCGACCTCCTTAATGCGAATCATGTCGGTGCCATGCGTCCAATCATGTATGCAAGCATCCCTAGTTACGTAAATACTACATGCGTGCATGGCCATTCATCCATATGCAACATCCATATGATAACATATCGGGCTCAACTTAAATACATATCTGTAAATGCAATATGAAAACGTCCAAACTGATCTAGTGCCTAATACGTATGCATATGCATTCACAAACAACCATTAGCAACCACTTGAAACCATCAACCATAACATGTTTCAAATACATGTTTACATCCATTGGCTTCTACCTAAGGATCGAAGATACAACCTAGGTGATATAGTTTGGAAAGAGAGAAACAATTATGCGCAAAGCTCCTAAACAAAGAAATCAAGGATACACCCTTAAGAAAAAGGGTATGACGCTAGTATCTTGCCTTCTTGAGCTTTACGCCACTGTATCTTAACTAATTTAACTTCACGATTGTGAAGTTTCCGACCTCCAATTCCAAAATAAACAGATGTCAATCACGGTACTAAGTATACGTACTAAGATGATTAGAGGTTTCCCACTTATCCGTCATGCCATAACTATAAGAGTCGAAAGGTCACTACGTGCTCTTTGGAGTGCCTACCACAACTATTCATCTCTCCCGCAAACCATCCAAACCGAACTCGACATTCCTCAAGTACAAGCCCCAAAGGCCTAAACCAATATCAGACAAGCACCCAAGGAATATCTCCCCCGAATTTAGACGATCTACGTGAGATGATATAAGCAAACTCGATAGCTATTCTCAAATCCCTACTAACAAAAAATAAATAAACTGGTCGGACCACCAATTGGATTTGAGACTCTAGTGGGATCTTTCTACTATACAAGTACTATGGTGCAGAGACCCAACTATGAAAGTGGATATGAACAAATGAGAAGCGCTAGAACCTAAGGAAATAACATGAACAGAAAACTAGACTCTTCCAACCAGACTACCTTTCTCCTAGGTACGCTTGGTGGCGAAAGCATGTACTTGTCCTTCTGAAAATCTCGTCCTCGTTCTTGCCCTTGTCCTTAAGTATATGCCCTATCATACCCTAGTAAAGATACTTCCTCTTGTCTTAGGTTTTATAATTTCTTCCTCCTTCGTGTGCTAAGTCTACATCCATGAATTCCTCATCCTAGGGTTATGCTCCTTAGCCAAACTCCTCATCCCCTTCCGTGTGTAGTCATGTTGACAAATCTCTCGAAAATTGCCTCCATCGTCCGGAAAACCTTATAAGCTTTGGAAGAAAACTTCCCATAGATGAAACAACTACGGCTATGGATGGAAGTCGGGCACTACTTTGCCCTTCGGTGAGGTTACCTCCCAGAAAGCCAGGAGTCCCAGAGACTCAAGAAAGAAGGAGACAAGAATTTAAACAGAGGAAGAGAAGATAATGCGTATGGCTTTGGGGAATATGCCTTTAAAACAAATCTCTTCTTTTGAAAATGCTTCTTTTAAAATCGTTTGAAAATAATTTTTCAAATCCTTTATCTGGTCTGGTAACCTTCAGCTCTGATACCACGTGTAACACCCCACATCCGTTAGTGTCACCCACAAAGGGAATGCACTAAGTTCTGCGGAGCATTTAGGGTAAAAGATGCAGATAGATTACAAGACAGACAGAAATTAAACAGCGGAAAATAAGACTTTGCTTTATTGATAAAATAGTTTGTACAAAGATTTCTTTACAATATCAGAGTGTCATCTGTCTTACAAAATAAAGAAGCATAAAACAACATTTATATTTCCCCAAATTTTAGCAAGAGCCAGCCATAGCATCTGATAAGAGAATCCAAGCAAACTTCAATAAATCTTCAAGCTGGGAAAGAGTGACAGTCCAACTTGACCTTAGCTATACTACTCCCTCCTCTACTACCTTGGGGGGGGGGGAACGGAAGAAAAGAAGACGAAAGAAAAACAGAGTCAGACATATAGCCTGAGTAAGTTCAGTAACTTCTAGCATGTGAACATGGAAAACAAAACGACATGAATTAACTGAATACAAGATTACACCATGACGATAGGGTCAACAAGATTAGACAAGGTAGTTACAAGATATGCTAAGATAAACTGGGTACGCTCTAATACTTTCGCCGCTTTGCTATTTCCTTGTTATACTGGTTTCTATATCTCTGCACCGCCTATCTAGTGTCCCATCTAGTATCGATAACGTGATCCCAATCCCTGTATTTTCCATTGCCTTCCGGCATACATTCATTATTTATTACCTAGATCAAATCTAGGGTTTTCTATCAAGTGCTTCCTAGATTTAACTTAGAGTTTTACGCTATCTGCTGAATGCTTCTCGAGTTCAGGGTTTATGCCACCTAGTCCAACTAGGGATTACGCTACCTGTCGAACGATGCCCCCAAGTCTAGGACACACCACCTAGAGTGGTATATGTTCCTATACTTCCCCACGCATGTATCGCGAATCGTTATGACTTGTCTAGATGCACATGTCCTGTAATGTGTGGTCCGAGTCCCGTGACAGGGCAAATCAAGGAATACAGAACTCGGTCGGGAGCTTTCAGATATCTGCCGATGCAGATGCTAAGGTCTGTTTTTATACCAGTGGCTACGGTCCCACTTGACCCCTCTCTCAACTAATGAAAGGCATACCTTGTAAAATGATAACTATACACCGGCCCCCGGTGCCCCACTATCCTATGGCCATCCGCAACCATAACTAGATAGCAAGTATATGGTCTTTTGGAGTTCTACGCCTTTCCGCTTCACGTATCTCGACTGACTCAAGATGGATGGTAGACGACGAGTTGCAATCACAGGGTTACCATTTGCTCGCCGAATCACGCCGGTCCATCCTAGTCTTTAGGTTGCCATGTATTGCAACCAAGGCATACCCCTGGTTCTTCTACGCAGACCTTAACCTCTGTGGGCCCAGGCGGATCATCTGCAGCCTCACAGAGGGTTACCAAGAGTACCCTCACCTCCCCTCGAAGCCTCGGGCTTCGTATCCCAATTCGTTGGAGCCTTCTCTCTATTCAGACGGACATTCGCTCCTTACCGTGTTATACTAAGAATTACTACTTAGTTCTCTTTCCCGTCAATTTGGGTTGGTTAAGTGTCATTAGTCAATTCAAGCTAACTTAACCCTCTTCATTTATCCTGATAAACTGGTTAAGTGTTATCAATAATTCATGTTGACTTAACCTTACCAAGTTATATTGGTTAAGTATTTCTTATTACTTAACCCTACCCCTTCACCCTGTATTGGTTAAGTGTTCCCTTTTAACTTAACCTTGCCCGTCTGTTTTAACTAACATGTCATTAATGGTTAAGTATTATCCCTTCATGTTTTAGACTTAACCCTATTCCTTTATCAAAATCTGATGGTTAAGCGTTCAAGTTTACTTAACCCTACGGCCTAGCCCAGCTAACATATCAAATTGGTTAAGTGTATTAAATCTTACTTAACCCCAACCTTTAGCCTAGTTAACATGTAAATTTGGCCAAGTGTATTAACTTTACTTAACCCCTACAAGTCTCGTTTTGATACCTTGAGTTTGGTTAAGTGTCTCTATGGACTTAGCCCTCCCATTCTAGCTTAACTGTGTTAAGTTGGTTAAGTGATCTTATGGACTTAACCCTCCCTTTCTAGCTTAACTGTGTTAAGTTGGTTAAGTATTCCTATGGACTTAACCCTCCCATTCTAGCTTAACTGTATGAACCTAACCCCACCTACCAGTCTTGTTATCGTGTTGAGTTGATTAAGTGTCTTAGTTAACTTAACCATAGCATTCTTGTTCTAGCTTTAACTAAATAAATTAAAGCCGTGGCCACTCACATTATACAGATATTGTTGCGATTACTGGATGTGCCGGTTGGTTCCGGGCAGTTTACATCGCAACTCAGTCTAACCTCGGGTTAGGCCTATTCGTGTTTTCTAGTTCAAAGGGTTTTGATAAATTTTCAAATCAGGTTTTTGAAAATAACCATCCCGTCCGTCGGATCAGTTAGGGATAGCCAGGGAGAGCAGGAAACTTGTATTTTCCAAACCCAAGCCTAGACACTATCCTCTCTGTCACCCTAGAACTTTCTGGTGTTCCCTTAAAAGAGATGTCGTTAATAAATCTTTAATTTGTCTAGATTAATATTTCCTCATTTAGGACAAATTCTATAAGTAAATTAATCCTAATTTACTTATTTCCCAATTTCTTTTTTAATGTAAATTGTCAACATTTATTCTTACGGCCCATTTTCCCCCCTATATCATGTTTATGCTTTTTGGTATGTAAACCATACCAAATGAAGTGTCACTAACTATGATTCTGCTAATCCTGACAATTACCCCCAATTATGGCCAATTTCAAGTTTATGCCAATATACTTATCGAGCCAAATTAGCTAATCCAATTCTGATTAACACTCTAATTCATGTCAAACTAGACTTATTACTCTAGTTCACTATTCATGTAAATGCTAGATTTACATGTCAATACAAGATTCAAATTACACATCTTATAATTCATGTCAAATTTATCCAATTTGCATTTCTATGAACATGCCATAATACATGTTCCCAATTTATGCCAATTTCCAAGTTAAACTACGTTTTAGTAAATTTCATATTTTGCCCCAAATCGCATTCCCACCGTTCGTAAAATCGTGTTTCAATCTAGATTCTAGATTCGTAGCATATAGGGAATGAACCAAAGATTGCTATGAAAAGGATAGATATAACAACTGGCATAAAATGGTTTTGAATAACGACGTAGGTTCAAGAACATGGGTAGACCTAACTAAATAGGTAAATTCCCAAGGTCTAAAACCAAGAATAGACAGAATAGAGACAGAGGTTCAAGAACATGGGTAGACCTAACTTAATAGGTAAATTCCCAAGGTCTAAAACCAAAGAACAGACAAGATAGATAATCAGGTTCACAGTCACAAAATTTTAAACACTTTCCTAGTCATGAACCATAGGTGCTTAATCACAGTTGTCCCATTTATGTCATAGACAATAGTTTTGCTTCCTAATCAAAGGTATAGGCTATTGTCATGGAAATAATTCTCATGGTCACAGTCACGGTCATAGGCAATGTCCATAGTCATAGGCAATGTCCATAGTCTTAGGCAATGTTCATAGTCTTAGGCAATGTTCATAGTCTTAGGCAATGTTCATAGTCAAAGAGGCATATGGTTCTAAGGTCCATAGTTTCATAGTTACAGTCTTATTTGTCCTCGAAATCATAACAGTTCTTAATTTGGTCCAAAGAAATAGGCACTGATTCAATAGAAAGAATTGGCATACTCTTTTATTCCTTTAATTTCATGCCACGAAAAGAGAAACGTTCAAATCTAGAAATAACTGACTTACAGAGATTAGATTAGAAAGATGGCGTTGCTATGATTCGTAGAAAAACGGTCGTTGTAGTGGTTCGAATCTTCACTTGAATTCTAGTTTGAATCTCCTCTTTGAAAGTCTTTGAGCAGCACCTCCTCGTCTTGATTTATTTTATATATATTATTTTATTTATTATTTGATTAAGAGGAAGAGAGGAAGCCATGTTTACTAAGAATCTTTGCAGCATAAGGGTAGAGAAGAATTGCAAATAGAGAAGAAGACCAGGGCTGTTTATATAGTTGCTCAAGACCTTATCGTACACGCAGCGCTGAGTCAGCATTGAACCTAGTTAAGAAAATAGTCCAGGTTCGCAGATGAATCTAGCCAAATCTTATTGTACATGCAGTGCTAAGTCAGCATTGGGTCCCACAAGCTGTTTTGGAGCAGAAATTTGAATTTCGAACTTTTGAATTCCTGTAATTTACTTAACTGTTTTATTCACATGAAATATTCTTATATGTATACAATTCCTTTAACGACCATTTTACGCTTATATATATATATATATATATATATATATACGCACAACTTTCATTTTATTTTCAAAATTCAAACGATGTTGCATCGTTATTTAATTCTTGCCATATTTCATTTACTATAGCCTTATCTTAAATTTTATCTTTCGTATACATATATTTATGCATATATATATATTCTCATGTATATACATATATTTTCTTTATTTCCTTATATGTACGTTCTTATCCTTTCAAATTTTGAATTTGTATATGTACATATATTTGCATGTTCAGTTGGCCCTCTTTAAAACAGAGATAAAAATTATGCTGCCGCCGGGGTTTGAACCCCCGACCTCCATGTTACAAATCCAATGCCTTAACCAACTAAGCTACAAAGTCTTTTGTTAATAAGTCTTAGAACAATGATAATTATTGTTCTTTCCTTACTTCTCTTTTTCATGTTAGTTACAACACTTAAATTAAACCAATGCATGAATCTTTTTCTTTTAATGTTAATGCATTATGTTTGCAAATCAGTGCATGCAACATATTTACATCGCATGCAACCAATCTTTTTTTTTCTTTTTTCATATATTAATTAATTTTCATTATACATCACCATATTAATCCTATCTGTGGATATATATACATTTTTAATTACATTAAAAATACGGGGTGTTACATGAAGCTACGTAATACACAAAGCTATGCATATTCAAGCTGTGCTTTGATTGTCACCACAAGGTACTGCTTTTCAACAAGAAACCTTGATCATTGCATCTTGGTACGCCACACTGTCACTCTATATCACACTACCAAGCCTTTGCCAAAATATACAAAATGGTGTTAAGCATGAGAATGAATTCTCCGCCACCAATCATTCATACATTCAGAAGAAAATTAATAAATACAATATAAAGGAGTACAATATCGGACACACATTCCATTTATAAGCCCATTTTGGGTCTGAACGAAACTGGAGATACTCTCGTCCCGTATGTCCAGTACGAAAAGGAGGTACCCGCGTATCCGTGAAATCAACATGTACGTTTGGCCAATTATCCCGACCCTTGAATTGAGAGCAAGTCAATTCAGGGTCTTGATCGTTGTCCATTCGAGGGAAGATTTACGGTCTTCATTCGTCGTCTTCAAACTTCAATTCTTAACGTCGTTTGATTATTTGGAATGAGATTAACTCTGACTTTCCAAATAATTCTCGCATATATAATTTGAGAAAACCCATTTCATGTGGTTATATTTTTTATTACGATTAATTCTTACCTTAATTATTTTAAATAATTAAATCCTTAATTTACGACGCTTCGGGTCAAAGGAGCGACCCAGGCGCTATTTTCAACCAATTTTGATTTACACATTTCTCAAAATCTAACCGTTGGATCTTAACATAGTTTATATCGTTGGAAAGATCTTCCCAAGACGGTCCTAATGGTTTCAGTTTTGGGAAAATCCGACGGTCGGATCTTTTGGCATAGTCGTTTAAAGGTACGATTTCAAAACGCGAACTACCGCGCTCGATTCGTTTAATTTTAATTATATTTATATATAAGTATATAAATATAAAACTTTTAACCATAATAATGTCGTTCAATTCAATAATGAGCTCAACTACTACCGATAACCATTCATTGTTAATTTATTTAAAAATGAAGATAATATTTCAACCTCTAAATACATTCTTTTGTTATTTACATAGAAATGTAAATATATTACAATGTTGAATTCCATTCTTTTATCACAATGCAAAACCTCCCTTTTTTAATTACAATATAAACTGTAACTAACATTATAGTGCAAAATTCCTACCTATTTAACCACAAGGTGAAATCTCCTTTTTAACTACATCAAAATGTAGTTAACATTCCCTGTTAAATTTCCTATCTTTTAATTTACAATGCAAAATCCTCTTTTAATTACATTAAAAATGTAATTAACATTCTATGTTAGATTTTCTATCTTTTTATTTACAATGCAAAATCCACTTTTAATTACAAAAAATGTAATTGACATTCTATGTTAAATTTTCTATCTTTTTATTTACAATGCAAAATCCTCTTTCAGTTACATTCAAAATGTAATTGACATTCTTTATTAAATTTTCTATCTTTTAATTTACAATGCAAAATCCTTTTTCAATTACATAAAAAATGTAATTGACATTCTATGTTAAATTTTCTATCTTTTTATTTACAATGCAAAATCCTCTTTCAATTACATTAAAAATGTAATTGACATTATATGTTAAATTTTCTATCTTTTTATTTACATAAAGATGTAATTTTATTCCAATGTCCAATTCTTCTTTTTAATTACATAAAAAAAAATGTAATTAACAATACGGTGAAAATTTCTATCTTTTTAATATTACAACAAAAATGTAATTTACATTACAACATCAAATCCTTCTTTTTAATTACATTAAAAATGTAATTAACATTACATATCTAATCTTACTTTTTAATTTGCAATGTAAATTTTATACTTTAATTACACATAAAAAATGTAATTTTATTGACTATGCAAATTCTTATTCTTTCATTACATATAAAAATATAAATTTTATTTTCAGTGCAAATTCTTCTTCTAATTACATATAAAAATTTAATTTCCTTTACAAAGAAATTCTCATCCTTTAATTACATATAAAAATGTAATTTTTAATTTCAATGCAAATTCTTCTTCTAATTACATTAAAAATGTAATTCCCTTTACAAAGTAAATTATCATCCTTTGATTACATATAAAAATGTAAATTTTATTTCCAGTGCAAATTCTTCTTCTAATTACATTAAAAATGTAATTTCCTTTACAAAGTAAATTCTCATCTTTTGATTACATATAAAAATGTAATTTTTAATTTACCATGTAAATTCTACTCTTAAGTTTCATTCTTTCACTAATGTTAAAAATGCATATAAACTTTCATTCCTTTTAATTTATTAAAAATGCAACACCAAATTTTAATCTTTTATTTACATTAACCATGTAAATAAAAATGCAACAATACACTTCATTCATTACTTTACAATAAACTTCATTCTTTTTAATTCATTGAAAATACATATAAATTGCATTAACAAAATCTAATCTTTTATTTCATTTAAAATGTACATAAAAATGCAGCATCGAATTCCTACTCTTTTTATTACATTAAAAATGTGAATAAAAATGCAATCCTAAATTCTAATCTTTTATTACATTAAAAAAAATGTAAATAAACATACTACGCTAAGTTTCATTTTTCTATTTGCATCCAAAAATGTAAATAAAAACACTACGCTACATTTCATTCTTTTACTTGCATTAAAATGTAAACATTAAACTCTAATCTTTTTTACATTAAAATAAATATAAAAATGTAACACTAGATTTCAATCTTCCTAATTCATTAAAAATGCAACCTAAAGTTTCAATTCTTTGTTTTACATGAAAATGCATATGAAATGTGTCGACAAAATATAATCTTTTTATCTTACATGAAAATGCATATAAAATGCATTGACAACATTTAATCTTTTTATTTCAATCAAAAATGCATGTGTGCTTCATCGTCAAAATTTCATTCCAAATTGCAGGAAAATTTTATCGTCAAAATTTCGCCTTTTTAATTACATCAAATTCCATGTAAAAATTTTGCCTTTTTAATTACATCAAATATGGCAGCACGAGCAACTCAAACAATATTGAATTAAAATGAAATAACAAACTAGCATTGCGTATATGGATCTAAAATGATAGATCCGAACAAATAAGTAAAGTAGATGCGCATGCTTAGATCTACAACGATAGATCCGAACAAATAACAAAAGTAGAAGCGCGTACACAGATCTAAAATGATAGATCCGAACAAATAAGTAAAGTAGATGCGCGTGCTTAGATCTACAATGATAGATCCGAACAATTAACAAAATTTACATTGCAAATCAGAGATAATAACATTCAAATCACAGATTCATAAGCGAGAAAAGTAATAAATTAAAATCAGTTAAGTAAATAGGAATTCTCACATATACAGATTTATTATTTAAGAAAGATAATTTAATTTAATTTAATTCAGAATATCTCACCTTGGGATATGATCAGAACTAGAGTCAAAGAAAGTCAGTAATGGGTTTACAACAAATCTAGCATGTTGTGTTGTGTCACTTTGTTCCAATATTGTCAAACTCATCGAGTTCTGTATTGATGGAGGAAGGAAGAAATTTTATGGAGGAAGGAAGAAATTTATGGAGGGAGGAAGAAATTTTATGGAGGAAGGAAGAAGAGAATGGTGGCTGCGGCTTGGGGAGGAAGAAAAGAAGATGGGTATGAGAATAGAATACTACAGCAAAAACCAAGTAAAGGAATAGGGATATAAATAGAGCTGCTTAGACAAAAGAATCGGATAGTTTCTCACCAATTTAAATTTCCTTTAATTTCGTTGCGTCTTTATATATACGGCTATGAAGAGGCATTGGTTACAACCTTTTTTATTTAATTTGAAAGGTTCAATTAAGAATAACATAATGTATAAAACAATTTTAACTACAAAAATCAATATATATATATGTATATATATATATAGGGAAGAAAGCCTTACGCATCTTTTTCAAATAAACCTATTAATGTGTCTATATATATTTATCGTCAAGCTTATATTAGGTAACAATCTTATTTAACAACAATTAATCAAATTAATGCAAGATAAATTGCATGAGGGACTGATATTACAAGCGCTAGATGTAATTCGCAGAAACAAACAATAAAACTGCCATCTTGTTAAATCTTTGTTTAACATATAAGTTTGATTTGAATGCAGTTTTTATATTACTATTTCTGTTTATTAGTGGAACAATACTTACCGCCATTAGGAATAAAACATGTAAAACTATTAGAAATGTAAAGTAACACGTGATACTAAAATTTAACCCATTTGAATTTTATTGCTTAGTTTAAATCCTGGTCATGCATTAAATGTTAGGAATCATTGATTCCTTACTTCATATACATATGAATACAAATACGAAAATAACATGA
Organism: Allium sativum; assembly: GCA_030737875.1. Classification (NCBI taxonomy): domain Eukaryota; kingdom Viridiplantae; phylum Streptophyta; class Magnoliopsida; order Asparagales; family Amaryllidaceae; genus Allium; species Allium sativum. The sequence goes on along the minus strand of CM060922.1, from coordinate 438,477,858 downwards.
AGAATTAATTTGCTTTATTTTCGTGCATGAAGAATTCATTTCCTGCTTTATTTACTCCTTTAATACATATGAATACTTTTTCCTTTAATCTTTTTGTTTTTATAAAATTACACCTGCATTCGATGAAAAGGAATATTACCCTTTTATATAAACATGCCATGAGTCATTAATTCCTTAACGTGTATTGACACTTCAGGAGTCATTGATTACTTACTTCGTAAAATATGTATAAAAATATGAAAATGTGTTTCTTGCATCATGGCACCTGAAATACTTACATATAAGAATATTTATTCCATTATTATCACTCTATTAAACATATAACATAACTATTTGAATTTTGTTTCATTAATACTGCATTTATTGATTTAAATAAAATTAAAAATTGTCATAAATTGCATTTTAAATTTCTACCTTCCCTTCTTGTCAACTTGTTAGAATATTTATTGAATCTTTTGTTTTAATGTTTCCCACATTACATTACATTACATTACAGAATAAATTTATTACATGCAAATTGTATACGCTCCGTATTTACATTAAAAAGAATATATTTAATTTTTCAAAATAAATTATTTTAAATAACCAAAACTCATTTAAAATAACTTAAAATAAAATTTTAAATTGGCTCCAAAATTCAGGGTTGTTACAGTCTCCCCTACTTAAAAACTTTTCGTCTCTGAAAAGGAAAAAGAAAAATAGAAGAGTAGGAACCAACACAGAGAATGTAAAATATTTTAATTTTTAATTTCGAGCAGCTCTAGCGGCAGCAATACTCATTTTTAGTTAGTTCTGTACGATCCAGGAAAGAGTCATAACAACTGTAATGGTGAATTTAAGAAATGATAAGATAAAAGGATGGATAAAAGGATGGCGATAAAATGATTGACTATTATGTATTCTCATGAAATGTTCGCCATAGAATATTGTGATTCTACGTAAACGAATTATTATAAATATGTTATATTCCAATGTTATGTTTAACCAAAGCTCTGATACCAGTTGTGATAACCCCAAACTTCCACGGAATGAAAGTAAGGGATAATCATTTGGAATACAACATAAATATAACAATATAGATCACAGATACAACATAGCATAGGAAAACTATAGAATAACAACATCACAGTAGCGGAATATGAATGTCATCAAACACAGAATCCCACAGTCACAGAGATTTAAATTATTACATCAGGTTTCAGCAAAAAAGGAAATAGTTTCAACTTATAAATAGAACAACTAGAAATAAAATAAGTTTGGATGTCTCAAAGTCTAAAGATAAAATGCAACAAAAGATAAATGATAGATAGTCTTCATAGCTCCAAATCATCACCTCAACTAAGCAACTCCAAGAAAACTCCAAAGACAGCAACTCCAAAGAAAGTGAAACCTGCTACTTGGCTGCCCGTGTAGAAAAGAGGGCACCCAAGTTTGCAAAGGTGAAAGCAAACTGCGAGTTAGTCATGGGACTGGTGTGAGAATTCTTAACTAATTTAACTAATAGTAATAAGGCAAATCCAAAGACCACGCCGCTAACGTGGAACGGGTTTTATTTCAATGGATTGTCGTGCATAATTTAAAGTGTCAGAACAGATAAATAAGTAAATCGTAAACAACGCAATGCTTTTGGAAAAATGGAATCATCATAAGACTCAAGTCCCATCACACAATGCAACACAAACCAGAGGATAGAGTTTTACCTTATGATGATTAAACATGCTTATTACGATAAAAACGAATTTGATATTATGATTAGTGTATATATGTTACAAAAACATTTCAAAGTAAATGTATCAATCCTAGGAAGCATAGCTACCATATACTATGCCTCCATACTAGTAATACAATCAAATCCGTAGGGTCGTATTGGGAATTTAGTTTTCCATCATGCGTCAAGGCTAGGGAGGAGCTCCTTACCGGTTCGAGACACTTTAGCTAATGTCTCAGGATCCCCCGCAGTGAATCCTTGGATCCTACAGGGTCGGTCCGCACATACGATTTTGCAGATTGGCATTTCCTGAACACACGTTTCCCGGTCCTATAGGACCTAATATCCAAGGCGCCTCGTTCCATCATCCACATAAATAAAATGCCGGGCCGTGTAAAAACCCAAACATCATTTCTAGCTCGAAAGAAACGTGTTGTTCTCCCTGCATTCCCTTCTCCCATTTTAGACTCAACCGGGTTGTGAGGTTCGTGAAGCTACGTAATACACAAAGTTATGCCTATTCAAGCTGTGCTTTGATCATCACCACAAGGTTCTGCTTTTCAACAAGAAACCTTGATCATTGCATCTTGGTATGACACACTGTCACTCCATATCACACTACCAATCCTTTGCCAAAATATACAAAAGGGTGTTAAGCAAGAGAATGAACTCTCCGCACCAATCATTCATACATTCGGCAGAAAATTAATAAATACAATATAAGGGAGTACAATGTCGGACACACATTCCATTTATAAGCCCGTTCTGGGTCTGAACGAAACTGGAGATACTCTCGTCCCGTATATCCAGTACGGAAAGGAGGTACCCGCATATCCGTGAAATCAACATGTACGTTTGGCCAATTATCCCGACCCTTGAATTGGGAGCAAGTCAATTCAGGGTCTTGATCGTTGTCCATTCGAGGGAAGATTTACGGTCTTCATTCGTCGTCTTCAAACTTCAATTCTTAACGTCGTTTGATTATTTGGAATGAGATTAACTCGGACTTTCCAAATAATTCTCGCATATATAATTTGAGAAAACCCATTTCATGTCGTTATATTTTTTATAACGATTAATTCTTAACTTAAATATTTAAAATAATTAAATCCTTAATTTACGACGCTTCGGGTCAAAGGAGCGACCCTGGCGCTGTTTTCAACCAATTTTGATTTACACATTTCTCAAAATCTAACTGTTGGATCTTAACGTAGTTTATATCGTTGGAAAGATCTTCCCAAGACGGTCCTAATGGTTTCAGTTTTGGGAAAATCCGACGGTCGGATCTTTTGGCATAGTCATTTAAAGGTACGATTTCAAAATGCGAACTACCGCGCTCGATTCGTTTAATTTTAATTATATTTATATATAAATATATAAATATAAAACGTTTAACCATAATAATGTCGTTCAATTCAATAACGAGCTCAACAACTACCGATACCCATTCATTTTTAATTTATTTAAAAATGAAGATAATATTTCAACCTCTAAATACATTCTTTTATTATTTACATAGAAATGTAAATATATTACAATGTTGAATTCCATTCTTTTATCACAATGAAAAACCTCCCTTTTTTAATTATAATATAAATTGTAACTAACGTTATAGTGCAAAATTCCTACCTATTTAACCACAACTTGAAATCTCCTTTTTAACTACATCAAAATGTAATTAACATCCTCTGTTAAATTTCCTATCTTTTAATTTACAATGCAAAATCCTCTTTTAATTACATTAAAAATGTAATTAACATTCTATGTTAGATTTTCTATCTTTTTATTTACAATGCAAAATCCACTTTTAATTACAAAAAATGTAATTGACATTCTATGTTAAATTTTCTATCTTTTTATTTACAATGCAAAATCCTCATTCAATTACATTAAAAATGTAATTGACATTCTATGTTAAATTTTCTATCTTTTAATTTACAATGCAAAATCCTATTTCAATTACATTAAAAATGTAATTGACATTCTATGTTAAATTTTCTGTCTTTTTATTTACAATGCAAAATCCTCTTTCAATTACATTAAAAATGTAATTGACATTCTATGTTAAATTTTCTATCTTTTTATTTACATAAAGATGTAATTTTATTCCAATGTCCAATTCTTCTTTTTAATTACATAAAAAAATGTAATTAACAATACGGTGAAAATTTCTATCTTTTTAATATTACAACAAAAATGTAATTTACATAACAACATCAAATCCTTCTTTTTAATTACATTAAAAATGTAATTAACATTACATGTCTAATCTTACTTTTTAATTTGCAATGTAAATTTTATACATTAATTACACATAAAAATGTAATTTTATTGAATATGCAAATTCTTATTCTTTCATTACATATAAAAATATAAATTTTATTTTCAGTGCAAATTCTTCTTCTTATTACATATAAAAATTTAATTTCCTTTACAAAGTAAATTCTCATCCTTTAATTACATATAAAAATGTAATTTTTAATTCCAATGCAAATTCTTCATAAGAAATGTAATTTCCTTTACAAAGTAAATTCTCATCCTTTGATTACATATAAAAATGTATATTTTATTTTCAATGCAAATTCTTCTCCTAATTACATTAAAAATGTAATTTCCTTTACAAAGTAAATTCTCATCCTTTGATTACATATAAAAATGTAATTTTTAATTTACCATGTAAATTCTACTCTTAAGTTTCATTCTTTCACTAATGTTAAAAATGCACATAAACTTTCATTCCTTTTAATTTATTAAAAATCAACACCAAATTTTAATCTTTTATTTACATTAACCATGTAAATAAAAATGCAACAATACACTTCATTCATTACTTTATAATAAACTTCATTCTTTTTAATTCATTGAAAATATATATAAATTGCATTAACTAAATCTAATCTTTTATTTCATTAAAAATGTACATAAAAATGTAGCGTCGAACTCCTACTCTTTTTATTACATTAAAAATGTGAATAAAAATGCAATCCTAAATTCTAATCTTTTATTACATTAGAAAAATGTAAATAAACATACTACGCTAAATTTCATTTTTCTATTTGCATCCAAAAATGTAAATAAAAACACTACGCTACATTTCATTCTTTTACTTGCATTAAAATGTAAACATTAAACTCTAATCTTTTATTACATTAAAATAAATATAAAAATGTAACACTAGATTTCAATCTTCCTAATTCATTAAAAATGCAACCTAAAGTTTCAATTCTTTGTTTTACATGAAAATGCATATGAAATGTGTCGACAAAATATAATCTTTTTATCTTACATGAAAATGCATATAAAATGCATTGACAACATTTAATCTTTTTATTTCAATCAAAAATGCATGTGTGCTTCATCATCAAAATTTCATTCCAAATTGCACGAAAGTTTTATCGTCAAAATTTCTCCTTTTTAATTACATCAAATTCCATGTCAAAATTTTGCCTTTTTAATTACATCAAATATGGCAGCACGAGCAACTCAAGCAACATTGAATTAGAATGAAATAACTAACTAGCATTGTGTAATGACCCGCATTGGCAGAGGTATTATAATTAATTTATTTAATTATATAAATAGTGATATAGTGAATTAAATGGTGGTTTAATAAAATAACTTGGAATATTTAATTTAAATAATAAATTAAATAATATATTTAATTCTGAAATAATCAGAATCGGCTGAAATGGCGATATGGTGTGAACTGATCATTTGTGATATTTAATTCAGTTTAGAATTGAATTAGAATAACGAATATATTATTTGAACGACAGTTTGAACGTATAATTATATTATAATTAAAATCGAGCTTGAAATGGCGCGGCAGTTCGTAAATTGGCGATTCGAACTTCAACTGAATGTACATGGTTCGTTTTTAATCGGATTTCTGTGAAACAAGAAATGTGTGGAGCTGGTGGAGTATATCTTTCTAGTGGAAGAGAAAAATCGGGATTTCGTCGGGTAGATTTTGATTTACGTCCAAATCAAATTCTAGAAAAGTCTCTGTGGAATTCCTTTATAATTTATAAATAAATTATTTATATTTTTGAAAGGGATTTCAATATAAATCGAATATCGGGTTGACCCAGAAGTGAATATCAAGTTAGAAATTCATATAGGAATATTCTAGAGTTGTATGGTATTCCATTGTGAATATATACAATAATATAAATTTATAAATATTTAATTTAATTATGTTTAAATATATTTATATATTTAAATGGGTCATTCAGAGCTTTAAAAATAGCCACTTTTGCAAACGACCTCAGAATTCGACGAAACTAATTTTGTTGGATCTGCAATGTCAAATTATTGTTAGACTCCAAGTTTGGTGATTTTTAGAGTCACTGTATGGCCGTACGGATTTTTTGAGTGAGAAACAGTCAGTATTTCGACGGTTAAAAATACGCTGTGTGAGCATACGAAGTCGGAATTCGACGAAACCAGTTTCGTTGGAACCGTAATGTCGAACTGAAGGTGTATGTCCAGTTTGGTAATTTTTGGGTATCGTATGTGGTCGCAGGGATTTTTAAGGATAGAAGACAAATAGAAAATCGTTAAATTAAAATATAAAAATTCAAAATAAAAATATCCTACCATTTTCTATGATCCAACAGAGGCCACGCGACCTCTCTCCTCAGCCACAAAGCTTACCAGACCAAAACAGTGCATAAATACCGCCTAAAACCCAAATCAGAAAAGCTTGGAAAATAGAAAACAATCCATAGGAAAATATATAAATCGAACTACATATATATATGGATTCGCTGCGGGAAGATCTTTGCATTGATGTGTGTTTTGCTGAGTGCGATCTGAGTTCTGGAGCTCGAAAAATGCATAGCGAACTAGGGTTCATTGTCGAGCCGTGGTGGGGACGCCAGAGACTGTTCTGAGGGCGACAGTGCGTTCGATGTAGCAACTAGCTTCTGTTGACGAAGTTGGGCAGAAATCTGGGCATACTGGTGTCGCGAGTTGTCAGTACTCCGTGGTTTTGAGCCGTCGACGCAAACAGGAAGAAGGAACTCGAGTTCCTCAACGTGGGTACGGGATTGAGAGGGGATGAAGTGAAGGATTTTGGTGGCGGTCTTGCAAATTTCGGTGGAGTGAAGAGGCCGATGGAAGGAGCTGAAGTTCGGAAATGGTGGGTGGCCTTCCTGCAGCCGTGTATGTTATTTTGGGGAAGAAATAGGGAGGACGGGTTCGGGTTATGGGTTGGAGACGAGTAGTTTGGCCGACGGTTTATGGGGTGAGCCCAAATTCAAATAGAAGGATAATTAATAATTTATTTTTGTTAAGTTATTTATCTTTAAATTTTGTCCTAACTTGTAAAACCCGCATCTAGTTCATTCGGAGTCCGATTGACGAACTGTAAGTTGCGTTTTGATCGTATGGACGGGAGCAACACAATGAGACTGACCGGGAGTGAATCCGAGCTCGTTACAATTTATGGTGAAATAAATTGTCCGTCTGAATCAAGCGATGGTTATCGTTATTAACGATGATCGTCCAATGTGGGTAAATATCACTAACTCTGAACAGTTTATAATTTCATGTTGTATTTTTAGAACTGTTAAATATTGGCTGATTGACTGTGTGTTGACTGTCTGATTGAACTGCTAGTCAGTTAGTTGAATTTCTATATTGATTCTGTTTAACAGAATATATCATATGGAACTGAAAGTGATGCTGATTTTATTGTGTAACATCTGTGGATGCAGGGAGACAGGTTGGAGGAATCCGACCGGATTCCTCAACAGTTATTTTATTGTTTTTCATATATTGTGATATATGATGTGGTTTATAATCTATGGTTGATTATTTGTGTTTGGACGATATTGGTCATCGTGATTTGATGTGTTAAGTACCATAAAATATCGGAATGGGAAAAGGAGATTTTCAAAGTGATATTGAAAATAGAATATGTATAAATTGGAATATTTATAAATAAGAAATATTTATAAATTGGAATAATTATAAAGTGAATTATTTATTTAGGATAAATAAATAAGATGTTATAAATGGACTATTTATTTAGAATAAATGAATAGGAGATTATAAGTGAGATATTTATGTGTTAAATAAATAGGATAAGAAAATGGATTTATTTATTTGTAAAATAAATAGAATAAGGAAATGGCATATTTATTTGTTAAATAAATAGGATTATTAAAGGAAATATTTAGAATAAATAAATAGGATATTAAACGGATTATTTATTTAGGAAATGAATAAGTTATGATAAAGGGATATTGACTTAGAAATTGAATAAGTTATAAAAGAGATGTTAAGCAAAATAAATGGAATAAAGGATTTTCTATTTAGAAAATAAATAGAAGAGTTAATCAGTTAGAGTTAATCAGTTAGAGTTAATCGAATAGAGTTAAAGAAATAGAGTTAAGCAAAATTAGGAACTGACTAGAGATTAGTAAATTGAATGGTTTCCTAAGTGTCGATCTTATGTTGGTTTCAGCCTTCGGGGTTTATACTTAGAGAATTGTTCTCCTACTAGTTTACAGTCAGGGACTAATAGTTGAGAAATGATAGTGATATGTAAATAACAATGGAAATGTTTTCAAGTGTTAATAACGTATATTTTCTAAACATAGAAAAATAGGGAATATGAATATATATATATATATATATGATTGATGATTGATTGATAGAATTTCCATTTGGAAATAATATCGTTGTTTGCACATGTGTTTTTCTTTGATAGTTAAATCACAGACTATCAAAGTTTTGACCATTTTAACGTTGTTAATATGGAGAGACCGGTTGGATTATTATCCAAAGAACCACTCTGTATTGGCATAAGCGTTGCGAATCATATATGCCAAAGATAACTGAAGACGGAGTAAAGTGAAAGGGCTATTGTATAAGTCTTAGATAACAGTGCCTAAGATGGATATACTGAATAGTGCCTTCGGTTCATCCTGTTCCTGGGTGACTTGTATGGATGAATGTCTGACAGAGTATTTCCAAAAAAAGTCACGTACATTGATTTCTTCAATCGTACCAAGAGCGGAAGCGGAGAAGGAAACTTCTTTAGCTAACACGTAATGTACTATTGTAGACGTCAATTAGTGATTTTCAGTGGATCTGACAATGTGGCATTCGAAGTGAATCTGATGTGATGATGAAGCGTAACCTCTAGCCTCACATCCAGTAAATGACAGAAATCGGGCAGGCAACATGGCTAAGTCGGTCACTCCGAAGTAGGGTGTATAATCAACTGATCTAGAGTTTCATTTACTTCTAAAAATCTATTGTTGATGCTGTCCCATTCGGGAAACGGTTGCTGATCCCAACCGTAGGTGAGATTCATTCGATACACTCAAGCGAAATGAGTGGTCGGTCATGTGTGGCCGGGTTGCAAGATGTTCTTATTGAACCCAGTGTATTCCTTTCTAGAGGTACACTAGCGAAAGGTGGTTCCATACCTTGTCATAGTTGGAAATCCATTACCCAATACGTGCTTGTGGTTTTGATTGTATACTATATATGTAGAACGTGAGATGAAAGCGTTTCTGCTAGATGATTATTATATTGTGGTTGATAGACATTATTATAATATCAAAAGGTTTTTGATATAAAGATAATTTGGATTCTCATAATGGAAAAACCCATTCCGTTATACGGCGTGGTCTTATGAGATATCATTTACATGCTTGAATTGTTTTAAACTTTTTTACTCATACCAGTCCCATGACTGACTGGAATTTATTTTGTTTTGTTTCCCTAAACTCTTGGGTGACCAATTTTGTACGGGCAGTCAAGTAGTCGGGATTTACAGATACTCGAAGAGCTTGGAGCAGGAGGCTTCAGGATTATATAGCTATAGTTATTTCCGCTATGTTGTAAGTGTTGTACTCTGATAATGTTATTGTATACATATAATGATTTTATTTCAAGGATATATTATCTATTATATGTTGTTCTTTTCGCTGTGAGATTCGTGTTACTCTGATGTTCTGTTCTTCTTCTTCTTCTATTCTAAGTTTCTATCTTATCTATCCTCACCCTCTGTTTTCTTTCTATTAGTGTTCTGATTTCCAGTGTAATTGGGGTTGGACTTGTGTTATTTGGTCAGCTCAAATTGGACCGGATTTTCAGGTCATTACACATTGCGTATATAGATCTAAAATGATAGATCCGAACAAATAAGTAAAGTAGATGCGCATGCTTAGATCCGAACAAATAACAAAAGTAGAAGCACGTACATAGATCTAAAATGATAGATCCGAACAAATAAGTAAAGTAGATGCGCGTGCTTAGTTCTACAATGATAGATCCGAACAAATAACAAAATTTACATCGCAAATCGAAGATAATAGCATTCAAATCACAGATTCATAAGCGAGAAAAGTAATAAATTAAAATCAGTTATGTAAATAGAAATTCTCACATATACAGATTTATTATTTAAGAAAGACAATCAAATTTAATTTAATTAAATTAAATTCAGAATATCTCACCTTGGGATATGATCAGAACTAGAGTCAAAGAAAGTCAGGAATTTGTTTACAACAAATCTAGCATGTTGTGTTGTGTCACTCTGTTCCAATATTGTCAAACTTGTCGAGTTCTGTATTGATGGAGGAAATAAGAAATTTTATGGAGGAAGGAAGAAATTTATGGAGGGAGGAAGAGATTTTATGGAGGAAGGAAGAAGAGAATGGTGGCTACGGCTTGGAGAGGAAGAAAAGAAGATGGGTATGAGAATAGAATACTGTAGCAAAAACCAAGTAAAGGAATAGGGATATAAATAGAGCTGCTTGGCCAAAAGAATCGGATGGTTTCTCACCAATTTAATTTTCCTTTAATTTCGTTGCATCTTTATATATACGGCTATGAAGATGCGTTGGTTACAACCCTTTTTATTTAATTTGAAAGGTTCAATTAAGAATAACATAATGTATAAAACAATTTTAACTACAAAAATCAATATATATATATATATATATATATATAGGGAAGAAAGACTTATGCATCTTTTTCAAATAAACCTATTAATGTGTCTATATATATTTATCATCAAGCTTATATTAGGTAACAATCCTATTTAACAACAATCAATCAAATTAATGCAATATATTTAAATTGCACAAGGGACTGATATTACAAGCTCTAGATGTAATTCGCGAAAACAAACAATAAATTTGCCATCTTGTTAAATCTTTGTTTAACATATAAGTTTGATTTGATTGCAGTTTTTATATTACTATTTCTGTTTATTAGTGGAACAGTACTTATTGCCGTTAGGAATAAAACATGTAAAACTATTAGAAATGTAAAGTAACACGTGATACTAAAATTTAACCCATTTGAATTTTATTGCTTAGTTTAAATCCTGGTCATGCATTAAATGTTAGGAATCATTGATTCCTTACTTCATATACATATGAATAAAAATATGAAAATAGCATGAAGAATTAATTTGCTTTATTTTCGTGCATGAAGAATTCATTTCCTGCTTTATTTACTCCTTTAATACATATGACTACTTTTCCTTTAATCTTTTTGTTTTTATAAAATTACACCTGCATTCAATGAAAAGGAATATTACCCTTTTTATATAAGCATGCCATGAGTCATTAATTCCTTAACGTGTACTAACACTTCAGGAGTCATTAATTACTTACTTCGTAAAATATGTATAAAAATATGAAAATGTGTTTCTTGCATCATGACACCTGAAATACTTACGTATAAGAATATTTATTCCTTTATTATCACTCTATTAAAGATATAACATAACTATTTGAATTTTGTTTCATTAATACTACATTCAATGATTTAAATAAAATTAAAAATTGTCATAAATTGCATTTTTAAATTTCTACCTTCCCTTCTTGTCAATTTGTTAGAATATTTATTGAATCTTTTGTTTTAATGTTTCCCACATTACATTACATTACAGAATAAATTTTATTACATGCAAATTGTATACGCTCCGTATCTACATTAAAAAGAATATATTTAATTTTTCAAAAAAAAAATATTTTAAACAACCAAAACTCATTTAAAATAACTTAAAATAAAATTTTAATTTGGCTCCAAAATTCAGGGTTGTTACAATATCATCCCAATACCCGTGTGGGGTTTCAATAAATACACACACACAGAATTTATTTGTGCAGTTGGGCGATGTGTAAAATATATCGTCCCAATCAATATCAGTCAAATCTACGTACATAAACAAATCATCCGATTTGTAATTGAAAATTTATTTTATTCATGTACTCTTTAAAAATTATATTTTTAACGATAAAATATTTATTTCAACACATGAATATTTTATGCAATTCATTTATACAATAAAAATGATATTTTTACAGTTCTAGCATTTTTAGAAAATTTCGGCCATACAACGATGCGATACTAGAACCGGAATAAGGTCTAGCCTTATCCCTCGCCTAATACTGGCTCGCGCCATACACATACCAAATCTAATCAACTCAATTTACATCCCAAATCAAATTCAACTAATTTATCAATCAAAACAAACAACCAAACATCCATGGTTTCAAACAAAGGTGTCGGGTGCTGCTAAGCACCGTCTGCATCTTAGTATATATATCAAACTATAAAATAAATTAGAGTGAGAAGCTCTCACCTTTGGGATCCACTCCTCCAGTTCTATTTCTGAATTTCTGAACCATTTGGATTTTCCTGAAATTCCAACGCAACATTTTCCACGTTGTTCGTAGTAAAATTCACATTTTTTATATGATGTTTATATATTTAAAAATTACATTTTATCTATAAAAGATTACATTTTTTATTACTATATATAACTAAAAAATCGAATTTTTTATATAACTAAAAATCGATTTTTTTTATACAACTAAAACATTATGATTCATACGATAAAAATCTCGTTTTTATATTTTTAAAAATCTCATCTTTATATTTAAAAAAAATCTCATCTTTATATTTTTAACTAGAGCTATATATATAAAAAAATCAAATCTTTATCCTCTTGTTATACATATAAAAATCGCATCTTTATAGCGCTATCATATATATAAAAATCACGTTTTTATACCACTAAAAATCGAATTTTTATATAACTAAAAATCAAATTTTTATATAACTAAAAATAAATCATATCTTTAAAATTCTCTTCGTATAATAAAAATCAAAAATCCTACTTTTTTTCTTTCTAAAAATTAATTCATAGCTTGACTATTTTATAAATATTTCAAACATACGATAAAAATCATATTTTTATCTTCATAAAAATATTTCAAACATATGATAAAAATCATATTTTTATCAGCATAAAAATCATATTTTTAATTGCATAAAGATCATATTTTTATCCAGTTAAAAATTAAACCTTTTCCTAATTAAAAATCAAAGAATCTAAATTGAAAAACTCACATTTTTTTTGTTTTTCGATCGCCGGAGAGCAATTCCAAATCGATCGAGCAAGGCAGAGGTAGGTGCACGCGTCGTTGGCAGCTCGGGAAGGTCAGGGTGCTAATTGCTAATATTGAAAATGGTAAAAATATGATTTTTAGAGGAAGTGGGGCCCGTGGCCGGGGATGGGAGGTCTGAGGGGCGGCGCAGGGCTGGGGGGGTGGTAGGTGGTGGTTGGCGATGGCGGCGGGACCTGGAGTGACTAGCGGTGGGGTTTAGGGGATAGGGTTTGAGGTTTTTGTCCAATAGGGGGAAAGGAGAGGAGGTGGAAGGAGGAGAGGAGAGAGAGGGTGGTCGGAGGGGAGGTGCTCCGGCTTCAACGGCGACAGCGCAGGCCTGGACGGTGGTAGCATTCGTCGTTTTTTTTAAATCTCTAAATCGACGGGAGAGTAAGAGTGAGGAGAGAGAGAGAAAGGTTTGACCAATATATATAAATATGTATTTAGATTAATTTAATTCTAAAAAGTTACTTTTTAATTCAAACTCCAAATGAGACCCAACGACTGTCGTCCCTAGCTAATTACCCCTGTTCTGAATACAATGGGATACGTTAGATCAGTTTTCATCAAAATTAATATAACATTCAAAATTGAATTTAATGTACATTTTAATTTGCCGGGGCCACATACTGACTCCAAAAATTCCCGGAAAATAAATCTAGCTATGTTTTGACGATACAGTCCTAACAAAACTAATTTCATCGAATTTGGAGACCGTTTGAAAAACGGACATTTTCTAGTCGATTAAAATCAAACTGAAATTACCAAACACGCTCAAATTTACCACACTCACATATTAATTCCAAAAATAATGAAAATTGGAATCTAGCAATAATTAGACATTCCGGATCCGACCAAAGTGGTCTCGTCGAAAATGGCGGTCTTTTGCAAAATCGCTATTTTTAAGGGTTATATATTATATAAAATTCCATAGCGACTATTCTGAATTTTCAGCTGGACATAACTTTTTATTCCCGTTATGAAATCTGGTTTTTTCACATTAGTTGGAAAGATATTTTTAAACAGATTCACTGAATTCGATTTGTTTTGAATCCTGTACATTCATTTGAAATTTGAAACCAAATTTTAAAACTACCGCGCCATTTCCAATTCCTTTTATAATTAAAATAAATATTTATATTCTAACTTCGATTTAAATAAATGTATACATTCTAATTCAATTCAAAATAAATTTCTAGTCGTTATTATTTAAAATAAATCAATTTAAATATTCAAAATTCATTAAAACTGCCAAAATAAAAATTTAAATTGGTTCTGATTTTGCAGGTTGTTACATATTACAAATGAGAGATTATACTTAAGAACGTTAACTGTGACACCCCACGTCCATTAATGTCACTCACAAAGGGAATGCATTAAGTTTCGTGAAGCGTTTAGGTGATCAGACACAGAATATTACAAGAAAGGTATAAAAAAAATTGCAGTGAAAATAAACAACTTTATTAATCATTAAAATACCATGGTCCAAAGCATCATTTGTCTGAATATAAAAACCCATTACGACATAAAAACCAATGTCTTGTACTTCAGAAATATCAGAGTACATGAAAGAAAGAAAATCCCCCAAGAACAAAATATGGCCATAGCAACAAGAATAGGAGTTTGATCCATACATATCAGCAGCTCTAGCAAAATAGGCAGAATCACGATCAAGCATGTGTGTTTCCTCCCTAAGAACCTGAGGGGGGGGGGGGACGGAAGAAAGACGGGGAAACAAAAAGGGTCAGGCATAAAGTCTGGCGAGTCTAGTTACATTCAGCCAGTAAATAAATAAAGTAACATGCTAGGCATATAAAGTGGATAAGAGAGATCACTACATAAATGGCAGGTATGACAAGGTAAACATGACAACTTGATAGAATAGATAGTGCTTCTTAATACTTTCCTTGCTCTGCACCAATACTAGTATAACAGATATGTAATAGGATTACATACTCCCCAATTGCTTAACAAAAATAGGATGATCCCAACAGAAATATAATGGTAGTTTTAGGTGTACTCTAGTAACGGGTTTTAACTCAAACAGAACTGGTACCTAAACAGAAAAAACGGGTGTTAGCCCAGACAGAAACACAGGTACCCCACAGAAATAGACAGGACTACATGCACCCTATTTACTACCCCCAATTGATCGGCTCCCTATCCCGTAGATACCCTGTGCTGGCCCTACAGTAGGGTGTATCACTCCCTAAAGTGGCAACCCTTTAATTTCCGGATGTGCACAACTATATCTACTGATGTCACTGCATCTTATTTTCCCCAGCAGGCGGAGTCATGCATGCACATGACCCCGTTGGAAGGCGCCGTCAACACCGCCCCATGTTTGGACCTCTTACAATCAGCTCAGTAAGCGTGCCATACTCCGACCTAGTTCGGAGTACCCGTTTGATACCTATTTAAGGGTTACTGTTTGAAATGGGTACCACACAAGATGATGCAAGCTCTCCCCTTTGTCTTGCATCCCCATCACTAGGTTTTCAACTGGTTATGTTTACCTAAAAGGTGTATTTAATTACATAACCTTATCAGGTTAAGTTTGTGGGCCTATATGTACTAATATTACCCACCTACCTATGATTTACTTAACCCTCCCACTGATTCATGCATGTTTATTTAACGGTTAAGTTTGTGGGTCTATATATACTAATATTACCCACCTACCCAAGATTTACTTAACCCTCCACTTTTATTAAGCCAAGTTTACTTAACCCCCAACTTAAATTTAAGTTTATATAATCCCTATGGATTAACCTAGGTTAAGTAGTCCAATTCATTACCATGTCCATTTATGGTTATAATGGGTAGACCTCCCAAATTAGGCTTACAACATGTGGATGCTGGATATGATGGTCGGGGTACAGGCATTCTTATTCCACAGTTGGGCCTAACCTCATGTCTTAGCCCGTTTCGTATTTAAGTACTTAGACCTCCCACATTAGGTTCAACATTAGTGGCTGCTGGATATGCCGGTCGGGTCCGGGCGGACTTCCACCACTAACGTAACCTAACCTCGTGTCAAAGTACAATTACAATTCCTAATTGTAATTACTAACATTCCATTTTTAATTAATTTACCAATTAATTCATCCTTCCCTTTTATAGGTGTTAATACCTATTTTGCAGCAATAATTTCAATTACATATCCATAAAAGATCATATTCAAATTATGCCATTTTTACCCAAATTTACCTATGTCATTATAGGTGATTATTTCTATGTTTCCCTATTTGAATTATATGTTCAACATATATAAACTATATATAAATTATGCCAATTATAAATCCTCTTTTTCCCCGTTTCCTAACTAATGTGATTGCATGTATTTTGGCGTCATCGAGGCTATAAAGTAGCTTCGCCATAACAATAAAAAGGGAGTGACAAAGGTGATTGTTTCAGCACAGTTTTGGAATAAGCATGACAACAAGGTGAATGGATATGTAATCATCATAACAGGGTGAACACAGAACTATTGAACTTGTTGCAACTACAATGTCAAAGTGAACATAACATGGTCTAAACTTGTCACTTAGATGTCTAACAAAATTAGGGTGACATAGTATCATGATTAGATCTAAAAGGGTGGCATCACATGTCAAGTTTACAACATATCGTGATTACTACAACATAACAGGTGAAAGGTGATTAGCATAAAGGATTAGATCTAAATTAACAAGTTCGCATTTACCACAATACAGTTGCAAGTGAGGATCTACATAGTCGGCATAGTAGAATGTCCATAATCATATTGGACCCAGGGATAATGACATAATAAACTTGCATAAGTTCATGATTCACAACATATACCCAATTCGTACTCTATCATAATTCACATTTATCCATTTAAACCTAAAAGTGACTAGAAACTCATAGAGATAGGTTTAAGGATTAGAGAATGATTCTGAATTCTGGTTTCTGAAGTTGATTAGCAAATCCGTTGATGTAGGCTTTAATTGTTGTCTTCTAACTTGAATTTGATTGATTAGGGTGGAGGCTAGGTCAACTTAGAATTTAGTAGCATGGAGGCGTCAATACTTTGATTAATGAATTTAGGGTTAGGTCTAGGTGTGTTTATATATGTGTAGTTGGTGAATTAGGGCTTTCAGATTAGGTTATGTTCCATCTAAACCCTCCAAATCCGAAATACATGTCACCCAGCCGATCAGAAGTCACCACATAGCCCTAAAACTCAGAAAATCATCACTGTCCAGATCATCACGCAGGGATCGACCCCTATAGGGGGGGGGGGTCGACACCTATGTCAACTCCCCTAAGGGGGTCGACGTCCTATGGCAGGAATTTTTCCACCCAGCCTCCCTTCTGCTTTTGAATCCCGAATTTGATTTATTAATTATTTATTTTAATTCTGGTTTAACTTAAATCTTCTAACCTCCGTAACTTCTTCATACTGTATCCGGTTTACGCAAACTCAGACTCTATCTCAAGCAAAATTCTGAGAAGAACACAATGGCGCAACCCGTTTTACTTAATTCTTCTTCTAAAAATAAAGCATTCTTTAATTTTCTAATTTTAATATTTTAAAATTACGGGGTGTTACATTCTCCACTCCTTAAATGATTTTGTCCTCGAGAGCTTCAAGTTAAGAAGAATGTATCCTACCATCCCTTATCCGTCTACTCATCCATCATCCATAAGCATCCATTGTCCTTAAAAGATTTGTAATGCTTATTTGAGTATATGCAGAGATTTGTGTATATGTCCCAATACTAATGCGAAAAATCAGGCGGTCGACTGATTCAGTTACCTCCTTAATGCGATGTATGATTAGTGCCATGAATCCAATATGTATGCAAATAATCCTATTATAACATGTAAGTTTTATATGTGTACGCGTCCATTAGTCCTAGTGCAACATCCATATAATAACTCATCCATTTTCATCCATTAAAAGAAAAAGAAAATGCACATGCATCCATATGCGGTATGAGAGAGTGATTAAGCCGATCTAGTGCCTAATGTGTGTGTATATGCATCCACAGGCACCCACTTGCATCCACTTGCATCCATCAAACGTAACATGTCTCAAACACATGTTTACAATCATGTAATTTCCTACCTAAGGGTCGAAAATTCGGTCAATAGGATATACTCAAATGATAGAAGCAAATGCAAATAAAAGCTTTTGGAAGAGAAGTTAAGAACATTCCCTTGAAAACGAAAGGGTGCAAATCGTAAAAATCTTGTCTTCGGTCTCCCAAGTTGCATCTTCTTGGTTGTCTCCCCACTGGACCTTCACCAACTTGACTTCTCATTTGCATAACTTCTTAACCTCTGATCCAAGTATGCAAGTCGGAACTCATCCAATCAAGGCTTCCTTCTTTATTTTTACTTCCTTTCGCAAGTTTGGCCCCACTACCTCGAACTCTATAAATTATATTGCCACTTGGATGAATAGTCATCTTGGAATGATGGGCATCCTCAAGGACTGTCTTCAATAGGTTTCCCATTCTAATATGATTCACCTATCAAACCTCTTCTCAAGTAGCCTCGCCACTTACTTATCAAGTTTCCCCTTTTTCTTTTACGAGCCATATGGCGCACAGGTAATGCAACTGGCTTTGCATTGTCCACCATGTATACAGAAATCAATCTCCCGCCTCGGGGTAAACCCCGAACCTCATTTAAGACATCAGGATACTCAAAAACTATTGGTGTCGGTCGCAGATCATCGATAGACGCCTCAAGAGACTCTAGGAAACTAATCATGACAGACCCTTGTGGGTCACAAGAAATTTCGAGGGTGCTTAACGACCCTCCTCTCACCACCCGAATGGCACCATATGTGGTAAGCCAACCCATCCCTAGAATCAACCCATAGCCCATAAACCCGAGCACATATGCATCGCATTCACATTTGACATCTAACATAGGTATTCTCAAACCCCTGCAAATCATAAATAAATGAGCCGAACCACCAATCAGGTTTGAGACAACTACGAAATCCACTACCATACTAGTAACTAAGTGCAGAGATTCAACAGCAGAGCTAGATATAAATAAGTGTGAAGCGCCAGAATTAAAATGTGTTCTAACTGGATGATTTGAAAGAGAAACTAAACTTTCTACGGAAATTTTTCTACCTCTTTCAGGAGCACTGATCGCGAGAGCATGCACCTGCCCTCCATAAGTTCCTGCCTTTTGACCTTGCCCCTGTTTCTTTGGGCAATCCTTAATAAGATGTCCGACCTCTCCACAAGTGTAGCAAGCATTCTTCCTTTTCCTGCAGTCCTTGGCTAAGTGACCCTCTCGCCCACAACTATGGCACTTCCTCTTATCTTTAACCTTGTCATTCTTTTCTCCGTTCTTCTATTGTTGTCCCTTCTTGGGCCACACCTCATTTTGCGTTGCTTCCTCAGCCTTTACTTCCTTCTTCTCTCCCTTGTCTTCCTCATGCATTAGGTCCATATCAACAAGCTTTTCAAACGTAGCCCCCATTGGAAGATGGGACATAGATAAACCATGTAGAGGCTCATTCAGCCCCTTAACAAACCGCAAGGCCTTTTTGTGCGGTGTGTCTACCAACTCTAGCCTGAACCTTGCCTGCTGGTTGAACTTGTTCACATATTCCTTCACCGTCAAATTTCCTTGTTTGAGTGCTAAAAACCTCTCCATCTGCATGATTTTCTCGGCTTTGGAAAGAAATTCCATTTCAAATCTTTGCCTAAAATCTTCCTAAGTTTCCACCGGACGTCCAGCTTGGGTGACTTCCCACAAAAATGAGGCTTCGTCCTTTAATAGCCAAGCAGCTAACTGAATCTTCCTCCCATCCTCTACTTCAAATATTACGGACAAGTCCTCTACTTCAAAGATTACGGACAAGTCCTCGGTCTCCTTGAGCCAATTTCGAGCTTCAATGGATGTCTCATTCCCATGAAATGGCTTCCCTCCCATAGTATGGAACTCTTTGCAGATCTTGGTGAAGTTATCTGCACTCGTAGGGGGAGGAGGAGGAATGATTGGTGCAGCTGGGGGAGGAACGTCTCTTTGGCCTTCGGCAGGCGCCGCGGCCTCCAAATACCTACGGAACCATTCGGGTATTATGACGCCCTCTGGGATATTAGGAATGTTTTGTTCCCCAGACATGCTGAAAAAGGAAAAAGGAAGAAATTTAGATAAATGACCAAAGGATATTACATATGGCTTCTTAGGGGAATATTTTCAAAACAGACTTTTCTTTTCGAAAATACTTTCTTTTAAAACCTTTTTGAAAAATAATTTTCAAAACTTTTATCTAATCTGGTAACCATTAGCTCTGGTACCAAGTGTGACACCCCACGTCCATTAATGTCACTCACAAAGGGAATGCATTAAGTTTCGTGAAGCGTTTAGGTAAACAGACATAGAATATTACAAGACAGATTTTAAAAATTTTGCAGCGGAAATAAACAACTTAATTAATCATTAAAATACCGTGGTCCAAAGCATCATTTGTCTTAAATATGAAAACCCATTACAACATAAAAACCACTGTCTTGTACTTCAGAAATATGAGAGTACATGAAAGAAAGAAAATCCCCCAAGAACAAAATATGGCCATAGCAACTAAGGATGAGCAGAAAAACTGATTACGAACCGAAACCAAACCGAAACCGCATAAAATTGATAAAAATCGCATCTTAAAAACCACACCAAAGTAAAATCGCAAAACCGATGAGACCGCACCATTAGTATGGTCCGGGTTCGGTTTTCATCCTTTTTCAAACTGCAAAACCGAAACTGCACTGAATGTTATTATACGTAAATTTTAACGCTACCTTCTCAAATTTATGTAATAACCCAGAAATCCGAGCCAATTTAAAATTTTTATTTAGACAATTTTAATGAATTTTGGGTTTTTAAAATGAATTATTTTAAATAATAACGACGAGAAATTTATTTTGAATAGAAGTGTAATGTATATATTTAATTGAATCGTCGTTAGAATATAAAAAATTATTTTTAATTATAAAAGGAATTGAAAATAGCGCGGTAGTTCAAAATTCGATTTCAAATTTCAAATGAATGTACAGGTTTCAAAATAAACCGGATTTTAGCGAAACCAAAAATATTAGAATCTATTTGAAAATATCTTTCCAATGAATCAGAAAAAGTGAAATTTCATAGCGGGGATAAAAAGTTATGCCCAGTTGAAAATTCAGAATAGTCGCTATGGAATTCTGGCCTTTAAAAATGGAAATTTTGCAAACGATCTCTGTTTTCGACGAAACCACTTTTGTTGGATCCGAGATGTCAAGTTATTGCTAGATTTCAAAATTCATAATTTTTGAAAGCAATATGTGAGCGTGGCGAAAGAAAATGTGTTTTGCCAGTTTTAGTCAATTTGGATCGGCCAGAAAATAGCCATTTTTCAAACGGTCTTCAAATTTGATGAAATTGATTTTGTTAGGATCGTATCGTCAATACGAAGCTAGAAAATATTTTTATGGAATTTTTAGAGTCCGTATGGGGCCTCGGTAAATTAAAATGTACGTTTAAAATTGATATATAGATTTATATTTTAATTTCAGTGAAAGCCGAATTGGCTTACGAAACATATCCCATTGTGTCCGGAATGGGGGTAATCAGCTAGGGGCGACAATCGTTGGGTTTGATTTAGAGTTATAGAGAAAAACCTCACTTTAAAACAATTAAAAGAATAAAATAATATTATAAATTTATATAAAACCCTAATTTTGCCTTAACCCTCGTCATTCCACGAGCGCCGCCAGGAGCTGATATCGAAGGCCGATTTGCTTCGATCTTCGCCCCCTTTTTCTTGCTATCCACACAACCATTTCAACTACAACCTGAAGGAAATCAAAGAGCTCTTTGAGCTCCATAAATCCAACGAAGTAGATGGAGGATGGTGTCACGGTTTTTGAGGAATCTCGCCTCAAAGACCTTGAGTTCGGGTGTGGAAATCATGGCGTGGGGACCACCGAATGGTGGGGGGTTCAGGGCGGCGGCGGAACTCTTGTGGGGCGGCAGTGCAGTGGTGGTTGTTCGGCCGATTGGGGCCAGGTGCAGTGTCAGCGAGGAGAGAGAAGACGGGAGGTGATGGGTTTCAATTTCCAGAATTGAACGCGTCAGGGCAGAAGAAATTAGGGGTGGGAAGTTTTTAATTAATTAAATTAATTATCCGTAGTTAATTATATTTTGAGATTAATGTTTAAAATTCCGTATCTCTCTCATACGAGGTCGGAATCGCGCGAAACCGGATCCGTTGTGATCGTGGGGATGAGAGCTTCACAACAAAACTGACCGCGTCCAAAACAGAGCACGTCAGAATTTCAGGCAATTTCAAATCGAAACGGAACAGAAATTCAGATAAAACTGACGGAGTGGATCCCATGGTGAGAATTTCTCACCAAAATGATTTCTGTACAGTATTTATTTTATAACTGCATATATGAACTACTCCTCGTCATCCACAAACCATGGACAACTTGTTTGTTAGATTGTATTGTATTATTGAAATTGTTTGTGATGTGAAATGGACTATGTAGAAAATATTCATATGTTGAATAAAAATATTTGAATAATAAAAATATCATTTTATTATATAACCGAGCTGTAGAAAATATTCATGTGTTGAATAAAATGTTGGAACAATAAAAATCACATTTTTATTGTAGATATGAACTGAATAAAATATTCATGTGTTGAAATAAATATTCATTCACAAATCAAGACGATTTGTTTATGTACACCCATTTGACGGATATTGATTGGGACGATAAATTTTACAAATTGCCCAACTGCACTAATAAAATTCAGTGTTTGTTGATTTGAAACCCCACACGGGTGTTGGGATGATATTTGACGTACACTAATCCCAACTGTTTAGTGGTATGTCGATCGTTTGGTTGACAGACTGTGTAAGCGTTAATTATTTATATTTAATACTTATGCAATTGTGTGGTGCACTTTCGATGATGGTTGATTATTTATCATTGCTATTATATACATGTGTTGTATGGAATCCATATAATTAACCTTACACGGTAATTGATTGGGCCTCATTCCAATCTGGAAAATAAAGAATATTATAAAATAAAGATTCATGTGTTAAATAGAATAAATAGTCATGTGTTGACGATACTCATGGGTTGAGAATATTTATGTGTTGAAACTTATCATGTGTTGAACGAAATATTTTAACAATAAAATTTACATCTTTATCATATATAAAATTAGAAACTAACTAGAAACTAGATAAGATGAGTGGTTTCCTGGGTATTGATCTGATGTTGGTTTCGGCCTCCGGGGTTAATACTTAGGGAATCGTTCTCTTACTAATTTACGGTTGGAGTCTGATTAAGAATTAAATGATAGAAATCATAATTTTACAAAATATATTAAATAACAAAAATAGTTATGTGTTGACAATACTCATATGTTGAGAATATTCATGTGTTGAATAAAAATATATATTCATGTGTTGAAGAAAACATTCATTTGTTGAATAGAATAACGAGGTTATTGAAATATATAAAGCCGTGTTGATAGATATACGCCATTTTGACGCGAACGATATTTATATCAATTATATTCATTTTTATAATGAATATAGAAAAGAAAGTGATTTCAAAATATGTTAATGATATAGAATATTCAATTTTGATTTAAAATTGAATATGAAGTTGAAATCGTTTTTAAAACGAATTTAGAACAATTTATAAAATACGTTTAGAATTGAAATCGATGAAGTATATATATAATTTATATATTATATATATTAAATGGCCTGAATAGAACGCGTCGCGCCACGGTAGTTTGCGAATTTCGACCATTGACTTCGAATTGACGTTGCGGGAGATCCGACCGTCAGATTCTCCTGAACCGGGACCGTTGGGTTCGTCTCAAAAAAACATTCCAATGAATATCATAGAATTGAAATCTAACGGTTGGATTTGGAATTATGTCCAAATCAAATTTGAAAAAGGTCGCTGTAAGTGCAGTTCGATGGCCATTGATGGAAATCAACTGTACGGGCCATGATAAAATTATTAAAAATAGTAATAATTTGTGTCAAATCATAAGAAATGATTTGGAAAGAATTGGGATGAAAAACTCCATATTTGAAAAGATAAAAATAGATTTTTATCGAAATGAACTAGTTTTGAATAGAATTATAATCCATTTATTTTTGAAATAAATAAATTGGATTTGAAAGGGCTTTAAAAGTAACCAGAATTTCCAATAATTGAATTTAAGTTGATTTTTTTGGGTTTATCATGAATGGTGTTTTAAATGACACTCGATCTTTAACCTGATTTACAGTGAAATGGGATTTGGAATTTATAAATCTTTTTGATAAGATTTAAAGGAGATTTTCCAAAGTTAAGTTTTCCAATTTAATAAAATAAATTGGAATGGAATGGAATTCGATTTGGTAATAATCGAAGTGAACTTCAGTGGAGGAAGACAACTAATATATCTGGAATTTAAAAGGCTTGGCCGTTATTCCATTTATATTATTAGTTGGATATGGAAGTTTATATCGATTATATATATCAATTTGTTTTCCATGAAGATTCCATTGTAAATGGAATGTGATTTTGGGTTGTCGTAATGTAACGACCCGGATTTTTAGCTATTTAATATTGAATATTTAAATAGTTTTAAATATTGATTTGGATTGATAAACGAATCTTCATATGGTATCGATTGAATAATCAGTATACGATTTGATATCAAATATGTTGAATAATCGAATACGAGAATGAAAACAATTTAATTCACAATTAAATAAACTGAATTGAAATGATTCAGTTAGTCAATATAAATTCTATTTGGGGTTTATAACGATAAATTTAATTATTTGAAATCAATTTATATTTTAAATTGAGTTTAATTCAAATTGATGATTTTAAATGATATATTTTTCAAAGTGATCGAATGGGGTTTTGAAACTTGTTTCGTTAAGTTCAAATTAGTGATAAAATCCTAGAGACGTCGGTCGTTACGCTCAGATGGGAGTTCGTTACCGCGAAATATTTTCAAATAAAAATATAAACAAAATCAAAGCAAATAAACAAATCGTACCACTTTCAGCCAACCTAAGTTCAAAGCCGACCTCCTGTTCTTTAAATAACGCAGACCTATTTTATAGCACGTCTACTTCTTCATCGAGCAGAAAAATTGTCTCCCATGTTCGAGATCAACAAACAGCAAATTAATGGCCAAATTTAATGCCGCAGACATTCTGTCTGTTTTCGCTTCTATATATTAGCCCATCAACTTCGTATACCCATTCAATCCTTTCCCCTCTTTCGTTCTACCTCCCAGAAATCGAAACCACGAAAAGAAAAAAGAAAAAAATGAGTGAAATCAAATCAGAAATCGCGAAATCATATCGCGATAAACCCTGGATCTCCCTGACGCTCGGCGGCAAGATGAAGGGGGTCGCGATGTGGTGTACGAGGGATTCTTGTTGATGAATTTTGGAACACCGTGGTTTTGGGAGGCCGACGGTAGTTCGTGAGTGCAGTAGGGGATTTCAATCTCTGGAAGGGCGGAGCTGTGTTGGCTGCGACAGTGTGAAGTTCGCAATAGGGTTTTAGGACTGTTGAAGGGGTCGCGATGCTCTACTGGTGATGGCTCGAGTTGTGGGTATGCTGGGTGGTAACGAACTGTGTGGGGGAGGGTACAAGCCGTGAACAGGAAATTGGTGAAACAATGTTCGAACGGTGTTCGAGCATGACAGCCATGAATAGGAAATTGGTAAGGGGGTACAGATCCGTGGATTTTGCAGTGTCAAAGAGGAGCAGTAAAGAGGTTGAACATGAATTTAGGTAATTTAAATAAATTTAAGTTAAATTAATGTTTTCTTATTTAAATTAAATTAGTTCAGTTTATATCCAAACTCGAAAAAAAATTATTATATATGACAGATTCAAGTGAAACGGGTTTGGTTAGCTTTGTACTGACAAAGGCAGCACATACGAGTCGAATTGGGATTTTTCGGCAGTTGATTTGGGATTTTTAATCGAACGCTGTTCGATTTAAACAAAAATTGAAATAGATCGGCAATTAAAAACCAATGTGAGTAAATCTCACTCACCTTTTATTTAGAATTATTTTTATTTCATTAAAAATAATTGTTTGTTGCTTGTGTGAATGTTTTCTGGTTGTTTTATATATATTAGTTATTTAGGCTATATATATATATATTGGGTTGATTGATTGGTTGGATTCCCGCAGTCTCATTAGCGGATGCCCGCAGTTTCATAGCGGATGATTACCCTATACGCCCCACGCTATGATTAGTGGATGACCTTCTATACCGCGATATTCTGCCACGAAGCAGAATGGGTATTATTTATGTGCTAACATCTGTGGATGCAGGAAAACAGGTTGGAGGAATCCAACTGGATTCCTCAAAAATATATTATCTGTTTGTTTATTTGTTTGCATATATATTGTTATATATGATGTGTTAGAAAAATAAATAATTCGTTGCTTTGTGTGTTTAAATATCACTGGGCTTAAGTAATGATATTTAAAAATATCGTGAAAGGATATTGGAGATTTTAAAGGGGAAAATCTATTTTTAAATAGAATTTGAATTTTAAATGGAATAAAAATATAAACTTGTTTTGAAAAAATAAAACAAGTAGTTTCTTTTTAAACGATGTTTATAAATAGTTCTTTCATAACGAAGTTATAAGTGAAGTGAAAGAATTATCATTTGATAATTCAAAAATAGAAATACCAGCGTGAGATTGGAATTTTGAAATGAAATTTCAAAATAGGATGTGAAATGAAATTTTTAAATATATATAACTCAAATGGAATTTGAGTATAACATTTGAATTTTTAAAAGGAGTTTGAATATTTGAATTCTAAGAGGGGATTGAATATTAGAAATTCAAATAGAAGTTCAAATAGAACTCGAATAGATGAAATTAGAATGAAAAATAGAATTTGAATTCGAGGAATTAAAATAAATTTGAATTCAAAAGAATTCGAATAAAGAAATTCAAATAGAGATTTGAATGTAGAATTTCAAATTAAAATTTGAAATATAGAATTTCAAAGAGGAATTGAATAGAATTTGAAATATAGTATTTCAAGGAAGAATTCAAATGTGAAATTTGAATGGAATTTAAATATGAAATTTGAATTGAGATTTGAAATAGAAATTCGAGTATTGAATTTGAACATGGAATTGAATATAGAAATTCAAGTAGAAATTTGAATATGAGATTTCAAAATAGAATTTGAAATAAACTTTGAAAATAGGATTTCAAAGTAAGAAGTGGAATAGGATTTCAAAATAGGAAATCCAAATAAATTTTGAAATGGAATTTGAATTCAAGGGAATTCCAATGAATTTGAATATTAGAAATTCAAATGGTGTTGAAAATGAAATTTGAATATTAGAAATTCAAATGGTGTTGAAAGTGAATTTGAATATTAGAAATTTAAATGGGTTTTAAAACTATGGAATTTTGAATCTAGAATTTAAAAAGGAGTTTGAATATTTGAACTTCAATAGAATTCAAATATAGAAATGGAAATATAGAAGTTCAAATGGAATTTAAGTATAAAGTTTGAATAAAAGAATTCAAATGAATTCAAGTATTGAATTTGAATATAGGGAATTCAAATAGAAATTTAAGTATTGAATTTGAATATCAAATAGAAAAGGGATTGAAATTTGAATATGGAATTCAAAGTGAGATTGGAATTTGAATCAAGGAATTCAAATAAGGCTAAAACGAAGTTGAATTCATTTTTAAGAAGTTTATAAAGTTTATATATATAAATATAATTAAAACGAACTCGCCGCAGCGCTGCAGTTCGAAAAATAGCGATTCGAACTTCAATCGAATATACAGGACTCAATTGAAGTCGGAATTCTTTGGAACAAGAAACGTCAGGACCGGTTTGATAATAGTTTTCTAATAAAGGAGAAAAATCTGAATTTCGTCGTATAGATTTTGAGTTATGTCAAAATCAAATTTTCAGAAAAACAGCGCCAGAACCATTATAAAACCATAACGGTTTATTTAATTAAAGGATTTTAAGCAAATAAAAATTGAAATTTCTATTTAGAAAAATCCAGATGTGAGTTATAAAATATATGTGAACTCCAGTGGAGTAATGAGTTGATTTCTGAAATAGAAATCAGATTTTTGATTTATTGAATAGAGTTAACTAATTCGAATAGAAATTAGTTAATGAGATTTCGAATGAATATTGAGCTTTAAATAAGTGAATTCGATTTGAGAATTTATATTCGAAATAGAAAAGAGAACTAGAATTGAAATTGAAATTCAATTTGGTTGTGAGCAAGTTAAACATTTTATTTGAACATGTTATGTTCAAACAAAGAAGTGAAATAGGCAAAAGGGCTAATTAAAGAATAATTAAGCGAAACCGAATTCAAACGATGCAAATTTGAATTCAACGAATGGATTGAGTTGAATTGAATTGAAAACAGGTGAACATGTGTAAGCAGGTTTGATATGAAGTATATGAAGTTATAAATGTAGTGCTCGACAAAAAGGTACATGTTTAATTCGTATATGAGGTTTTATGCGCCGTATCGGCAAGCCGCTTGGCTTTTCCTTTTTCTTTTTGATTGAGGAAGATACCGGGAAGCTATTTGAAATTTCCCGATGCTCCCGATACAAGGGAGGTTATGGCGAATTTTTCCGGAAATTTAAGGAGTTAGAATATTTTTAAGAAATTGACAATTAGAAACCTATATATATCGATAGAATTCGATAAGGAAACGAAAACAAAAATAGCGTAAAGGGCCAAGATTGATTATTGAAATATTTGGGTAACAAATATTGTTAAGGAAATGGAGAAGAGATTTAATTAATGAAATATTAATTAAAGAGCCCAGTGATTTGTTTGATATGTTTGGATGAACACTTGTTTTTATTCGATAGTTAAATCACAGACTATCGAAGTTTTTGACCATCGTTGTCAATATGGAGAGACCGGTTGGATTATTATCCGAAGAACCACTCCATATCGGCATAAGCGTTGCGAACCAAGTATGCTGAATATATTGAAGACGGAGTGAAGTGCAAGGGCTTTTCTAGTAATAGAAATAGTGCCTTCGGTTTCGTTCAATCCCAGAACGAACGTAATATGGACGAATGTCTGACAGAGTATTTCCAATGATCAAATGGGTTGGTCTGTATGGATATATATGGTTGCAACGGATTTATCCCTTAGCATAATATCCAGAATATTTGTGCAAACTCAACTAGTGATTAACGGATCTGACGATGTGGCATTCAAAGTGATTGTGTTATCAATGAATGGTAAGTATGCGTAGCCTCAACAACCGGGAAAGGACAAAAATCGGGCAGGCAGCATGGCTATGTGGGTCGCACCCATTAGGGTGTATAATCACCTATCTAGAGAAATTCCTTTTGTTTCTAAATCTATCGATTCTGCCCATTCGGGAAACGGTGGTTTGAGTCCAACCGTTGGTGATATACATTCGATACACTCAAGCGAAATGAGTGGTCGGTCATGTGTGGGCCGGGTTGCAAGACGTTCTTGTTGAACCCAGTGTATTCCTCTCTAGAGATACATCATCGGAAGGTGGTTCCATACCTTGTCATGTTGGAAATCCAATCTCCAATAAGCGCCATGCGGTTTTTGAGTTTACACTATATATGTGGAGCGTGAGATGCAAGCGTTCTGCTAGTTGGTTATTTATTTGATGTAGACATTATTATAATATCACTGGATTTGATATCAAAGTGTTTTGGGTTATAGTAAGGTAAAAACCGTCCATGTTTATGTGTGGGCTGGCCTTACTATTATCTTTTCTGTTGAAAAGGGTTTTGAAAGTTAAACAAGTGGTTGGAGTTTACTCACACCAGTCCCATGACTGACCCAGAGTTTATTTTGTTTTGTTTTTCCTAAACTCTTGGGTGCCCAAATTTGTACGGGCAGTCAAGTGTTTCAGGCTTTTACAGATACACTTGGAGGAGCTTGAAGCTGGAGGCTTCAACGTTAGTTATTTAGAGTTACTTCCGCTGAATCAAACGTTATGTGTACTCTGATGATGGTATGTATATATGTACAAAACAGATTGTATTTCAAAGCTTATGTTATATAATATATTTTCTTCGTTCCGCTGTGAGTTGTGATCTTCGTTTTTCTCCTATTCTAATATTTCTTTCTTTCTATTTCTCATCCTCTAACTTCTTTCTAATAATGAGTCGTATTTCTGTGTTATTTGGGTTGGACGTGTGTTGTATTTAGTCAACTCAGATAGCCCGGATTTGCGGGTCGTTTCAGTTGGTATCAGAGCTTAGGTTGAGTGAACACCTAGGCTTGTGTGGTATGTACTCATTAGAGATAGGGTCAGTAGTACCCTAGAATGAGTTGAGTGTATATATACGAGAGAGCGTATTTGTAAGTTGATATAAAATTTGTTTTATATTGTGTTGGCTAGTCTGTTGAGTGGGTTATGAATTCTGGTCGAATCGTGGGACGCCACGAAGTCGATAGGGATTTCTAAACACTTGAACAGAGAAGTTCGACACAGTATTGTTTTAAAGTGGGTAAATGAAATAATTTTACCCAAAATTTCTATTTTTGATATAGAAAGAATAATTTTCTAGAATTATTATTATATGGATGTGTTGGATGTTGATTTTATAATCAAACGAGATTATAAAATTAGAACGGTTATTTATAACCAAAATAGAATTTGTATAGAAATTATATATACAAACGAGATGAATTAGAATTAAATTCAAACTAGAATTAAGAATTCAAAATCCTGGGAAGTTGAAAAATATTTTTCAAAGTATATTAAAATAATATGGAATTGTTTTAAAGGGTTTTGAATAAAAATCATATTTGAAATAATGAGGCACTGAACTCACTTCAGTGGCTGGGAAATAATTCTGATAATGATTGCAACATCATCAGTGTTCATTTCCGAGTTTCTAAGTGATGAATTGCTACCTTAGAAAAAAAAAAGTTTTGATGGAATTTGTTTGAAAGGAAAACAAGTGGTTTGAAAATTCAAATGTTTTGAATTTGAAATGAAAATATATACATGTGTATATTTATGGGATTTCAAAAGAATTTGAAAGAAAAACCCTGGGATTTGAATTATGGAATTGGAATTTAACTTAAGCTAGTAAATGGGTTGAAGTGAGTCAATTGACTAGAATCAATTTGGATAAATTGGTGTTGAACCAATATGAATAGAAAATGAGTTGGATGGAAATAACTTAATTGCAAATCATTCAGAGTTAAGTGAATGAAAGCATATATAGTGTGTGATATTCAATATGAATGGAAATCAAAAGTTTTGGTAGAATTGAATTTGTTGAAATAAGAAATGTTGAGTCTCAACATAAGTGAATTTTTGAAAAGTAATGGATTTGTATCACTTTTTCTACCTTAGCAATTTCGAGGACGAAATTATTTTAAGGGGGAAAGAATGTAACGACCCGGATTTTTAGCTATTTAATATTGAATATTTAAATAGTTTTAAATATTGATTTGGATTGATAAACGAATCTTCATATGGTATCGATTGAATAATCAGTATACGATTTGATATCAAATATGTTGAATAATCGAATACGAGAATGAAAACAATTTAATTCACAATTAAATAAACTGAATTGAAATGATTCAGTTAGTCAATATAAATTCTATTTGGGGTTTATAACGATAAATTTAATTATTTGAAATCAATTTATATTTTAAATTGAATTTAATTCAAATTGATGATTTTAAATGATATATTTTTCAAAGTGATCGAATGGGGTTTTGAAACTTGTTTCGTTAAGTTCAAATTAGTGATAAAATCCTAGAGACGTCGGTCGTTACGCTCAGATGGGAGTTCGTTACCGCGAAATATTTTCAAATAAAAATATAAACAAAATCAAAGCAAATAAACAAATCGTACCACTTTCAGCCAACCTAAGTTCAAAGCCGACCTCCTGTTCTTTAAATAACGCAAACCTATTTTATAGCACGTCTACTTCTTCATCGAGCAGAAAAATTGTCTCCCATGTTCGAGATCAACAAACAGCAAATTAATGGCCAAATTTAATGCCGCAGACATTCTGTCTGTTTTCGCTTCTATATATTAGCCCATCAACTTCGTATACCCATTCAATCCTTTCCCCTCTTTCGTTCTACCTCCCAGAAATCGAAACCACGAAAAGAAAAAAGAAAAAAATGAGTGAAATCAAATCAGAAATCGCGAAATCATATCGCGATAAACCCTGGATCTCCCTGACGCTCGGCGGCAAGATGAAGGGGGTCGCGATGTGGTGTACGAGGGATTCTTGTTGATGAATTTTGGAACACCGTGGTTTTGGGAGGCCGACGGTAGTTCGTGAGTGCAGTAGGGGATTTCAATCTCTCGAAGGGCGGAGCTGTGTTGGCTGCGACAGTGTGAAGTTCGCAATAGGGTTTTAGGACTGTTGAAGGGGTCGCGATGCTCTACTGGTGATGGCTCGAGTTGTGGGTATGCTGGGTGGTAACGAACTGTGTGGGGGAGGGTACAAGCCGTGAACAGGAAATTGGTGAAACAATGTTCGAACGGTGTTCGAGCATGACAGCCATGAATAGGAAATTGGTAAGGGGGTACAGATCCGTGGATTTTGCAGTGTCAAAGAGGAGCAGTAAAGAGGTTGAACATGAATTTAGGTAATTTAAATAAATTTAAGTTAAATTAATGTTTTCTTATTTAAATTAAATTAGTTCAGTTTATATCCAAACTCGAAAAAAAATTATTATATATGACAGATTCAAGTGAAACGGGTTTGGTTAGCTTTGTACTGACAAAGGCAGCACATACGAGTCGAATTGGGATTTTTCGGCAGTTGATTTGGGATTTTTAATCGAACGCTGTTCGATTTAAACAAAAATTGAAATAGATCGGCAATTAAAAACCAATGTGAGTAAATCTCACTCACCTTTTATTTAGAATTATTTTTATTTCATTAAAAATAATTGTTTGTTGCTTGTGTGAATGTTTTCTGGTTGTTTTATATATATTAGTTATTTAGGCTATATATATATATATTGGGTTGATTGATTGGTTGGATTCCCGCAGTCTCATTAGCGGATGCCCGCAGTTTCATAGCGGATGATTACCCTATACGCCCCACGCTATGATTAGTGGATGACCTTCTATACCGCGATATTCTGCCACGAAGCAGAATGGGTATTATTTATGTGCTAACATCTGTGGATGCAGGAAAACAGGTTGGAGGAATCCAACTGGATTCCTCAAAAATATATTATCTGTTTGTTTATTTGTTTGCATATATATTGTTATATATGATGTGTTAGAAAAATAAATAATTCGTTGCTTTGTGTGTTTAAATATCACTGGGCTTAAGTAATGATATTTAAAAATATCGTGAAAGGATATTGGAGATTTTAAAGGGGAAAATCTATTTTTAAATAGAATTTGAATTTTAAATGGAATAAAAATATAAACTTGTTTTGAAAAAATAAAACAAGTAGTTTCTTTTTAAACGATGTTTATAAATAGTTCTTTCATAACGAAGTTATAAGTGAAGTGAAAGAATTATCATTTGATAATTCAAAAATAGAAATACCAGCGTGAGATTGGAATTTTGAAATGAAATTTCAAAATAGGATGTGAAATGAAATTTTTAAATATATATAACTCAAATGGAATTTGAGTATAACATTTGAATTTTTAAAAGGAGTTTGAATATTTGAATTCTAAGAGGGGATTGAATATTAGAAATTCAAATAGAAGTTCAAATAGAACTCGAATAGATGAAATTAGAATGAAAAATAGAATTTGAATTCGAGGAATTAAAATAAAATTTGAATTCAAAGGAATTCGAATAAAGAAATTCAAATAGAGATTTGAATGTAGAATTTCAAATTAAAATTTGAAATATAGAATTTCAAATAGGAATTGAATAGAATTTGAAATATAGTATTTCAAGGAAGAATTCAAATGTGAAATTTGAATGGAATTTAAATATGAAATTTGAATTGAGATTTGAAATAGAAATTCGAGTATTGAATTTGAACATGGAATTGAATATAGAAATTCAAGTAGAAATTTGAATATGAGATTTCAAAATAGAATTTGAAATAAACTTTGAAAATAGGATTTCAAAGTAAGAAGTGGAATAGGATTTCAAAATAGGAAATCCAAATAAATTTTGAAATGGAATTTGAATTCAAGGGAATTCCAATGAATTTGAATATTAGAAATTCAAATGGTGTTGAAAATGAAATTTGAATATTAGAAATTCAAATGGTGTTGAAAGTGAATTTGAATATTAGAAATTTAAATGGGTTTTAAAACTATGGAATTTTGAATCTAGAATTTAAAAAGGAGTTTGAATATTTGAACTTCAATAGAATTCAAATATAGAAATGGAAATATAGAAGTTCAAATGGAATTTAAGTATAAAGTTTGAATAAAAGAATTCAAATGAATTCAAGTATTGAATTTGAATATAGGGAATTCAAATAGAAATTTAAGTATTGAATTTGAATATCAAATAGAAAAGGGATTGAAATTTGAATATGGAATTCAAAGTGAGATTGGAATTTGAATCAAGGAATTCAAATAAGGCTAAAACGAAGTTGAATTCATTTTTAAGAAGTTTATAAAGTTTATATATATAAATATAATTAAAACGAACTCGCCGCAGCGCTGCAGTTCGAAAAATAGCGATTCGAACTTCAATCGAATATACAGGACTCAATTGAAGTCGGAATTCTTTGGAACAAGAAACGTCAGGACCGGTTTGATAATAGTTTTCTAATAAAGGAGAAAAATCTGAATTTCGTCGTATAGATTTTGAGTTATGTCAAAATCAAATTTTCAGAAAAACAGCGCCAGAACCATTATAAAACCATAACGGTTTATTTAATTAAAGGATTTTAAGCAAATAAAAATCGAAATTTCTATTTAGAAAAATCCAGATGTGAGTTATAAAATATATGTGAACTCCAGTGGAGTAATGAGTTGATTTCTGAAATAGAAATCAGATTTTTGATTTATTGAATAGAGTTAACTAATTCGAATAGAAATTAGTTAATGAGATTTCGAATGAATATTGAGCTTTAAATAAGTGAATTCGATTTGAGAATTTATATTCGAAATAGAAAAGAGAACTAGAATTGAAATTGAAATTCAATTTGGTTGTGAGCAAGTTAAACATTTTATTTGAACATGTTATGTTCAAACAAAGAAGTGAAATAGGCAAAAGGGCTAATTAAAGAATAATTAAGCGAAACCGAATTCAAACGATGCAAATTTGAATTCAACGAATGGATTGAGTTGAATTGAATTGAAAATAGGTGAACATGTGTAAGCAGGTTTGATATGAAGTATATGAAGTTATAAATGTAGTGCTCGACAAAAAGGTACATGTTTAATTCGTATATGAGGTTTTATGCGCCGTATCGGCAAGCCGCTTGGCTTTTCCTTTTTCTTTTTGATTGAGGAAGATACCGGGAAGCTATTTGAAATTTCCCGATGCTCCCGATACAAGGGAGGTTATGGCGAATTTTTCCGGAAATTTAAGGAGTTAGAATATTTTTAAGAAATTGACAATTAGAAACCTATATATATCGATAGAATTCGATAAGGAAACGAAAACAAAAATAGCGTAAAGGGCCAAGATTGATTATTGAAATATTTGGGTAACAAATATTGTTAAGGAAATGGAGAAGAGATTTAATTAATGAAATATTAATTAAAGAGCCCAGTGATTTGTTTGATATGTTTGGATGAACACTTGTTTTTATTCGATAGTTAAATCACAGACTATCGAAGTTTTTGACCATCGTTGTCAATATGGAGAGACCGGTTGGATTATTATCCGAAGAACCACTCCGTATCGGCATAAGCGTTGCGAACCAAGTATGCTGAATATATTGAAGACGGAGTGAAGTGCAAGGGCTTTTCTAGTAATAGAAATAGTGCCTTCGGTTTCGTTCAATCCCAGAACGAACGTAATATGGACGAATGTCTGACAGAGTATTTCCAATGATCAAATGGGTTGGTCTGTATGGATATATATGGTTGCAACGGATTTATCCCTTAGCATAATATCCAGAATATTTGTGCAAACTCAACTAGTGATTAACGGATCTGACGATGTGGCATTCAAAGTGATTGTGTTATCAATGAATGGTAAGTATGCGTAGCCTCAACAACCGGGAAAGGACAAAAATCGGGCAGGCAGCATGGCTATGTGGGTCGCACCCATTAGGGTGTATAATCACCTATCTAGAGAAATTCCTTTTGTTTCTAAATCTATCGATTCTGCCCATTCGGGAAACGGTGGTTTGAGTCCAACCGTTGGTGATATACATTCGATACACTCAAGCGAAATGAGTGGTCGGTCATGTGTGGGCCGGGTTGCAAGACGTTCTTGTTGAACCCAGTGTATTCCTCTCTAGAGATACATCATCGGAAGGTGGTTCCATACCTTGTCATGTTGGAAATCCAATCTCCAATAAGCGCCATGCGGTTTTTGAGTTTACACTATATATGTGGAGCGTGAGATGCAAGCGTTCTGCTAGTTGGTTATTTATTTGATGTAGACATTATTATAATATCACTGGATTTGATATCAAAGTGTTTTGGGTTATAGTAAGGTAAAAACCGTCCATGTTTATGTGTGGGCTGGCCTTACTATTATCTTTTCTGTTGAAAAGGGTTTTGAAAGTTAAACAAGTGGTTGGAGTTTACTCACACCAGTCCCATGACTGACCCAGAGTTTATTTTGTTTTGTTTTTCCTAAACTCTTGGGTGCCCAAATTTGTACGGGCAGTCAAGTGTTTCAGGCTTTTACAGATACACTTGGAGGAGCTTGAAGCTGGAGGCTTCAACGTTAGTTATTTAGAGTTACTTCCGCTGAATCAAACGTTATGTGTACTCTGATGATGGTATGTATATATGTACAAAACAGATTGTATTTCAAAGCTTATGTTATATAATATATTTTCTTCGTTCCGCTGTGAGTTGTGATCTTCGTTTTTCTCCTATTCTAATATTTCTTTCTTTCTATTTCTCATCCTCTAACTTCTTTCTAATAATGAGTCGTATTTCTGTGTTATTTGGGTTGGACGTGTGTTGTATTTAGTCAACTCAGATAGCCCGGATTTGCGGGTCGTTTCACGTAAATGGTATCTTTAATAATACTCTTCTTAGACCCAACGGAGTTAAGAAAATCAGAAACTAACATGAGATTAGTTAAGTTGAATGGTTTCTTAGGTATTGATCTGATGTTGGTTTCGGCCTTCGGGGTTTTTACTTAGGGAATTGTTTACTTGCTAATTTATGGTTAAAAGCTGATGGAATAGAATGTGATTTTGGGTTTATCGTGAACCGTGTTTTAGATGACATTGGTTCTTTAACCCAGTTAAAGATAGGATATGGTTTCCCAAGTTAAACAATCATTAATATTTATTTTTTGGAAGATTAAAACCAATAGGAGTTTTAATGAATCTTTAGTTAGATTGAAATGATCGAGAATGGAGTATCACCAGTTTTGCTCCAGGCGATAGTTAAATCTTTAATTAGATTTGAACGTGAAATGGTAATTGAATTTACCAATAATACCGTGGTGTTAGATATGAAGTATGACCAGTTTTACTTCATGGGATGAATAGGTTGGGAAATTTAACAAGTGATTACTACGGTAAGGTTCGCTAATCCCGACTAGTTTGGATAAACCATAATTTGGTTTGAATTGATATTCAAAAGAAGATTAAAGAATAAATTTAAAGAATTTATCTTTGATAAAATTGTGGGAACCTTTCCCAAAGTATAAGAATATTTAAATTAAAGAATTTATGTACGCGAGTTATTCAGAAAGACCGGGTTTATCCCATTCTGAGTAACTGATTCGACGATGTGTCGAGGATGAAAATGGTGGTGGAAGATTGGAGGTCTTCACATCGTTTGGATAATTGCTGATGATCTTGATTGGGTTGTACACCCGAGAGGAGGGAATCAGTTGGTGATCGTACAGACGTACTTGGAGATCGATGGATATACGAGGTACAAGATGCCTCCGGTTTCATTCAGACCCAGAACGAACTTGCAAATGGACTGTGTGTCTGACATTGGATTTTATTCTGTGTTAGTTGATCTCTATTAAATATACATCTGTTTGGTGGCAGAGAATTTATTCTCTTGCTCAACACCCTTCTCTGAGACGTACGAGCTCAGGGGTTGTATATCGAGGGACATCAGTTGCATGGAGTGAATTGCCTGTGTGGCATGCCTAAGTGGCAAATGATCAAGGCTTTTGTTGAAAAGAAAAGTCTTGTGGTTGATGATTAAAGCACCGCCTGCGTGGCATAGCTTTGTGTAGCGTTAATTTGCGAGCCTCACACCCCGATTGTGAACCAGAAACGGGAGAGGACATCAGGGAGGGCATGCGTTTCTTTCTAGCTAGGGTGGTGTCAGTGACCTACCAGCCCTGACATTTATATTATTTTCACCTGTGTGGTTGTTGGATTGCGAGGCGCCTCGGATATATCGATGACTATGTGGAGCCAATGGAGTCATTTGGCTCATTTACGCCCCAAAAGGCAGGGAAACACAGTGTTTAGGCATTTTAATCCACATCGGTGGACCATCCCTGACGATCCAAGGGCCCACCTGAGTCTGGGTCCTGAGGTTCGGGCTAGACAGTCTCGAATTCGGTTAGGACGATCCCTTGCCTCGGTTCACAGATGGAAATCCAGCTTCCAACACGTGACATTTGCAGTTTTGATTGTAGAGCCTAGTATTGGCGACATGATATATGGTACCCATGCCGTCTAGGTTTGATACATTTATATTTGAAGTTTTTTTATACACTATGCACTTATAATAGTATCAAAGGATTTGTTTTTAACATACCAAGCATGTTTGGCTATTATAAGGGAAAACCCTATCCTCCGGCTTGCGTTGCATTGTGTGATGGGACCTGGGTCTTATAATTGCTTCATTTTTCCAAAAAGCATTGCGCTGTTTTGTTATATGCACTGGTATTCTTGGGAGGGAACTCGTTTCATGTTATACGGCGTGGTCCCTTGATTTACTTTATTTTAAAGTAAAGTTTTAAATAACTGTTTTAGTTCTCACACCAGTCACATGACTGGCCTGGAGTTTATTGTTTTAACCTAAACTCTGGGTGCCCTTATTTTCGACACGGGCAGCTAGTAGTTTTGGTTTTGCAGATTTATATTCACAGGATCTTGATTTACAGCTGAAGCGGTATTCAGAAAGCTCTGTATCCATGTATCTGTTTTTAGTTGTGCTTTGTATTGTTTTCCGCCGCGATGAATTTAAATGTAATTTAAATCTCTGATATTTTCTGTGTAATATTTATTCATACTCTGTATATTCTTGTAATCTAATGAAATTGTTGTAATATGCAATGAAATGTTCTTCTGTTTGTGTCCCGATGTGGCTTGTTCTCAGTACAATCCGTGCTTTCCTTACCGGGGAAGTTTGGGTCATGACAATTTGGCTTTAGGCAAATCTGCACTTCACTACTTGGCAATCATGGAAGCAAAAGAGCAGCAATACATGTTGCAGCACTCTAACTGCACGGCTATACTGACTCAAGCTACCAAGACTAATCATGACGTGTTGATGGAAATGTCTGATCATAGAAAGGATCTACAAAAGAAAAAAAAAACTAACATTGAACACCTTGAGAAGCTATCAAGACCTGCTACCAGACAAAGCTCTTACTGTATTAGCTATAGAGGTTAAAAGGAGGAGGTATGCTATTGCTGAGAAGTATCTAGAACAAGTTCTACATACTGCTTTCGGTCCATCAGAATTTTGATTTGAATTAAATCCTTTGCCTTGATGTCATTTATAGTAAGATGGTATTAGGATTGGACCGATTGGTCATTACAGTAAAAGAGTTTTCATTTGCATGTGAAGATCAACATCACACACTAGACAAATAAAAAAGCCTCTACCTCAGCTTTAAACATTTCATGTGCATCACATATAAAGGAACAATGTTTTTTTGTTAATTGGTTTTAAAACCGAAACCACACTTTTAAAAACCAAAACCACACTTTTAAAACTGAACCGCACCAACGGTTTTTGGTCCGGTTCCGGTTCTTACTTTTGAAAACCGCACGCAAGCAGTTCCGGGTGCGGTTTTAAGTCAAATCCGCACCAAGCCGCACCATGCTCATCCCTAATAGCAACAAGAATAGGAGCTTGATCCATACATATCTGCAGCTCCAGCAAAATAGGCAGAATCACGATCAAGCCTGTGTGTTTGTAACGACCCGGATTTTCGAACAATTTATTTTAAAATATTAATTATGGTTTTAAATATTTAGTTGATAATATAAATTAATTTTTATATTGAGTTATCGATTTAATAATCGAATATAATTTAATTTAGAATATAACGAATTATTGTAATTCGAAATATAATTGAAATCGAAGTTAAAAACTGAATCAAAATGATTCATATGATAAGTAGTAATGTTATTTGATATATACGATAATAAATAATAATTTATTATCAAAGAATTTGTGGTTTTCGAATTTAAATTATATTATATTAATTTAATATGGTATATATGTTGAAATTAAATTTCAGAATATTTACTGTTGAGTTCAGAATAGGGTTATTATATTGAAATGTTGGTCAGTATGCTAGAATAGCGGTTCACGATCTCAAGGTGTGAGCCCCGAAATATTGATTAACGGATAAGATCAAAATCAAATCGATATATTTTTAAATAAAAAGGATAAAAATCTCTTTAAAACAAATCACAGTTAAATCGAAATCAAATCAATATCTATTTAAAAAGAATAAAAATCACTTTATATCGAATCGAATTTAATAGAAATCAAGTCACATTTAATTAAGTTGTACTTTGCGCAGACCAATTTCCTTAGTCACTAAGTTTCTTCTTCTATAAAATCGCGATGAATTCCTTTTCCATTTCTTTCTTCTAGAAAATATAATCGATCTAAAGCTTCTGCATAAATAAATGGACGCCTCCCTCTTTGTTAATCACAACTCCTTTCCTTTTGCTCAAATCAAACCGCGACCTTTTTATTTCTTTCTCTTTCCATCTGGTCAAACCGAAAGCTTCCAATCAAAAAGAATGGTCGCACCTCTTATAAAAAAATCACAGCTACATTTTTTTCCATTCCCTCAAATCGAGATCATGATTCAAATCTACAATGTTAGATTGAATCGCAAAGAGCTGTAGCTCGTGTAACGGCACGGATTTCGCCCGGACCTAATCGATCGCTAAACCGACCAAGACCGTTCGAATCCCGCATACGCTAACTTTGGGTATACAACACATCAGAACAAATAACAGAAGACTTCAATAAACATCATAATAATGTTACATCAGAGTACAAAATATCAGAGTATATCGAAAATAATACACAGCGGAAATAAATTTACATGAATGTAATACAATGCACAGCGGAAATATAAACTACACAGCCGAAGGCTGTAAATGTCTGGACACAACTTAAAGCTTCAATCCAGAATCCTGCTCAATACATCTACAAAATAAAACTACTCGACTGCCCATGTGGAAAATAGGGGCACCCGAGTTCGCAAGGGAAAAGCAAACTACAGGTCAATCATGGGACTGGTGTGAGAAACTCAAACAGTTATAATTAACTTATTTGATAATATGGTATATCACGGGACCACGCCGCTAACGCGGAACGGGTTTACCCCCATGAATACCAGTGTATAAACAACAATCAATATAGATATATGGATCTACTATGCATCAATCAACATGCAATATCCCAATCTACCCACTTAGATTAATCACTACACTTAGATTTTCTAAATACAATTTAATTTACAGAAATCATTCCTTTGGATTTTATTCCCGATTTCTTATTTCAAATCATTTGAAATACATATCTAACTTTCTATATCAAAGTAGATTTCACTTCGGGATCTCAAATCAAATCGTCTGGAAATATGAATTCCAAAACATAACAATGCATACAAACAAGTATGCAACCAAATCTCGTGCTCCCCATCGACAAGGCAAAGGGTACGCACCTCGCAACTCGATATATAAATGTGCACCTACCCCACGTAGGAGCAGGCTACACCGACGATGCACCTCCCACACATGGAGAGCATACACCGCCCTCTCACCCATACTTTTAGTCTCAGGGTTACCTGACTCTTTAGCCACATACTAAATCATTTCATATCCCGAAGTAGGGAAAATCATTTCACAACGTAATAATCACAAGTACTTTCAAAATATAGTACTTCACATCAGTAATTCACGCATATGATCAGTCACTATTAATCACATAACCTTTGAGCTCGTACGTCTCAAAGAAGGGTGTTAAACAAGAGAATAAATTCTCCGCCACCAAACAGATACATCATCAATAGCAACTAATCGAATATGCGATGAACCACAATGCAACATATAATACATTTCTAAATCATCGGGTTTTGGGCCTCGAAATCCTTTCTGTTTTATAAAACATTTTTATAAAACATTCCCTGTCCAAAATCGGGAATACATTTCTTTTCACTTAAGAAAAATATCATTTCACAATCATTCATTAAATTTGAAATGGACACAACATCGCTAAACACCTTATCGTCAAATCGTGAAGTGTTTCACAAGGCGTTAGCACATAGATATTTCAACCCAACCCAATGCTAAATGTAAAAGCATATTCTGCTCATAAACTGGTCGAGCACAATCCAAACAATCAATCAATCCAATTTGACATTAAATAGAAGGGTTTGAATAAAGATAGTATCGACTTATATTCAACATCAAATCCTGAAACAAATAGATATCATATCGGGAATAACGATATCGATATCTTCAAAATTCCCATCACAATATCTATATAATCACGGAATCCAATATCGAAAATATCCAAAGATAATTTCAATTCAAATGTAATCCAATTTATTTATTTATAACCATTGGATTATTTTTCTAGTTAATAACTAGTTCATTTCGATAAAAATATATTTTTATCTTTTCAAATATGGAGTTTTTCATCCCAATTCTTCACAAATCATTTCTTATGATTTTACACAAATTATCGATATTTTTAATAATTTTATCAAGGCCCATACAGTCGATTTCCATCAACGGTCATCGAACTGCACTTACAGCGACCTTTTCCAAATTTGATTTGGACATAATTCCAAATCTAACCGTTAGATTTCAAATCTCTAATATTCGTTAGAAAGCTGTTTTCGATACGAACCCAACGGTTCTGGTTTCAGGAGAATCCGATGGTCGGATCTCCCGTAATGTCCATTCGAAGTCAATGGTCGAAATTCGCGAACTGCCGCAGCGCTGCACGTTCTATTCAGGCCATTATATTATATATATAATATATATAATATATATTTCGACGATTTCCATTTAAAACAAATTTTATAAATCATTTTAAATTCGTTTCAAAAACAATTTCAACTTCCAATTCGATTTCAATTCGAATTCATTTTCTATTCTATTCAATTCGAATTCATTTTCTATTCTATTCAATTCGAATTCATTTTCTATTCTATTCAATTCTA
The DNA here is from genome assembly GCA_030737875.1 of Allium sativum. Lineage (NCBI taxonomy): Eukaryota > Viridiplantae > Streptophyta > Magnoliopsida > Asparagales > Amaryllidaceae > Allium > Allium sativum. The sequence continues at coordinate 438,434,155 of CM060922.1, read as the reverse complement.
AATCATTTTCTATTCTATTCAATTCGAATTCATTTTCTATTCTATTCAATTCGAATTCATTTTCTATTCTATTCTATTCAATTCGAAATCTTTTTCTATTCTATTCAATTTTATACGGTGTATATATATATGTTAAAAATTATATTTTTAACAATCAAATAATTTTCAATTCGAAATCTTTTTCTATTCTATTCAATTTTATACGGTGTATATATATATGTTAAAAATTATATTTTTAACAATCAAATCATTTTCACGTTTCATATATATGTATATATGTATATATATATGTATATGTATATATATATATATCGTTTTCATTTTCAATATATACGATATTTTCACTTTCAATATATACGATATTTTCACTTTCAATATATACGATATTTTCACTTTCAATATATACGATATTTTCACTTTCAATATATATATAATTTTATTATTGATTTCACATCAACATCACAAACAATTTTCACATCACATCAATCAAACAAACAAGCCATCCATGGTCTGTGGTTGACGGGTGTCGGGTGCTGCTAAGCACCGTCTACATCCTAGTATATATATATAACTAGAAAAAGAGAATTTAGAGTGAGGAGTTCTCACAGATAGCTATCCGATCCCACGACTCTTCTTATGTAGAAATCTTCGCCGTTCTCGCCTTTTGTCACTTTTCACTACCCGTATTCTCTACATATATAAAAATCACTTTTTTACTTCGCTATTCAATATATAAAAATCGAATTTTTACTTCGTTATTCAATATAGATAAAAATCCTATTTTTACATCGATGTTCATAGAATAAAGATTATATTTTTATCACGCCACTCTCTATAAAAAGATTTCGCCTTTTCATTCATCACTATAAAAAATCATCGCTATTTCATATTTTTGAAAATCATATTTATAAAAATCTAATTTTATTTCTAAAACCATATGCTAATTTCATTTTAAAAGTAATTCTAATTTATTATAAAAACATCGCTATTTTTATTTCTAAAAATCAAAGCTATTTTTATTCTTCAAACATAAGGTTCTTTCCATATTTTCAAATCGAAAATAAATAAATAAAACAATGCTAATTTTATAAAAACTGATTTTAAATAATGTTCATTTAAATTAAATTAGTTAAACTAAAATAAACCATAAATAAATAAATAAAAAGAAGTACCAGCTCACTGTTCAAACTCTGGAACCCCTCTGAAAACCGTTGTTCAACATGTCGAACTGGATTTGTCACCGCCATCCGTGACTGGAGGCGCCGGAAGTCCATCGGCATGCACCACGTCGTAGCCCCCTCCAAGTCGCACCTGCGCCACTCCACCCCCTCGAGCTCGCACCTCCGGACGATGCCAAAATCCACCTCGAACGGACCATGTTTGCGCTCGAAATCCGAGCAGCTCGTGCAACTATAATTCCTCAGACCACTTCAGATTGGATGATCTCAGAGAGGGCTAGGTTTTCGTTTTGGATTGAGGTGTTAAATCGCTGTGTGGAAGAAGAAATCAAGGAAGGAAAATTTGAGTATTTCGCTGCGTTCATTTTGAGAAGACGACGACGGATTTTACTTTGACCGCGGCTTAGACTTTGCTAGGGATTGACTTGGCCCATATGTTTATAATATATTTATTTATTTTATTATTTAATTTCTAAAAATGCTTGCTTGTTGATACGAACTCGAAATCAAACCCAACAACTGTCGCCCCTAGCTAATTACCCCCATTTCGAACACAATAGGATATGTATCGTGCGCCAATTCGGCTGTTACGATCGGTTTTCAACAAATTTAAAATATAATTTAATATAACGGTCAATATTGATTTTAACGTACATTTCAATTTACTGGGGCCACATACTAACTCTATAAATCCTAGAAAAATTATTTCTAGCTTCGTATTGACGATGCGGTCCTAACAAAACTAGTTTCGTTGAATTCTGAGACCGTTAGAAAAATGTCCATTTTCCAGTCGATTAAAATCAACTGAAACTGGTCAAACGCGTTTTCCTTTGCCACGCTCACATATTGATTCGAAAAATTATGAAATTTGAAACCTAGCAATAATTTGACATCAAGGACCCAACAAAAGTGGTTTCGTCGAAATCTGAGGTCGTTTTCAAAATTCCCATTTTTAAGGGCCTGAATTCCATAGCGACTATTCATAATTTTCAACTGGACATATCTTTTGATCCCCGCTATGAAATTTCAATTTTTCGGATTCGTTGGAAAGATATCCACAAATAGATTCCATTATTTTTGGTTTCACTAAAATCCGGATTGTTTTGCACTCGGTACATTCAATTGAAGTTTGAAATCGAATTATCGAACTACCGCGCCATTTTCAATTCTAATTATAATTATATATAATTATTTATATTCTAACGACGACGTATATAATATATACGTTCAAATTCCATTCAAAATAAATTTCTCGTCGTTTTTATTTAAAATAATTCATTTTAAATAATCAAAATTCGCTAAAATTGCCAAAATAAAATTTTTAAACTGGCCTAGATTTTCGAGTTGTTACAATCTCCCCCACTTAAAACTTTTCGTCCCCGAAAAGGAACAAAGTCGAAAGTGGTTTGATTAATCAACTCTACGTTCGATCTGGCTTCCATTCTCCAACTTTTCAGTTTCTGAGAATTTTCAAATTTTCAAAAATTTGGCTAACACCCTAAATTTTCGAAAAATTTCGCCTTAACCTTCCCTGCACCGGGAGCCACGGGAAAATCCCGAAATTGCCATATAGGCCTTTTGATCTCAAAAAGAAAAAGCAAAAGCCAAGCGGCTAGCCAATCGGCTCATAAAATCATCATCACCTAAACAAAACAGTAAATTATAGTAAACATGTACCTATTTGTCGGGCAAACAAATTTTATTCTCTGCTCTAGCCTCTTTGCTATGACCTGTTCAATGTAAGCACATGTATATGCATGCAATTTAAACAAATTTTCAATTCAGTTTGATATTTGATTCAAATTGGCTAATTCACCTTACATTCTCTTATTGGCATTATCAATTCAATATTCTGATTAGTTGAACTAATAATCACACAACACATCCAACAATCAATTAATTGATTATATTTTCAAATATATAATTTTATATATTTAAAATCATATTTTCTAAAACCAGATTATATATATAATCACAAATACGTTATTTATAAACAAATAACTCTCGACTCATTCTGGGGCATTTCTAACCCCATCTCTAATGAGTCACTCATTTTAGAATGCTACTGATTCTATCTCTAATGAGGATTCTTTCATAGGATATTACTAATCCTACCTCTGATGAGTCTTTTGTTCAGTTCTAATGAGTTGTACCCAAAGATTTGAGTTAACCAAAGCTCTGATACCAAATGAAGCGACCCGAACTTCCCCGATCTCCGAAGAGAAGAGAAAGAACGAATTACTGTGAGGACAAGACAAATCAGAATGCAGACGAAAGAACATTTCATTGTTATTATACAACAATGCACCAGAATACAAGAATATACAGAGTATAAATGAATATTACACAGAAATATCAGAGATTTAAATTACATTTAAATACATAGCAGCGGAAAATAATACAATACACAACTGAAGGAGATATACGGATACAAAGCTTTCCGGATATCGTTCCAGCTGTAAACCAGGATCCTGTGAATATAAATCTGCAAAACCAAAACTACTAGCTGCCCGTGTCGAACATAGGGGCACCCAGAGTTTAGGTTAAAACAATAAACTCCAGGTCAGTCATGGGACTGGTGTGAGAACTAAAACAGTTGTAAATCTTTATTTTAAAGTTCAGTAAATCAAGGGACCACGCCGTATAACACGGAACGGGTTTCCTCCCAAGAATACCAGTGCATATAAGTAAACAGCGCAATGCTTTTTCTAAAAATGAAGCTATTATAAGACCCAGGTCCCATCACACAATGCAACGCAGCCGGAGGATAGGGTTTTCCCTTATAATAGCCAAACATGCTTAGTACGTTTAAAACAAATCATTTGATACTACTATAAGTGCATAGCGTGTAAAACAACTTCAAATCATAAGTATCAATCATAGACGGCATGGGTACCATATATCATGTCGCCATACTAGTTCTACAATTAAAACCGCATTATTGCGTATTGGAAATCGGATTTCCGTCATGGTGGCTCCTGATTCGAAAGATCGATCGCGTAATGCAATTCCCCACGGCTTACGTCCCAACAAGAGAAACACCGTCTGCACATCTGCACTTTTGGGACTAGAGTATCACCGCGGCTTACTTCCCAGCGAGAGAAAACACCGCTTACTCTATATATCCCTGAGCACTAAGCTCATCTCGGTCGACCGAATCCACGACACCACTAAGGTGCCCATCCACTAAAAAGCATACTGATCAAACCACCAGTTTACCACCATACCGGGGTGTGAGGCTCGCGAATCAACGCTATACACAAAGCCATGCTATATTAAAGCTGCGCTTTGATCATCATCCACCAAACTTTTCTTTTCAACAAAAGTCTGGATCACTGCATCTCAGCATGCCACACTATCAATCCATATCGTATCCACTGATTTCTGCCAATATATAACCTCTGAGCTCGTATGTCTCACAGAAGGGCGTTAAGCAAGAGAATAAATTCTCCGCCGCCAAACAGATATATATTTAGCAGAGATCAACGAATACAATATAAAGGAATACAATTTCAGACACACCATCCATTTACAAGTCCGTTCTGGGTCTGAACGAAACCGGAGGCACTTTCCTCGCATATCCGTCGACCTCCAAGCACGTCCGGACGACTACTACTTTAGCCCCCTTCAAGGTAGCTACTCCCATCGTGAGCATCAGTAGCACCCATCCCTTCGATGTGAAGATCGTCGGTCTTGCACTGTCTTCAATCTCTTCGACTCGTCGTCGAATCGGTTATTCAGAATGGGTATAGACCCGGCCTTTCTGAATAACCCACGTATGTAATAAACACTTGTTACGCAAACACGACATACGCCTCATTCCAATTCAGAATATTCTTTTATTCAGATATTCCCACTCCTAGGGAACGGTTCCCATTAATTTTGTCAAAGATAAATTCTTTTAAATTTATTCTTTAATCTTCCTTTGGATATCATTTCAAACCATATTATGGTTTTCCAAACTAGTCGGAATTAGTGAACCACACCGAAGTAATTATTTATTTTATTTCCCAATCCCAACCTATTTATCCCATGGAGCAAAACTGTTATTACCCCATAAATAACACCACGGTGTTATCGGTAAATTTAATTACCATTTCACGTTCAAATCTAATTAAAGATTTAACTATTGCTAGGAGCAGAACTCGTGATACTCCCCTTTTGATCATTTCCTAATTTTGATAGTTTAAATTATCAATTCATATTTCAATCTAATTAAAGATTCATTAAAACTCCTTTTACTGGGTTAAAGAACTGATGTCATTTAAAACACAGTTCACGATAAACCCAAATCACATTCTATTTCAATTCCAATAAAATATATTAGAAATTCTGGTTATTTAAAACCCATTTCAAATTCAATTTATTTATTTCAAAAATAAATTTGTTTTAATTCTAGTTCAAAACTAGTTCATTTCGATAAAAATCTATTTTTATCTTTTCAAATATGGAGTTTTTCATCCCAATTTTTCCCAAATCATTTCTTTTGATTTTACACAAATTATAGATATTTTTAATTATTTTACCAAGGCCCGTACAGTCGATTTCCATCTACGTCCATCGAACTGCACTTACAGCGACCTTTTCTGAAATTGATTTGGACATATCTCCAAATCCAACCGTTAGATTTCAAATTTCTAATATTCGTTGGAAAGCTCTTTTCGATACGAACCCAACTGTTCTGGTTTGAGGAGAATCCGACGGTCGGATCTCCCGTAATGTCCGTTCAAAGTCAATGGTCGAAATTCGCGAACTGCCACGGCGCGGCGCGTTCTATTCAGGCCATTATATTATATGTATATATATATTATATATAATATATACTTCGTCGATTTCTATTTAAAACGAATTTTATAAATCGTTTTAAATTCGTTTTCAAAACGATTCAACTTCATTTCAGATTCAAATCAAAATTGAATTTTTTTTTCCAATATAAATTCGTTTTAAATTCATTTCAAATTGATTTCAATTCAAATTCGATTCTATTCAATTCCAATTCGAATTCATTTCTATTCAATTTCAATTCGAATTCGTTTTATAATCAATTCAATTCAAATTCGTTTTATATTCAATTCAATTCGAATTCAATTTCTATTCAATTCTATTCGAATTCAATTTCTATTCAATTCTATTCGAATTCAATTTCTGTTCAATTCTATTCGAATTCAATTTCTATTCAATTCTATTCGAATTCAATTTCTATTCAAATCATATTCAATTCAAATTCTATTCAATTCATATTCAATTCAAATATTATTCAATTCATGTTCAATTCAAATTCTATTCAATTCATATTCAATTCAAATTCATTCTAATTCTATTCAATTCATATTCTATTTAATTCATATTCAATTCAAATTCATTCTAAATCTATTCAATTCATATTCAATTCAAATTCTATTCAATTCATATTCTATTTTAAAAACGAATATAATCGATATCAATATCGTTCGCGTCAAAATAGCGCATCTCTAATCAACACGGCTTTATATTATTCAATAACTTCGTTATTTTATTCAACAAATGAATATTCATTCTATTCAACACATGAATCTATATTTCTTTCACCACATGACTAATCTCAACAAATGAGTACTGTCAGCACGTTAATCTTTATTTTAAAATATTCTTTATTTTCCCAATTGGAATGAGGCCCAATCAATTACCATATAATGTTAATTATATTGATTCCATACAACACATGTATATAATAGCAACAATAAATAATCAACCATCATCCAAAGTGCACAACACAATTGCATAAGCATAAATATATATAATCAACGCTTACACAGTCTGTCGACCAATCGATCGACATACAATTAAATAATTGGGATTAGTGTGTGCCAAATATCATCCCAACACCCGTGTGGGGTTTCAACAATCAAACTCAGATTTTATTTGTGCAGTGGGGCGATGTGTAAAATTTATCGTCCCAATCATTATCAGTCAAATGTGTGTGTATATAAACAAATCGTTCGATTTGTTTATAAATATATATTTCATTTTATATACACGTTAAAAATTATATTTTTAACTATATAAATATTTTATTTCACTATATAAATATTTTATATCATTCCACAACACACATTCAATTTTTCACATCAAAATCAAACAAACAAGCATACAAGCCGTCCATGGTTTGTGGACGACGGGTGTCGGGTGCTGCTAAGCACCGTCTGCATCCTAGTATATATATATTAACTAGAAATTTAAAATAAAAGTGAGGAGTTCTCACCAATAGCTAATCCAATACCACGACTCTTCATTTATAAAAATCTTCGTCGTGCTCGCCTTTTTGTCACCTTCGTTGCCCGTATTCTCTACATATGTAAAAATCGAATTTTTACTATACTATTCAACATATGAATTTTTACTTTGCTATTATATAGATAAAAAATTCTATTTTTACCCCGCTACTATATAGATAAAAATTCTATTTTTACATCGCTATTCTCTATATAAAGATTTCGCCTTTTCAAATTTCAAAAATCTAATCTTTTCTATTTTAAAAATCTAATCTTTTCTATTTTAAAAATCTAATCTTTTCTATTTTAAAAATCTAATCTTTTCTATTCAAATCATATGTATATTTTTCTATTCAAGTCATATGTATATTTTCAAAACAAGGCGATATATATTTTCAAATCAATATTTAAACTGATTTTCAAAACAATTTTTAAACTGATTTTTCAAAACAATTTTTAAACTAATTTTTCAAAACAATTTTTAAACTGATTTTTCAAAACAATTTTTAAACTGATTTTTCAAAACAATTTTTAAACTGATTTTTCATGTTAAATAATAAATAAATAAATAAAAAGAACAAAACCTTCTTCCGTAAATCATACCAGACTACGTCGAACAGCTGCTTCAAACAAGGGTTGGATTCCGCGCTCCACTCACAGCGTCGACCGATGATCGGGTAGTGCCACTTGGAGCGCCGCTGGCTCCCCTCCCCGCGCCCACGATCTGAAGGAGTTCGATCGCCTCTAGTGGTCGGGCGTTGGCCACGAACGGCATGAGTTTCCGACATGAATTCGAGCTTCACATGAGACGGAAATTCCTCAAACTGGTATCATCTGAAAGAGCAGACAATGGTCTTTGATTTTTGTTTTGGGGTTTGTTTTATTTCGAGATGGATTAAAAGAATTGGTTGGAAGAAAAATCGAGCGTTTTGGTCTGTTGAAAAGCTGATAGCGGCGGCTTCTAATTGGTTTGACCGTGGAGAGGAGTTATGAGGGTTTGACCTAGGCTTTGACCTTACATATAAATATATTTTAATTATTTTAATTTCAAAAATACACTTATGTTCATACGAGCTCGAAATCAAACTCAACGACTGCCGTCCCTAGCCAAATACCCCCATCCCGAACACACTGGGATATGTTTCATAACCCAATAAGGCTGTTACGATCCGTTTTCGTCAAATTTAAAATATAAATCTTTATATATTCAATTTAAATGCACATTTCAATTTACCGGGGCCACATACAAACTCTAAAAATTTCCGAAAAATTATTTCTAGCTTCGTATTGACGATACGGTCCTAACAAAACTAATTTCGTCAAATTCTGAGACCGTTTGAAAAATGGTCATTTTCCAGTCGATTAAAATCAACTAAAACTGGTCAAACACGTTTTCCTTTGCCACGCTCACATATTGATTCGAAAAATTACGAAATTTGAAACCTAGCAATAATTTGACATCACGGATCCAACAGAAGTGGTTTCGTCGAAATCCGAGGTCGTTTGCAAAATAGCTATTTTCAAGGGCCTAAATTTCATAGCGACTATTCAGAATTTTCAATTGGACATATCTTTTTACTCCCGCTATGAAATTCCAATCTTTCGGATTCGTTGGGAAGATATTCACAAATATATTCTAATATTTTTGGTTTCACTAAAATCCGATTTATTTTGCACTCGGTACATTCAATTGAAATTTGAAATCGAATTATCGAACTACCGCGCCATTTTTAATTCCTTTTATAATTATAAAATAAATATTTATATTCTAACGACGATCTATATAATATATACGTTCGAATTCTATTCACAATAAATTTCTTGTCGATATTATTTAAAATACTTCATTTTAAATGTTCAAAATTCATTAAACTCGCCAAAATAAAAATTTCAAACTGGCTCGCATTTTACGGGTTGTTACAGCTCGACATTGAGAAAGATTTATGGGATGCGACATTGTTTAGTGTCGTTTGAATTTGGGGACAATGTGTTTTAGGGATGATTGAGGATTAGGATTTAACGAGCTGGAGATTGAACGAGCGATGAAGCGAAGTTTCTGATAGCATAGCGATTCAAGATGGAGGGCGGGAGTTAAGTAACGCAGTCTGGCACTAGCTTATTTCGAAGTTGTGATTTTTCAGTGGGATAGGAGCTCGGTTAATGAGTGGTTGGAAGATGGAAATCGCGATATCTGAATTTGATCGGATCTAAGCTTTTCGATTTTTAAGTCGCGACTTGGGGGGAATGATGGTCGACATGATAAGCTGCTATTGAAATCAAACTGGGAGGTTGTGGATTTGTTGTACGGGGTGGGTGAAGGCTGATGCATGTGTTTAGGAGAATGTTCAATTCAGTTGGTAATGGCAATGCAATGAAAGAGGGGAGTATCGATTACAGGTTCCTGATGCTGTGTGTTTTTGGGTGTTCGCAGTGGATTTATAGAGCATGGACCTGTATTTTTGGGATGAACTTAATATAGTGTGAGCAGAAATGGGATTAAGGTATTTTTATTTAATTATTTAAATTTATTTTAGTGTATTAGTTTAAACTAAAAGCAAGTATACCGTTAAATGAAAATGTCATTAACTATTATTCTAGGAATTGGAAACTAAAAATGGAAATTTAATTAGTTAATTACGTTTAAATTAGTTTAGTTAATGTTCTTGTTTAAAATTAAATTGGTTTAATTCATATTCAAACTCGTAAAGTTTTTATATAATGTCATACTAACTAAGGAATATTTTATTAAATATATACAAGATATTATCGAGTGGAATCAATCGAGAAATGCGTAGCTCTAGTATATATTATTCAGCATTTAAGAATTGAAATCAGAATGGATCGCAAATAAAAACCCTGGTAAGTAAATCTCACTCGGCTTTTATTTAGAATTATTTTTATCAGTTAAAAATAATTGTTCGTTGGTTGTTTGCTTGCATTGGAATTTTATTATGGATATGTTAAATATATATTAGTTATTTAGGATTGGTGTTTGTGCCTATTATATATATATTGGTGATTGGTTGGATTCTCGCATTACCATTAGCGGATGCCCGCAGTTTCATTAGCGAATGACCCTATACGCCCCACGCTATGATAATGGATGACCTTTTATACCGTGATATCCTACCACGAAGCAGGATGGGTATTATTTATGTTGAGTAACATCTGTGGATGCAGGAAAACAGATTGGAGGGATCCAACTGGATTCCTCAAATTTTATTACTGTCTGTTTTCACATATATTATCTTATATAATGCGTTGATTGAAAATTGGGTTGTTTGATTGTTTAAATATCACTGGGGCCAAAATGTTGATATATAAATTTCAGGGAAAAGGATATTTGAAATTTAAAGGGAAAAATCTATTTATCTAAAATAGAAACCGAATTTCAATTGGGCTGTAAATATATTAACTTGTTTTGAATATATAAAACAAGTAGTGAATTTATAAATGTTGTTTATCAGTTAATAATGTGAGATTTGAAGTGAAATTATAAACGTTGTTTATATATTAAATAATGTAGAGAATTGAAATGAATTTATAAACAAGGTTTATAAATAAAATGGAAAAAATTACCATTGGATAATTTGAATATTTAAATTCAAACGTGAATTTAAAAATAGAAATGGGGAAATCGTTTTAAAGAAATAAACGATGAATTTATTCTGATGTTCAGAATATAAATTGAACTAAAATAAATCCGTAAGGATTTATGATTTGAATTCGATTAATTCGAATTTATTTAAATAGAAGTTGAATTGAATACAAAAATAAGTTAGGTGTTATATATAAAAGTTATTATAAATAGAAATTTCCAAAATAAGATTTTGGTTTTAAATAGATTTCGAAATAGACTTGTTTAAATATATAACAAGGAAATTTATAAAATGGTGTTTATAAATAAAATGAATTAATTATCAAGAGATAATTTGAATATTTAAATTCAAATAGGAATTTAAAAAAAGAATTTGAAATCATTTAAAAGGGAAAAATGGTTTTTATTTCGCAATTCGGAATATCAAAGGGATGGAGTTTCAAATAGAAATTCGAAAAGGGGACTTGTTTAAAGATATGAAACATGGAAGTTGAATTTATAAATAGTGTTATAAATTTGGCGAAATAAATTATCATTCGGATAATATAAACCATTTAAATTCAAATTGGAATTTAAAAGTAAATTGGGAAGTGTTTTGAAACAAAACGATTGAAGCTGAATTGAGAAGAATTCAACGGGTTAATAATTGAAATTCGATTATATCGAATTTTATAAATAATTTATTTATAAAAGGATTTGGAACTAAATATAGAATATTGAAGGATAAATAAATTTATTACCAAGTAAGGGAAAATCGACAATTACAGATAATCGGAAATATTAAGTTGAATTTGGAAAATTGGTTTAAAATATATTAAAGTATATTAGAATGATGTTAGAATTTATGTATAAACAAAGGTTAAACGTTTATATATATAAATATAATTAAAACGAACTCGCCGCAGCGCGGCAGTTCGTAAATTGGCGATTCGTACTTCAATTGAGTATATAGAACCCAAATTAAGTCGGAATTCTTTGAAACAAGAACCATCAGGACCAATTAGATAATAGTTTTCTAATGGAAGAGAAAATTCAAAATTTTGTCGTATATATTTTGAGTTATGTCAAAATCAGATTTTTAGAAAAACAGCGCCATAACCACTTAAAAACCATAACAGTTTATTTAATTTTATAAAAGGATTTTAAGTGAAAAAAATCCGAATTTTTATTTAGAAAATTTCAGATTTGAGTTGTAAAATATATGTGAACTCAAGTGGAGTAACGGATTGATTTTTGAAACAGAAATCAGATTTTTAATTATTGAATAGAATTAACTAATTTGAATGGTAATTAGTTAATGAGATTTTGAATTGATATTGGGCTTTGAATAAGTGAATTCGATTTGGAAATTTATATTCGAAATCGAAAAGGAAACTTGAATTGAAATTGGAATTCAATTTGGTTATAAGCAAGTTAAATATTTTATTTGAACATTTCTGTTCAAATAAAGAAGTGAAATAGGCAAAATAGCTAATTATTAGCGAATTGGGTTAAGACGAATGGATTGAGTGAAACTAAATAGGAATATTTGGATGTGTTAAGCAGGTATGGAAATGAAGTGTATGAAGATTATAATTTGTGTGCCTGACAAAAAGGTACATATTTAAATTCCATATGATGTTTTATGCACCGAATCGGCAAGCCACTTGGCTTTTTGATTTTCTTTTTGAATGGAAAGGGCCTAGAGAGGAAAGTTGAGGTTTGAACTATTTGCCGGTACAAAGGAGGTTATAGCGAATTTGTTGCGGAAATTTAAGGAGTTAGAATATTTTTAAGAAAATTGGATAACTAGAAATCAATGTATCGATGTATATAGAATTCGATAAAGAAATGAACTTAAAAATAGAATATTATAAACAAAAAGGAAATCTATAAATTAGATTTTTTAAAAATAGAAAGAGAAATGTATACATGTTTTAGAAATGGAAAATTGGTTTAATATGGTGTTGATTATTCGAGTTAGAGATCTTGTCTGTTTTGATGTTAATAATATTTTCAGTCAAGGTCTAAGAGATAATAATACCCCAACTCGATTGATTTCATTATTAGCTGATAAATAGCAAGATTCAGTCTCGAAGAGAAATGCTTAAAGAAATTTAGTCGAATGCAGTATTTTGGGTGGTTGTAACGATGTTTTACACAACATTCGTTTTAACCCAAGTAAGTGGGAATTTAGAAATATAATAAATAAATATTTCCTGAGTGTAGAAATGAATGGGCGTGAAAGAGATAAGTAATTGGAATGTTTTCCAATTATAAATAGAAGATATTTTCTACGTACAGAAAATAAAAGAAGGCGATATATGGAAATGTTTTCCAAATAGCGTAAGAGGCCATGATGATTATCAAAAATATTGTGTTAACGAATATGGATAAGGAAATGGAGAAGTGTTTTAATTAACGAAATATCAATTAAAAGGCCCAGTGATTTGTTTGATTCTTTGAATGTTTGTTTTTCTTCGATAGTTAAATAACTGACTATCGAAGTATTTGCCAATAATCGTTGTCAATATGGAGAGACCGGTTGGATTATTATCTGTGAACCACTCCGTATTGACAGTAGCATTGCGAATCAGACTATATGAAGATATTCGAAGACGGAGTAAAGTGCAAGAGCTTTTTCTATTTATGGAAGTTGTGCCTTCGGTTTCGTACAATCCCAGAACGAATGTATATGGACGAATGACTGATTAAGTATTTCCAATGATCGAATATGTTGGTCTGTATAGATATATGTGGTAGCGTAGAATTTATTCTCTTAGCATAATATCCAGAATATATTTATGCAAATCAATTAGTGATTAACGGATCCGACAATGTGGCATTCAAAGTGATTGTGCTATCAATAAATGATAAGTAAGCGTAGCTTCAGGCGTCAACATCCGGGAAATGACAAAAATCGGGCAGGCGGCATGACTATGTGGGTCGCTCCCATTAGGGTGTATAATCACATATCTTGAGAAATTCCTTTTACTTCTTTAATCTATCGATGTTGTCCCTTTTCGGGAAACGGTTGCTGATCCCAACCGTTGGTGATATACATTCGATACACTCAAGCGAAATTAGTGGTCGGTCATGTGTGGGCCGGGTTGCAAGATGTTCTTGTTGAACCCAGTGTATTCCTCTCTAGAGATACACTATCGGAAGGTGGTTCCATACCTTGTCATGTTGGAAATCCAATCCCCAATAAGCGCCCTGTGGTTTTTGATTTTATATTATATATGGAGCGTGAGATTCAAGTGTTCTGCTAGATTCTATTTATTTGATGTAGACATTATTATAGTATCACTGGATTTGATATCAAAAATATTTTGGGTTATCGTAAGGTAAAAACCATCCGTGTTTATGTGTTGATCGGTCTTACGGTTATCATTTCTTTCGAAAGGATTTTTAAAGTTAAACAAATGATTGGAGTTTACTCACACCAGTCCCATGACTGACCCAGAGTTTAATTTGTTTTTGTTTTCCCTAAACTCTTTGGTGCCCAAATTTGTATGGGTAGTCAAGTAGTCGGGATTTTTTAGATTCACTTTGAAGAGCTGGAAGCAGAAGGCTTCACCAATTAGCTATAGACTATCATATTTCCGCCGTGCACTATGTTGTATCTAGAAACAGGTGTTTATAACTGTTCCAGGAATAACTGTTGTGCTCTGATGATGGTATGTACATAAAGTTACTGATTGTATTTCAAAGTTTATGTTACCTAATATATTTTATTCGTTTCGCTGTGAGTTTGTGATCTTCGTTTTCTTCTATTCTAATATTTCTTTCTTTCTATTCCTCATCCACTAACTTATTTCTACTAATCATTCATATTTCTGTGTCATTTGGGTTGGACGTGTGGTGTTATTAGTCAACTCAAAGGGTACGGATTTGCGGGTCGTTATAGTGTTTCCTCCCTAAGAACCTGGGGGGGGGGACGGAAGAAAGAAGCGGAAACAAAAAGGGTCAGACATAAAATCTGGTGAGTCTAGTTACTTTTAGCCAGTAAATAAATAAAAGTAACATGATAGGCATACAAAGTGGACAAGAGAGATCACTACATAAATTGCAGGTATGACAAGGTAAACAGGACAACATGATAGAATAGATAGCGCTTCTTAATACTTTCCTTGCTCTGCACCAATACTAGTATAACAGGTATGTAATAGGATTACATACTCCCCAGTTGCTTAACAAAAACAGGATGAGCCCAACAGAAATATAATGGTAGTTTTAGATGTACTCTAGTAATGAGTTTTAACCCAAACAGAACTGGTACCTAAACAGAAATAACGGGTGTTAGCCCAGACAGAAACATAGGTACCCCACAGAAACAGACAGGACTAGATGTACCATATTTACTACCCCCCAATCCATTGGCTCCCTATTCCATAGATACCCTGTGCTGGCCCCATGGTAGGGTGTATCACTCCCTAAAGTGGCAACCCTTTAATTTCCGGATGTGCACAACCATATCTACGGATGTCACTGCGTCTTATTTTCCCCAGCAGGCGAAGTCATGCACGAACATGACCCCATTGGAACGCGCCGTCAACACTACCCCCACGTTTGGATCTCTTACAATCAGCTCAGTAAGCGTGCCCCACTCCGACCTAGTTTGGAGTAACCATTTGATATCTATTTAAGGGTTACTGACTGAAATGGGTTCCACACAAGATGATGCAAGCTCTCCCCTTTGTCTTGCATCCCTACTACTAGGTTTTCAACTGGTTATGTTTACCTAAAACGTGCCTTTAATTACATAACCTTATAAGGTTAAGTTTGTGGGCCTATGTATACTAATATTACCCACCTACCCAAGATTTTACTTAACCCTCCCACTGATTCAATTATGTTTATTTAACGGTTAAGTTTGTGGGCCTATATATACTAATATTACCCACCTACCCAAGATTTACTTAACCCTCCACTTTTATTCAGCCAAGTTTACTTAACCCCCAACTTAAATTTAAGTTTATATAATCCTTATGGATTAACCTAGGTTAAGTAGTCCAATTCATTACCATGTCCATTTATGGTTATAATGGGCTAGACCTCCCAAATTAGGCTTACAACATGTGGATGCTGGATATGATGGTCGGGGTGCAGGCAGTCTTATTCCACAGTTGGGCCTAACCTCATGTCTTAGCCCGTTTCGTATTTAAGTACTTAGACCTCCCACATTAGGTTCAACATTAGTGGCTGCTGGATATGCTGGTCGGGTCCGGGCGGACTTCCACCACTAACGTAACCTAACCTCGTGTCATAAGTACAATTACAATTCCTAATTGTAATTACTAACATTCCATTTTTAATTAATTTACCAATTAATTCATCCTTCCCTTTTATAGGTGTTAATACCTATTTTGCAACAATAATTTCAATTACATATCCATAAAAGATCATATTCAAATTATGCCATTTTTACCCAAATTTACCTATGTCATTATAGGTGATTATTTCTATGTTTCCCTATTTGAATTATATGTTCAACATATATAAACTTTATATAAATTATGCCAATTATAAATCCTCCTTTTCCCCGTTTCCTAACTAATGTGATTGCATGTATTTTGGCGTCATCGAGGCTATAAAGTAGCTTCGCCATAACAATAAAAAGGGAGTGACAAAGGTGATTGTTTCAGCATAGTTTTGGAATAAGCATGACAACAAGGTAAATGGACATGTAATCATCATAATAGGGTGAACGCAGAACTAATGAACTTGTGGCAACTACAATGTAAAAGTCAACATAACATGGTCTAAACTTGTCATTTAGATGTCTACCAAAGTTAGGGTGACATAGTATCATGATTAGATCTAAAAGGGTGGCATCACATGTCAAGTTTACAACATATCGTGATTACTACAACATAACAGGAGAAAGGTGATTATCATAAAGGATTAGACCTAAATTAACAAGTTCACATTTACCAAAATATAGTTGCAAGTCAAGATCTACATAGTCAACATAGTAGAATGTCCATAATCATATTGGATCAAGGGATAATGACATAATAAACTTTCATAAGTTCATTATTCACAACATATACCCAATTCGTACTCTATCATAATTCACATTTATCCATTTAAACCTAAAATGACTAGAAACTCAAAGGGATAGGTTTAAGGATTAGAGAATGATTCTGAATTCTGATTTCTGAAGTTGATTAGCAAATCCGTTTATGTAGGCTTTGATTGTTGTCTTCTAAGTTGAATTTGATTGATTAGGGTGGAGGCTAGGTCAACGTAGAATTTAGCAGCATGGAGGCATCATTACTTTGATTAATGAATTTAGGGTTGGGTCTAGGTGTGTTTATATAGGTGTAGTTAGTTAATTAGGGCCTTCAGATTAGGTTACGTTCCTTCTAAAGCCTCCAAATCTGAAATACACATCACCCAACCAATCAGAGGACGCCATGTAGCCCTAAAACTCAGAAAATCGTCATTGTCCAGATTAGCACGCAGGGGTCGACCCCTACTATGACGACCCCATTCCCGATAAGACGGTGGCAAGGGTAATCTTTGGAATATAACACTTAAACAGATAAAAGCAGAACAGAAATAAATAAATACACCAGATAGTGTACAATAGAATACACTGGATAAATATAATCATCAGAGTTACATAGTATATAGGATCATACTTAGTACAAAATACAGGCCAGCTATACACAAATGCCTACTGCAGAAAAGAAAACATGATATGTACAACAGGAGCTGAACAACATAAAAAGAGACGAATGATAGAATCCATCTTTAGCTCCAACTATCCAGAAAGAGTCTGCTAAAACCTGAATACAAGGCTGCCCGTGTAGAAAAAAGGGGCACCCGAGTTTGCAAGTGAAACAAACTACGAGTCAGTCATGGGACTGGTATGAGAAATCTACTTAACACATTTTCAAATATGGCTAATCACAGGACCACGCCACTTTCACGGAACGGGTTTTCTTCATTGGATTGCCAGTGCTTTAAAACAAATAAATCTTTTAAACGTCGCAATGCTTTTTATAAAAATGAAACCATTATAAGACTCAGTTCCCATCACACAATGCAACACAAACCGGAGGATAGAGTTTTACCTTATAATGGCCAAATATGCTTGATACGAGGAAAACAAATCATTTGAAATGCAAATTTTATTGTTTAATTCTCAATCAAACTCCAACTGTAAACTAGTAAGAGAACGATTCACTAAGTATTAACCCCCGAAGGCCGAAACCAACATCAGACCAATACCAAGGAAACCATCCGTCCTAGCTCGTTTCCAGTTAGTTTCTAATTTTAGATACAATCATAAATATCAATCATAGGTGTCATTAATGCCCCATACCACTATGTCGCCATATATAGGTATACAATCAAGACCGCATGATGTCGTATTTGGAAATTGGATTTCCGTCATGAACCAAGGCAAATGATAGTCCTTACCGAATTCGAGACGCTCTAGCCCGCCCCTCAGGATCAGAACGCATCGACCCTTGGATCGTCAGGGCCGGTCCACCGATGTGGATTAAAAATGCCTGAACACTGCGTTTCCCCGCCCTATGGGGCGTCACTGGTCAAATCCGACCAAATCATCGGCTCGAAGAGACCGAAGCAAACCGTGGCCTCGCTTTCCATCATCCACATAAGTAAAATACCCGGACTTGTAAAACCCAAAGCACCACTCCTAGCTAGAAGGAAACGCATGTCCTCCTTGAAGTCCATCTCCTGTTTCTGGTTCATACCGAGGTGTGAGGCTCGCGAATTAACGTTATACACAATGCTATGCCACACATGCATTGCTTTGATCATCCACCACAAAGCTCTGCTTTTCAACAAAAGCTTTGATCATTGCATCTCTGTATGCCACACAGGCAATTCACGCCACGTAACTGACGTTTATTAATCACACAGAATGAAATCTAATGTCAGACACACAGTCCATTTACAAGTCCGTTCTGGGTCTGAGCGAAACCGAAGGATCTTTATTCCTCGCATATCTGTACAATCAACATGTACGTCCGGACGACTACTACTTCAACCCCTTCTAGGTAGCTACTCCTATCATGAGCATCAGTAGCACCCCTCCATTCGACGTGAAGATCATCAGCCTTGCACCGTCTTCATATCTTCGACTTTCAATCATCGATCAATTATTTGAAATGAGAATTAACTCGGCCTTTTCAAATAATTCGCGTATATTTTGGGTTTTCAAATCAGTTCATTTCAATGGTTAAATTATTCGATATCACTAATTCTGTTCTTTGGTGTAGTTTTCACGCCAAACACATGAAACCATCAAATATCACGTAAATCGAGCAAATTCAGTTTATTTCCATTCCATATCATTTATAATATTTTATCACGATTTATCGCTATTTTTATTTATTTAACTATAGCCAATATATTCAAAACAACGCTTCTGGCCATAACGCGGCCGTGGCGCTGTTTTTCTCCAGATTTGATTTACACATATCTGAAAATTTAACCATTGGATCATCACAAATTTGATATCATTAGAAAGATCTTTTCAAAACGAATCCAACGGTTCCAGTTTTGGGAAAATCCGACGGTCGGATCTCCCGCACTAATCGTTTGAAGTTATGATTTCAAAATACGAACTGCAGCTTCGTTATTCGATTTAATTTAATTATATTTATATATATATATATATATATATATAAATATAATCGATTATGGCGCTGTTTTTCTTCAGATTTGAATTAAACATTCCAGACAATCTAACCGTTGGATCTTTACAAAGTTGGTGTCGTAGGAAAGATATTTCCAAGGCGAACCCAACGGTTGCAGTTTCAAGAAAATCCGATGGTCGGATCTTCCGCAATAATCATTTGAAATCACGGTTTCAAAATACGAACTGCAGCATCGCTATTCGATTTATTTTAATTATATTCATATATATATATATAATCGATTCTTCGATTTCAAAACCATATTTATTTTATACGTTTGATAAAAATGATATTTTTATCTAACAGACATTTATTTCAAAACTTCACTATTTTTAATAATTCATGCATATCATAAAAATGTAATTTTTATTGTAAAACGATTTATTTCAAAAACACGACTGTTTTATATAGTTCATATCGATAATAAAAATATGATTTTTTATTGTAAAACAATTTATTTAAAAATACGAGTACCATTCAACACATGAATTTCTATTCAACGAATGAATTTCTATTCAACACATGAATGTTCTCTATAGTTTGTATATATAATAAAAATGTAAATTTTGTTTTAAAACAATTTATTTAAAATACAAGTACCATTCAACACATGAATTTCTATTCAACGAATGAATTTCTATTCAACACATGAATGTTATCTATAGTTTGTATATATAATAAAAATGTGATTTTTATTATAAAACAATTTATTTCAAAACACGATTATTTTATATAGTTCAAACAGGTGATAAAAATGTGATTTTTATTATAAAACAATTTATTTCAAAACACGATTATTTTTCAATACATGGATTTCTATTCAACAAATGAATATAGTCTCAACCAATGAAAATAAATCAAACACAGAAAGATTTTAGGAAATTTCGGTAGCATAACGGCAGGGTAGTTAAAACCGGGACCGTCCCTAGTACGGCTCCTCGCTCTACCTTAAAACCTCGCGGTTTTTGACAATGGGGATTCATGCATCTAGTTCGCACGCCGGCGACATGTTTTATTTTCATTTCCACAATCCTATTCTAATTTGTTTTCAACCACAGATGGGTATTTTTCAACCACAATCAATCATTCTCCACCACAAACAATTTACATCAACCATTCGCATTATTCACCAAATTTCACATCAACCAAATAATCCAAACAATATCACAACCAATAAATATCGTCCATGGTCTGTGGACGAGGGGAGTATATATATATATATTCGTATATAAATATATTTCAATTCACTTCAATTCATTTCAACGCACATATAAATTTTACAATGCATATATAACTTATACATCGAACATACAACTTATACAACGCTTATACATGAGGTGTACAATGCTTATATAACTCATACATCGACTATATAATTTATACATCGTTGTTTTTTCATATCGTTTATAATTTAGAAATCTCACATTGGGTTCCAATCCACCAAAAATAATAGAAGGCTCAGAAAAAATATGCGGTCTCTTCTAGAATGTAGAAGACATCCTCACGGTCCCGGTGTCTCTTGTTTCACTGGATTTCGACCATATATGAATAAGTTATGGTGATTAATAAATTGGGTAATTAACGAGATAATTAATTAATCTAATTATTTAATAAAAAACTAAACCTTCTTCCTCAAATAACTACTGCCGATGTTTCAGCCCTTCTGTTCCAACCTAGGGTTCAAATTTTCAACCTCCACAGCCACCGTGTCGATGATCAGAGGTTGCCACCTCGTGCACCGTCGCAACAGCTTCACGGCGACTCCCTTCTTGGCGAACTCCAAGCTTCCTGGCGGCGGGAAAACGAACCCAAACGTCGGACCTTTGAGCTCGAGGAACTTCCTAACCACTCAACGAAAAATGTTCAAACTTAGATGGATTTGAAGATCTCAGGAAGGTCCTTGATTTTGTTCTTTAAATTTTTGAAATTGCTGTGTGGATTGGACGAAAATTTAGCTCAAAATTTCAAGCTATTTTCACCGTCATCGAGATGAAGAACAACGGCTTTGACCAGAAATCAGTTAGACTTAGGGTTCAGTGATGTTATATATATTTAATTAATTATTATTTTATTCAAATGTTACTTTTTGATGCCCGATCTCCAAACGAACCCCAAATCAAGCCCAACGACTGTCGTCCCTAGGTAAATACCCCCATTCCTAACACAATGGGATATGTTTCGTAGGCCCATTCGACTGTTTTAGCCATTTTTTATTCAAATTAAAATATAAAACATTCAATATTTAATTTTGAACGTACATTTCAATTTGCCGGGGCCACATACTGATTCGAAAAATTCCAGAAAAATAAATCTATCTATGTTTTGACGATACGGTCTCAACAAAACTAGTTTCGTCGAATTCTGAGACCGTTTGAAAAATGGCCATATTCTGGTCGATCCAATTTAACTATAATTGACCAAAACACATTTTCCTTTGCCACGCTCACATACTAGCTTCAAAAATCATGAAATTTGAAATCTAGCAATAACTTCACATCCCGGATCCAACAAAAGTGGTTTTGTCGAATTCTGAGGTCGTATGCAAAATGTCTATTTTCAAAGTCGATATATTCTCTATAGCGACCTTCCTGAAAATTCATTTGGCCATAACTTTTGATTTTCGCTATGAAACTTCGATTTTTCAGATTCTTTGGAAAGATATTTACTAACAGATTTAAATATTTTTGGTTTCACTCAAATCCGTTTTGTTTTGCGCCCGGTACAGTCAGTCAAAGTTTGAATTCAATTTTTGAAACTGCCGCGCCATTTCAGGCCTTGTTTATAATTCAAGTTAATTATATTCATTTTTAACATCGATTCAAACTAACTTTTCGTCATTATTATTTAAAATATTTATTTTAAATATTTAAAATCCACTATTTTAGCCAATTTAAAAATTTTAAACTGGTTTAGATTTTACGGGTTGTTACACCTACAGGGGGGTTGACACCTATGTCGACTCCCCTAGGGGGTCAACACCCTATGACGGGAATTTTCCCACCCTGCCTCCATTCTGCTTTTGAATCCCGAATTTGATTTATTAATTATTTATTTTAATTCTGGTTTAAACTTAAATCTTCTAACCTCAATAAATTCTTCATACTGTATTCGTTTTATGCAAACTCAAACTCTATCTCAAGCAGAATTCCAAGATAAACGTAATAGCGCAACCCGTTTTACTTAATTCTTCTTCTAAAAATTAAGTATTCTTTAATTTTCTAATTTTAATATTTGAAAATTACGGGGTGTTACATTAACGTACTAGGACGGGGTCCTTAAAGTGCTAGGGGATGCCTCAGGGTTATAAGAGATTATAAAAATCCACCTTTAATTAGGCCATAAGTGACCGTGAATGCCACCTCGTTGGGTCACAACCCTAAAGACGCTAATGGGCGATTGACTTGGATATCCACCCCATTGGTCAGATATTTATGTTTGTCTGAAATCTTGCGTGTCGCCTAGACATATCTTGACATATGAAACCTGCTAAAACTATAGGGTATGGAAATTAAGTAACACTATATTTCAGTCACGCAAAACTTTATGTTCTGAACCCTCTCCTTAACATCCAACAGGTCAGTAGACGGGGTAATGCCGTGGATGAAGTCAGGATTGAAGCCGATAGAGATGACAAAGTTTTTATGATATTATTGGCAGTTATTACTTTGCTTCATTTGGAATCTTATGAAAATGAACTATTTGACGTACCTATTGAATAAATGTAACTGTGACTATGTATTTCTGTGATTTTGAAATAAATGGTACCTCTTATTTTTGGTATTATATTTTTTCTTTCCGCTGTGTGAGATTTTTATTCGAAGTATATATTTTTGTTATATGTGCAAATGTAATCCTTACAGGAACCAATGACCCATTTAGAATGGGTCTAAGTTTCATGGGCCATTTCCAGGTCGAAATTTTGGCACATTCCGGGTGGGTCGTTACATTGGGTATCAGAGCATAGGTTACCCGATTGTAAGTGAAATATACGTATGAGGGACGTATTTGTAATTTGAAAAGATTTTTCAAACTATATATAGATATATAATATATGTTTACCCAAATAAGCATACATACTTATACTATGCACCTTTATCATTTTCTTCCTTTTTTCAGCTTAAATACTATCTCAGGAGTATCCACTAAGGGATTCTTCCTTTTCTTTTAGATAGTAGAATGGCTGAAAATCCTAATGAGCAGGGCAACAAGGCAAGACCCCGTTACTTGCCAGAATGGTTCCAGCAGTACCTTCACACTATGGAGCAGGCCCCTATACCTAATGCTTCCCCAGCAGATCCCGCAGCTCCTGCCTCCGACGTGGCCTTTTATATTTCTCGCTTATGTAAGATATTTACGAAATTCCAGGGGAAACCGTTTTCTGGAAAGGAAGGCTTTGCTAGTGCCTAATCTTGGGTTATGGACTATGAAAGAATCTTTAAGGCTACTACCCGGCTCGATGAAATAAGAAAAAGGATAGAGATTTGGCATTTGAAGGATGAAGCCTTAGAGTGGTGGAACTTAATATCAATGGAGAACAAGGGTCGGATATTCACATGGGCTGAATTCAAGACCCGATTTGAAGCAAAGTTTTTGCCAAGGGAAGAAATGACTATTTAGCTAGAGAAATTCATCTACCACAAGCAAGGAAGCTTGAATCTGCAAGAATATGTATCCAAATGCACTAAATTATGTAAGTTTGGTAGAGTATTGGTAGACACCCCCATGAACAAAGCCCTTAGATTTGTGAAAGGACTGAACTACCTGTTGAAGGAAACCTTACTAGCCCAAGTAGCAGTTGGGGTGACTTTTGAGACTCTAGTTGAGACAGCTACCCTTTGCATGGCTAAAAGCCCTAAGGAGGGTGAGAAAGCTCCAACAAGAACAAGAAGAAAAAATGGTGGAAAAACAAGAAGAAAAGGAACTTCAAAAAGGATGCAATGACTTGCACGACGTGCAACCACAAAGGCCATGAGGCCAAGGATTGTAGGGTCTTATTGGAAAAGAAGGAGTTCAAGTTAAATGTCACAACTGCCACGAAGAAGGACATATATCCAAAGACTACCCAAATCCCAAAGCTACCAAAAGTGCCAGAACTATGCAATTGAAGCAACCCCAATTCAAGGCCGACCCCTAAGAGACCAAGGGCAACCCACACTTGAAGGTATAATATCTATTTTAGGAAATTTAGCATACACCTTGTTTGATTCTGGAGCTACCCATTCTTTTATCTCCAAGCGATTAGTAAATCTATTGAACCTTTCTGTATCTACCTCGGATAGTCTTATGGAGGTGGCAAACCTTATCGAAGGATCTAAGTATCTTAATCTGTTGTGTAAAGACCTAGTATTGGAGGTCGACAATGTCGAGCTCCATTATGAAGCATATACATTAAATTTTATGGGGTATGACCTTATCTTCTGAATGAACTAGCTATCGGTTTATGAGGACGTCCTAGATTGCGATAAGAGCCTCGTTCGTCTTAGGATCCTAGGAGGACACAGCCTAAATATTCCTTGTAATGCTAGAAACAAGGATAAAGCCTTATTATATTCCTTGTCTGCTAGTTCTAAAGGACTATCTTCGATCCTTATAATTTGTGAGTTCTTGGACGTTTTGAGAAAGTCACGGGACTTCTGCACCATAGAGAAATCTCCTTTCGTATTAACCTAGAGAAGGACACTAGACCTATAGCACTAACCTTGATACATATGGCGCCCAAGGAAAGAAAGGAGTTTGATAATAAGATTTTAGAGTTGTTGCAAAAAGGTTGTATCCTCCGAAGTACCTCAGAATGGGGTGCACTTGTTGTATTTGCCACCAAAGTAGATGGATATTTGAGACTTTATGTGGACTATAGAGAACTTAATAAGTTGACCAAAAAGAACAGGTACCCGTTACCAAGAATCGATGACATTTTTGACCACTTGGGAGGAGCCCGAGTATTTTCCCGACTAGACCTTACTACTAGATTTCACCAGTTGAGAATTGCGAGGGACAACAAGGACAAAACTGCATTTAGGACGCCAAACGGATTGTTCCAATGGGAAGTTATGCCTTTCAGATTAACGAATACACCCGCATTCTTTGTAGACCTCATGAGTAGAGTGGTTATGGGAATTCTAAATAAAATTGTGGTAGTCTTCGTAGATAATATCCTTATATTTTCAAAGGATTGTGAAGAGCATGAAAACACTTGAGATAAGTGTTAGGGATATAAAGAAAGAACCAATAGAAAGCAAAATTCTCGAAGTGTCATTTCTAGAAGGAAGAAGCGAGATTTTTTGGTCATATTGTGTCAAGTAAAGTCTTGGCCGTAAACTCCACGAAGATCGAGGCAATCAAGGAACGGAGGATACCTCGAAATGCTACATAGGTAAGAAGTTTCCGTGGATTGACCGGATATTATGGGAAATTCATTATATACTTCGCAAGGATTGTTATTCCATTAACCCAATTAACGAGAAAGAATTTGGTATTCACTTGGAGTAATAAAAGTGATATAGCCTTTAAGAAATTAAAGGAAGCATTAACTAGCGCTCCAGTCCTAATTATACCCGACAGTTCAAATTTTTTCACCCTTTACGCTAGCGCATGTGGGACTGGTTTAGGAGCAGTCCTTATGCAAGAAGGAAGCGTAGTTGACTATGCTAGTAGACAACTTAACGATCCAGGGAAAAGATATCTAGTGCATGACCTTGAGTTAGCTGCAGTAGTGTTCACCCTTAAGATGTGGAGGCATTTTCTCTTAGGGGAGAAGTTTGAATTGTTTACTGACTATTAATCCCTTAAGTATTTATTTTCTCAACGTGACTTAAACTTGAGACAACAAAGATGGATGGAATATATTGCCTCATTTGACTTTGCGATTTAGTATACCCCAGGCAAGGGGAATGTTGTGGCAGACTCTTTAAGTAGGAAACAAGCGACATTAAATGCAATTATAGAATGGAAACAGTTAGAGTTCCTCGCAAATTTTAATTCGCAATTCTTACCACCTCCAGTGGTTTTTTTGGGGCTATCATAAGTAGACCTACTCTAAGAGAAAGAGTCCAAAGTGCACAAGACCTTGACAAAGAGTTAAGAGGAATAAAGGAAAAGTGGTAAAGAGAGAGAGACCTTTCCTCACTCGGTTAGGTATTCAATTCATGATGATGGGAGTTTACTTTGGGATGGACGACTTTACGTCCCTAAGGATGAAAGGTTGAGGAAAGAAATTAAGGAAGAATTCTATAGGTCGAGATTGACCATACACCTCGGTGGGGATAAAATGTACTAGAATATGAAGAGGAATCTCCATTGGGAAGGAATGAAGCGAGATGTAGCCAGGTTCGTGGCCAAATGTTTAACATGCCAAAAAGTCAAGGCAGAGAAAGGGAAACCCGAAGGATTGTTGTTACCTTTAGAGTTCCCCACGTGGAAGTGGGAGCATATTTCCATGGACTTTATAGATGGACTTCCTAGAAGGTAAAAAGGTAATGAGGCCATTTGGGTCGTGGTAGACCGTTTAACCAAAAGCGTCCATTTCATACCAGTCAAGAAGACAAGGACTGCACCTCGTTAGCCCAATTATATGTCAAAGAGATAGTCATATATACTGCATGATATTCCATAAATTATCGTGAGTGATAGAGATCCCTTATTCACAAGCGAATTTAAGAGAAGCCTACAAGCAACATTAGGGACAACCCTTAACTTAAGCATAACTTATCATCCGCAGACCGACGAACATACAAAGAGTGTAAACATAATCTTAGAAGACTTGCTCCGAGCATGAACCATCGACTTTGGAGGAGTTTGGGAGCAACACCTACCGCTTGTGGAGTTCACGTATAATAATAGTTTCCAAACGACGATGGTATGTCCCCTTCCGAAGCTCTATATGGGAGGCCATGCAAATCACCAACTTGTTGGTGGGAAACTACGGACAAGGTTATACTCGGACCAGACTTCGTCCGTGAATCCACAGAGAAGATATCTTTGATTAGGCAGAGAATGAAGGTAGCCCAAGACCGTTAGAAATCGTATGCTGATAATCATGAGAGGGAGCTAGGATTTAATGTTGGAGACTTAGTGTTCGTGAAAGTATACCCTCTTAAGAAGACAGTTCGATTTGGAAAGACAGGGAAGTTGGCTCTTAGGTTTATTGGGCCTTTTAGTCGAGAAGATAGGATCTTTGGCTTATCGACTAGATCTCCCAAAGCGTCTATCGGGAATCCAAAATGTTTTTCATGTATCTCATCTAAGGAAATGCCTTCATGATACTAACATCAGACTCGAGCTTGATGAAATTGGGGACGTTGAGAAACTCGAGTTGGAGTCCAGGGTTCCCCGTGCCACTGCAAGGATTGCAGAACACAGAATCAAGAGGCTTCACAACAAAACCGTTCGCCTCGTCCGAGTAAAATGGGGGAATGACCCTGTTGAAAGCACATGGGAGACCGAGGATAAGATGAGGTAGACTCACCCAGAGCTTATTACGGGTAATTTTTCCCTCAAATTTCCGTTTATGGATGCATTGCGATTACTAGATTGGAGTAGGGAATGGATGCAGCACCATTGCACTAAGCACTCATATATATGCATATTTAGGTTGTTTACATATATGCTGCATCAATTATTACACCTACATGCTACGGTAGAGCTCACTTTAGTGCATCTGCAGTTCATAATAACTGCGATTCATGGATGCTTATGGATGAATTGTTAATAACATGGGTGTTTCGAGCGAGTTGTATTTTCTCCCCTTAAAAAGGTTTTGGGACGAAATCTATTTTAAAGGGGGAGAATGTAACACCTCGTAAAATTCATAAATTAAAACAAGCAATTAAATGATATGGCTGGAAAATGGAATTTTTGCAGCTTTAGAAAATTGGCTATGAATTTTTTTGATTCATGGCGAAATCCTACATGTTTTCATACATAATATGCTGAAAACATTTGACGTACGAAGAAGTTATGAACAGTTGAATTTGGACAATGTACGTAGAAATTATATGTATATATAATTATGTGAATATTATATATATTGTCCAAATAATAATTTAAAATAAAACGAGGGAAATTAAAATTACAATATTAATATATGGAATAATATATATAAGTAAGCAATTGGAATATTCCATCTAATTTATGTATGCGCGTATATATAAATACACAAGAAGGGGACAAGAGCAACATTAAAAAGGAAAGATGTAATTAGAATTAATTGCGTTAGTGTATGTGTTTGAATTTATAATATCTAAGGGATAGACTATGTATTTGGACAACAATAACTTTTTCTTACGTGGATTTGGAATCCGAATAAATAGATAATGACAAGGGGACAAAGGATCCATTACATAAGGAAAAGGATCGGTAATAAAAGGCAAGCAATTAAGCAAATAAAGAATGTAATTAATAAAAATGAACAACCTAATAAGTCTATGTAATTAGGGTTTTCTAAAGAGGTTATGTTTATATGGATGGTTCAGATTAGTTTTTATAAATCTGACGGCTCCTGCTCACACGAGCAAGTATAAATAACCCCTCAAACAACACACTAGAAACCCTAATTATTCTAAACCTCTGCCTCCATGTTGCTGAATTCCATTGAATAATAAAGAGAAAAGAGTGAAGGTTCTTCTACCCTTCTACATCCATTCCTATATTTCTCCATTTCAATTTATATAAGTTTAGGGAGTTGGAATTTAGCACAAAGAATATATATAAGAATCTAATTATATGTTTCTTATATTAATATTGTTAGAAGATCAATCACCCGCTTGAACGTTGAGAACCATCGCAGATCTAGAGATTTATATCACATCTCAACTTGATACGTGAGTGGAATCTAGTTTTTCTTAAAGGCATATTCATATCATTATCGGTTTGCTATATGAATTGTTATGCCTATAAAGATTTGGTTGTGAGATAATAAAACATGAAAAATCCTTAAATCTTTTACTTTGTAATCACGTAGGAAATTGTCATATTGAATTGGTTTTGTAGAATTATGGTTTTTCTACTGAATTAAAGGTAAATATGAGTATTGTATTATTATTTATATTTTATGAAATTCACTGTCATCATTTGATTAAGCCTAAAAAGTTTTCTATTTGAATTGTTTCATAGTTGAATTGGGTTTGGGTCCTAATTTGGGTGTAAGTGCATTCATAAATTGGAATAAAACAAATGTAAACATTTTTGGGTGTATGACACCATAAAAAGAGTGAATTGGGTGAAATATGGATTGTAAACGTACATGTGAATGTATGAAATACTCAACTTTTAATTTAATATTTAAATCATTTATACATGCCTAAGGATACAAATTATAGCTGTTATGTACATGTATATGTTTCCTATTCACTACTATTTACTATATGTTCATTTTGCCATCATGTTTATGTGTAGTGGTAAACAAGGAAAAGTCTATCTTGTATGCCTTAAATTGAATAAGATGACAATTTCCACCTCGTTAGAATGTTTACCCGTTTGCACGACTGGTACGTTAATCAGGCACTATTGTTATATTACTTATTTAAACGTAATCAACGTAATTAACATTATATTAAGCATAATAAATGCGATTAGGATAGAGTTTAAATTTGAAATGTCCTCTTAACAAATATGCATATATATTTGTTTTCTTGTGTGTGCATATATATGGAATGGCTTAAATATATATCAAAAAATGATAGAAAGACACGGGGTTAGTTGCCATTTGTGGTAAAAGCCTGCCTGGAACCGACCGGCATATCCAACAAGCACAAGCTGGCCCAACTAATGTGAGATGTCTAGGTGCCATGGGCCACTCATAAATTTAGTACACTAGACATGAGGTTAAACCGACTTGTAGTAGAAGTCTATCCGGAACCGACCGGCATATTCAGCATCTACAAGCATATGGGTTAATGTGAGAGGTATAGTGTGTGCATGTGTATATATATATATATGTATGTGTGTGTTGATATGTGAAAACAAATAGGCTTACTACGCCTTAAGAAGGTCTTAAGTGGCTGACTCACCTTTAATCTAATTTGGGTCTTAAGTGGTTAAGACTTGGATCCATCCGAAGGTTTATTCCTTGGAGAGGAACCCAAGTCATGTTACCCACCCATTGGTATTAAGGTAAGTCTTTGGGTCCTCCTTCTTTAAAAGTAGTTAGGCATAAAATAGTTAATGGAGTAGGGTAGTTCTTGGGGGATTTCCGCATCCTCTAGAAGTTTGTAAGGGATCAACTAGGGACAGACTGGTAATTGAAGGATATGTGGACATTACATGCTCACTAATTGTCTATGGGAAGTTTTAAGTGACATAAGTGTCCTACTGGGTAATATCAGTGAAGTAGTAACGTCCGCAATACTACTTGTCATATTACAAATGAGAGATTAGACTTAAGAACGTTAGCATACTAGGATGGGTTTCTTAAAGGGCTAGGGGTCCGCCTCAGGATTATAAGGGATTATGAAAATCCACCTTTAATAGGCTATAAGTGACCGAGAATGCCACCTCGTTGGGTCTTTACACTAAAGACACTAATAGGTGATTGACTTGGATATCCACCCCATTGGTTAGATATTTATGTCTGTGTGAAATCTAGTGTGCCGCGTAGACATACCTTGACATATGTAACCTGCTAAAAATATAAGGTATGGACATTAAGTAACACTATATTCCAATCACATGGAACTTTATGTTCTGACCCCCTGTTCTTAACATCCAACAGGTCAGTAGATAGGGTAAAGCTAAGGATGAAGTCAGGATTGGAGCCGATGGTGAAGACGAAGTTATTATGGTACTATTGGCAGTTATTGCGTTGCTTCTTTTGGAATCTTATGAAAACAAACTATTTGACGTACCTATTGAATAAATGTAACTGTGACTATGTATTTCTGTGATTTTTAAATAAAGGGTACATCTTATTTTTGGTATTCTATTTTCTCTTTCCGCTGTATGAGATTTCTATTCGAAGTATATGTTATTGTTATTTGTGCAAATGTAATCCTTACAGGAACCAACGAACCATTTAGAATGGCTCTAAGTTTCGATGGGCCTTTTTTGGGTCAAAATTTAGACCCATTCCGGGTATGTCGTTACAACATGAAAAGAAGTGAACATTTCCACCCTTTATATAACATTTCTTAAGGCTAGTTTGGTAATTTGGTTTTTGACACTTGTCCATCTTATCTTCATGCAAACTTTAGGATTTAGACACATGCCCCATTAGGTGTCTTAAGATGTTTCTACACATGAACACTTAATGTGTTTATGTCTCTTTATCTCCTTTAATTCCAAGACATGTGTACCATTCATTTGATGACATGTGTCCCTATCATTTTACGCCATTTTTCATATTCTAGAACATATATACATATACTGTTTGTATTTTATTTATATGCTATGTACATACATATATGTGTTCTTCTACATGCACATCATGTTTTATCAACTTCTAACAAGTAAAATCTCATTTATCGGCAAAACTATTTTCGTTCACATTATCGATATTTCTTCGAACTACTTATCTTTTTAAACAAAAATTAAATAACATGTTTTTTCCTCATTAATTATCATTTCATTGAGCTACCTATCTTTGCAAATCAAGTTTTCTATCTTCATGCAAAAGCTTTGTAGAATATCGTACTTACCATCGCCCAAAGCCAATGCAATGAAATGCCTTCCTCAAATCATTGAAATTCGCCAAACCCACGTCAACCTTCTTTGTTCTCAGCTTTGACATGTTTTGACTCTCTTTTACTTTGATTTAACATCACAAATTTTGACAGTTTGTTTATGATACTATGAGGAAGCTCAAGTCCAAATTTGAGAGTATTTAGAGTAGTTTACCATGGTCTTATACTCAAAATAGTTATTACAACATTTCTGTTGCGCTGTGAAAAGTTATGGGTATTTTAGAATGATTTTAGACTCAAAACAGCTATTACAATGTTTCACGTGCGTTGTGAAAAGTTCTGTGTAGTTTATAAGACTCAAAACAGATATTATAGCGTTTCTGGCACGATGTGGAAACTTCTGGACTCGTTAAAATGATTTATAAATAATTCAGAGAAAAGACCGCATTTCTAAAATGCTATGAAACATTCTACCCTTGGTACAATGCTTCATAAATAATTCAAAGAAAAGATAACGTTTCAGAATGCAACGAAAAGTTCTGAAATTCAGATTTTTGACCAGTTTTTTGGCAAAATGTTTGATTCTATTTCTCTATGATAAATATACTTTTTGACTCCAAATTTTCTACAGTAAGAAGCTTTCTTAGTCTATTTAATTATCACAACAAGAAAACTTCAAAACCATTTATCACTTTAATATATAATTCAACAATACAAGGCATTTTTAACACGTACATTTTAGGCAGATTTTTACCTGAATTTGCATCCTGCTTTCAGGTACACGAACGATCGAATTAGAAAACATGGTTGAAGTGAAAGTTGTTGGCCTTTGAGTTAGCTTTCCTGATTGATAAAAAATTTGAAAATTCATCAAGAATTGCAAAAGTTATGGCCAAAATACTTAACATCATTTTCAGGGGTTTAAGACCAATCATTCATTCTTAAATTTCACAACTTTTCTTCAAAATATGAAACAAGTACATGAACTTAAATAGTTTTTATCACCTTACAATTGTAGATTGAGGTTATATCTATTCTCTTGGCTTTTCCTAAACTTCTCCTCCTTATCTTATCTTGTTTTTGTTTTGTGAATGCATGAAAAGAAGTGAACATTTCCACCCTTTATATAGCATTTATTAAGGCTAGTTTTGTAATTTGGTTTTGGCCACTTGTCCACCTTATCTTCATGCAAGCTTTAGGATGTATACACATGCCTCCTTAGGTGTCTTAAGATGTTCATACACATGGAAACCTAATGTGTTATGTGTCTTTATCTCAATTAATTCCAAGACATGTGTACCATTCATTCGATGACATGTGTCCCTATCATTTTAAGCCATTTTTCATATTCTAGAATATATATACATATACCATTTGTATTTTATTTATATGCTATGTAAGTACATATATGTGTTCTTCTAGATGAACATCATGTTCTATCAACTTTTAACAAGTAAAACGTCGTTTATCGACAAAACTATTTTCGGATACATTATCGATATTTCTTCGAACTACTTATCTTTGTAAACAAAAATTCAACAACATGTTTTCTCCTCATTAATTATTATTTAAAAAGGGATTTAACCAAGGTTATAAAACATTTTTATAACATTTAATCCAAGATTTAAATATTTAAATTAGCTCGATATTCAAATACTTACTTCCCGAAATTTCAGGTTGTTACATTCTTCCCTCATTAAAAGGAATTTCGCCCCTGAAATTCTATGAAGTAATTAATCAAAAGAATTCCAAATATTCCAAGAAGGAAACTCACGGTATCTAGAGCATTTTTCTTGAAAGTATACTTTCAAACTAATTTCATAAATTGAAATTTGGAATTATAAGATAAGGTATACCTGGATGTTATATGATTGGATCTTCTCAATTTGTGATCAACATTTTCTCAATCCTGTAAGCTATTACTGGATCATGTACGCTATAGTTTCTTTTTACACCTAAATTCAGGATCATATTCATTGTAATCTAGATTGATACCAAGTCTCCTTCCCATTATATATAATTGCAGCCAGTGTCAAATCATCAAGTAAGTACATAATCTTTGGTACCCTTTGAAATGTACCAAAAAGTAATCGTGGCAGTCATTTTTTAAGGAACTCCAAATTTATCATCAATTAACTTCGTTATGACAATATCACATCAAAGTTCAAAATGATATTCAAAATAGACTTAAAAATTATATCCACAAATAAACCAAACAAGTTTGCAATATCAATTTTTCGATAACTAATACTTTATCAAAGCATCATCTTATTCATCTAAGTGGATTTATATTTTCACACTCAATGTAGGATATTTCATCCTATCTTGACCAATGTCAACTAATCAAGTAACGGTGCACTCCCCGTGTTGCAGTACCCATCGAAATGTACCGGAGAGTAAGGTTTTCAAGCTAGACTCCAAACAATATCTTGAATTAAGTCAAACCAGTTTTTTATAGGATATTCTTTTGTCAAAAAGATAATTATATTTATCAAAGTGAATCCAAGCAACATACTCAATCTAGGATATTTTATCCTATTGTGGTCAACATCCCCTCACTAAGTAGGAACATACTCTACGCTTAATACGACATAGAGTAATAATTGCACTATCCAAGATCTATTGTCTTATACCACACATCATCATTATCATCATCCGAAGGTGACAATCATATTGCGGCCGACATCCCCTCACTAAGTAGGGATGTACTCTACTGGCTCAATACCACATAGAGTAATAGTGCACTACCGAAGATCTATTGTCTTATACCACACATCGTCATCCTAAGGTACCAACATTGATGAAATGATCTATTTTAATCTTTCGTAGGTATAAACAAAGTGTTCTCAAAGTACTTCTATACATTGTAATCATTACTCCAACATAGATAATCATTTTCTTTCAGGAAAAAATCTACACTCTCAACTTCGAAAATCATCTGTAAGGCAAGTATGAACCTTTTTTTAATCCCAGTATTTCCAAATTACCCAATCTATCTCAAAATCTTATATGTGTCATTAGTTACGACATTCGCACTGATTGTCGTTAACCTATTTTTTATTTTCAAATGCATAGTCAGTTTGCAATAATGTTTCGAGATAGCAAACTTTCAAAATTTCAAAATATTTATGATGCAAGTATTCTAGATAGTTAATCTACTTCCTAGTAAGATTAACTTCGACTAAACCCAAATCATGGAATCAATAGTTATGACCGAATTGCTAAGAGATGTTTTAGCAACTTTTAAGCTAACATCATTAATGCTAAACAATTCAAATATCATATTACGTAATGAAGAAAAAGTTTTAAAAAGATTTGCTCACCTTGGTTTTACATGAATGTTGTGTTCAATTTACTTATCTTGATCCTCCTCAAGTTTATTTGCCTAAGCTCATTTAATTCCTTCCTCGACAAGTTGTTATTCCACATTCGTTTTAAGCTACTCTATTGCATCCATTTGATGCTACTACCTACTTCTCTTTGTAAGCCGCTTCATTCATTCCTTCGTTACTTTATGACAAATCATATGCACTTTCAACTTCGTTAAAACTCTTTGTGTGGTGCTTGATAATGGATTAACACATTATTCTTACTAGTATAAACACTAAACAAAAGTTAAACACACAAAATAAATACTACTCATAACCCTGATCAGAGGAATGGTGCCTTATTGGGTCCAGTTTTATTTACCAAATTTAGGTAGCTTTATTTCAAAAATTTTAGGATGATTTTCTAATCTTATGTGCAATTTTATTAGGGCACCTAACCTAAGCTCTGATACCAACTTGTAACTCCCCGGAAATTCCGACCAGTCAAAATTTATCGCAAACTCCGTCCATTCTAAAAACAAAAAATGACAACTCCCATCATATTTTATAAATATGTACAACATCACTAAATGCATTGGATATAATTTTAGTAAATAGAATTTATCAGAATATTCATTTAACTCACAAGGTGTGCTTAAGTACAAATTAAACACAATTACCACAAATCTAACATTATCCACTTCTAATGAGATGAACATTGATATTCATTCCTGCAATCTCGATAAATATGTCAATATGACTTAAAATTTTAAACATGAAAGATGCACCAGCAAGAGATGTAATAACGAATAACGAACGAAAAATATTTTTATTAATATACTAGCTGCATCACTACCACCTGTGATTGCCTACGTACCTTTATCTCATTGGGTAACAAGTAGATACATTATCAAGCCAACATAGTTGTTCTTTACACAAAACATTTAAAATAATTATTTACTTCCAAAAAAAAACCTTTATATCAAGTAACGGTAAAACACTTCGTAAACTTCAAAAGATAATCATCTTCTATTTTAAATACTAAGAAACTCCCTTGTGATAAAAATAGATTATAACTCCAAACTAATCATCAAGAAAAGGAATACTTTAAAATATTGTTCTACATAAAACATTTGTCATAGTAATGCATTTCGATAATGCATTATGGCTATCAGACCGTATATATTCTATATCTGTCCCAGTCCCCTACTAATCCTTATGTTCTTGATTTCAGAACATTATGCAAGTCATACTAAGCCATTAATGTCCTCGATCATTAGCCGTATATGTTGTTTGCTTACCGAAGCAAAGATTGCAGTCAATATATTATGTTAAAGTCATGCGTAACATTAAATAAGAACACAAGCTTAAGAAATAAGTAATTGTTTAGATGATGGGTATACTCAGAGTACTCCTCTCTATCGTCATGCAAAAGCTTTGTAGAATATAGTACTTACCATCGCCCAAAGCCAATGCAATCAAATATCTTCCTCGAATCATTGAAATTCGCCAAACTCACGTCAACCTTCTTTGTTCCCAACTTTGACAAGTTTTGACTCTCTCTTTTACTTTGATTTAACATCCCCAATTTTGATAGTTTGTTTATGATACTATGAGGAAGCTCAAGTTCAAATTTGAGAGGATTTAGAGCAGTTTACCATGGTTTTATACTCAAAACAGTTATTACAACGTTTCTGTTGCGTTGTGAAATGTTATGGGTATTTTAAAATGGTTTTAAACTCAAAACAGCTATTACAACGTTTCACGTGTGCTGTGGAAAGTTCTATGTAGTTTATAAGACTCAAAACATATATTATAGTGTTTCTGGTGCGCTGTGAAAACTTCTGGACTCGTTAAAATGCTTTATAAATAACTTAGAGAAAAGGCAGCGTTTCTGAAAATGAAAAGTTCTGGCCTTGCTACAGTGCTTTATAAACAATTCAGAGAAAAGATAGCATTTCATAATGCAACGAAAAGTTCTGAAATTCAGATTTTTGACCAGTTTTTCGGCAAAATGTTTGATTCTATTTTTCTATGATAAAAATAGTTTTTGACCCCAAATTTTCTATAGTAATAAGCTTTCTTAGTCTACTTAATTATCACAAAAAGAAAACTTCAAAAACATTTATCAATTTAATATATATAATTCAACAATAAAAGGCATTTTTAACACGTTCATTTTAAGCAGATTTTCACCTGAATGTGCATCCTGTTTTTCAGGTCCACAATGATCGAATTAGAAAACGTGATTGAAGTGAAAGTTGTAGGCCTTTGAGTTAGCTTTCGAGATTGATAAAAAATCAAAATTTCATCAAGAATTGCAAAAGTTATAGCTAAAATACTGAATGTCATTTTCAGGGGTTCAAGACCAATTATCGATATTTCTTCGAACTACTTATCTTTGTAAACAAAAATTCAACAACATGTTTTCTCCTCATTAATTATTATTTATAAAGGGATTTAATCAAGATTATAAAACCATGTTTATAACATTAAATCCAAGATTTAGATATTTAAATGACCTTGATATTTAAATATTTACTACCCGAAATTTTAGGTTGTTACAGTGAGAGTTATAACCTTCCCTTGTTAATTTATTAAATGTCCTAAATATGCAACGAGTATATCTCCAAAATGGTTTACTTCAAGCATTAAGGTATTAAGTTTCCATATGGCCCACCCCCTATCAGAAGAAAAAACAAAGTGAAATTTTGCTGATTTAAATTATTAAATTTGGGGAAACCTTCCCTGATATGTAACTTTTAAATCACAATGTTACAAGTCATAGAACGACGAAAGGGCCCGCTTCGAGATCTGGATATTAAGTGGTTAGATTCACCTTGTAAGGGTATTAAGTGATTAAGATCCAACACTTTCCTTATGGAGTTATCCTAGGAAGTGCAGACAATGGTCAAAAGATCTTCCCTTAGTACGGTATTAAGTGATCAAAGGACCTGGCTTTTTCCCATATGAAGTATTTAGTAGTCAAATGAGTGAGACTAAGGGTCCTCTTCTTGTTAGGTATTAAGTGATGGGTTTAGGGTCCCCCTTAGGTATGTATTAAATGATCGACGGGTCTGTATATCCAAAGGGAAGTATTATGCGACTAAAGGATTACCATAATAGTGTTAGCTAGATAGTACTGTAGGACCCACCAAGAGAAGGTTATGAGTGGTGGTATGCCTATCATGTAGGTAATAAGTGGTTTCTACTGTATCTTGCGTTATGAGTTTTGGGATGTAATATTAACGCTAAAAGCCTTAAACAATAGTAAGAGGTCTCCGTAGCTTGTGCCCTTTGATGAGCAATAATAATGTTTGAAAACCACCTTGGTAAGTATTAAATGACTGATCGGTCTGCCTATCTTAAATATATAATAAATACAATGATAAATATTAAAATCGACCTAATAGGTCGTAAATGGGCGTACAGGTCTACTTATCATAAAAGGTATTAAGTGACTAATGGATAAGAGAAAGTTAATCCGTCTCTATTAAAAGTATTTAAGTGGCTGATGGACAGGGAATATTGGGTCGTCGATAGGCTTCATTGGAATGCTAAATTTGGGGACCAACGATATTTTATTTGGCAAGGCCGACTAGTTTTTTTGGTGGTCTGTAACACCTTTTGTTATGATAAATAATAAATATTTTATTATAGGAGCAGACAGTTTGTCTATATATTACAGTCGGTTTTTAAGATGGACCTTCCACCAAAAAATGGTTTTATAGTGGATCGCCCACTGCTACTGGCCTAGTTTATAGCTGGAGCTAATATTAAGATTAGACTACTCTCTACATGCTTCACACAACAAGCAAAATAACAACTGTAATAAGGACATGCAATACAATGCTTGACACTATTACATACTCCATACTGTAGTGTTACACTAAAGGTACAAAAAGACCGCATAATGTGTATTAACATTTGCATATCTCATAGAGTCTTGGCAGCAAACTGTAGCAACCATGTGACACAAGATAAGACAATAGTAGATAGGAAAATAGTCACCATCCCAAGATTGTATAACATCTTTGACATATTCAGACTGTTAAATAGAAATTTCGAAGCACCAGAGCAACACAAAATTGCATAGGACAAATAGCTTGGCACTGCAATTTCTTCAAAGAAGAAACAACATGATTTCAAACACATTTGACTTCATACTTAACATACACCGCATCGCCACTTTACAACAATAGTAGAAACCAACAAATGAGAAGCCAACACGTACATCTCTAGTTTTGAAGAACACCATCGTAGCGGAGGCTAATGCTGTGGAGACAAAGCAAAGATGAATAGGCAACCCAAAAAAAATGTCATACACTACACCTTGCTAGAACTACCATTACACATAGAATATAACTAAAGGAGAATAGTAGCTCACCGCTAACATAAAGCACCAAACTAATCATAAAACACCCACAAAAACAAGTCGAACGATGAGACGACCCCAAGCCCCGTACTGACTGTGGCTAGGGTAATCCTTGGAATATAACACAGAAACAGATAACAACAGAACAGAATTAAATAAATGCACCAGATAATGCACAATAGAATATAATGGACAAACGTAATCATCAAAGTTACACAGTATACAGGATCATACTTAGTACAAATACAGTTCAGCTATACATAAATGTCTATAGCAGAAAACAAACATAATGTACAATAGGAGCTGAACAACATAAAAAGAGATAAATAATAGAATCCATCTTCAGCTCCAGCTATCCAAAAAGAGCCAGCTAAACCTGAATACAAGGCTGCCCGTGTAGAAAAAGGGGCACCCGAGCTTGAAAGTGAAACAAACTATGAGTCAGTCATGGGACTGGTATGAGAAATCTACTCAACACATTTATAATTTGGCTAATCACAGGACCACGCCACTTTCGTGGAACGGGTTTACTCCATTGGATCGCCAGTGCTTTAAAACAAATAATTCTTTTGAATATCGCAATGCTTTTTATAAAAATGAAGCCATTATAAGACTCAGTTCCCATCACACAATGCAACGTAAACCGGAGGATAGAGTTTTTACCTTATAACGGCCAAAATATGCTTGATACGAATAAAACAAAAGCATTTGATACTACTACTAGTGTTTATATGTTTCAAAAGCAATTTCAAATCATAAGTATCAATCATAGACGACATTAATGCCCCATACCACTATGTCGCCATATATAGGTATACAATCAAAACCGCACAGTCACGTATTTGGAAATTGGATTTCCGTCATGAACAAAGGCAAAAGATAGTCCTTACCGACTTCGAGATTGTCTAGCCCGAGTCTCAGGGCAAGTACTCAGTCAAACCCTTGGATCGTCAGGGTCGGTCCACCGATGTGGATTAAAATGCATGAACAATGCGTTTCCTCGCCCTATGGGGCGTAAATGAGCCAACGAATGACTCCATCGGACCCGGATCGTCCGATCTAACCGAGGCGCCTCACAACAGAAACAACCACATAAGTCAAACCCGTCAGGGCGTGTAAAACCACTGAAGCCACTCCTAGCTAGAAGGAAACGCATGCCCTCCCTGAGGTCCTTTCTCCCGTTTTTGGTTCATACCGGGTGTGAGGCTCGCGATTTCACGTTATACACAAAGCTACGCCACACAGGCGGGGCTTTGGTCATCACCACAAGACTTTGCTTTTCAACAGAAGCCCTGATCACTGCATCTTAGCATGCCACACAGGCAATTCACACCGTGCAACTGATGGCTATCAATCACACAGAGTAAATTCCAATGTCAGACACACTGTCCATTTGCAAGTCCATTCTGGGTCTGAACGAAGCCGGAGGTACTATATACCTCGCAAACCCATCGATCACCACGTACGTCTGGACGATCACCACTCATTATCCATATTTCGGGATGCCTCCCAATCAGGACCTCGGTTACCATCCAAACGAGGTGAAGATCTCCGGTCTTTGACCACCGTCTTCATCTTCGATTTCTTATCGTCGATTCAGTTATTCAGAATGGGATAAACCTGGTCTTTCTGAGTAACTCGCGTATATAATAAACAAGTGCAACACTAACATACATACACATCATTTCAATTCATTAGTCACTAACCGTCAATCAATAAGAGAACGACTTCCCAAATATTAACCCCGAAGGCCGAAACCAACATCAGATCAATACCCAAGAAACCATTCGACTTAGCCAACCTTCAGTTAGTTTCTAAATTTCACATCCATATCGTTTATAATATTTTATAACGATTTATCGCTATTTTTATTTATTTTAAAATAGACAATTTATTCAAAACGACGCTTCGGGCCGTAACGCGGCCGTGGCGCTGTTTTTCTTCAGATTTGATTTACACATATCTGAAAATCTAACCGTTGGATCTTCACAAAATTTACATTATTAGAAAGATCTTTTCAAAACGAATCCAACGGTTCCAGTTTCGGGAAAATCCGACGGTCAGATCTCCCGGTATAATCGTTTGAAGTTTCGATTTCAAAATACGAACTGCAGCATCGTTATTCGATTAAATATAATTATATATATAATCGATTCTGGCGCTGTTTTTCTTCAGATTTGAATTAAACATTCCAGACAATCCAACCGTTGGATTTTTACAAAGTTGGTGTCGTTGGAAAGATATTTCCAAAGCGAACCCAACGGTTGCAGTTTCGGGGAAATCCGATGGTCGGATCTCCCGCAATAATCGTTTGAAATCACGGTTTCAAAATACGAACTGCAGCTTCGTTTTTCGATATATTTCAATTGTATTTATATATATATCGATTCTTCGATTCCAAAATTATATAACTTTCATACTTTCAATAAAAATGATATTTTTATCTAACTGTTTTCTATTTCAACACTTCACAATTTTTTTAACAATTCATGTTTATAGTAAACATGTGATTTTTAATGTAAAACAATTTATTTCAAAACCATATTATTTTATATAGTTCATATTGGTGATAAAAATGGGATTTTTATTATAAAACAATTTATTTCAAAACTCGACTATTTTATATAGTTTATATAGATGATAAAAATATGATTTTTATTATAAAACAATTTATTTCAAAATATGAATACCATTCAACACATGAATTTCAATTCAACGAATGAATTTCGATTCAACACATGAAGGTTTTTTATAGTTTGTATATATAGAAAAAAGGGTGATTTTTATATTTAAAACACGAATACCATTCAACACATGAATTTCAATTCAACGAATGAATATCGATTCAACACATGAAGGTTTTCTATAGTTTATATATATAGATAAAAATGTGATTTTTATATTTAAAACACGTATACCTTTCAACACATGAATTTCTATGCAACGAATGAATTACAATTCAACACATGAAGGTTTTCTATTCAATGAATAAATATAGTTTCAACAAATGAAAATAATTCTAACACATGAATATTATTCAAAATTTCGGCAGCATAACGACAGGGTAGTTAAAACCGGGACCGTCCCTAGTACGGCTCCTCGCTCTACCTTAAAGCCCCGTAGCTTTTGACAATGGGGAATCATGCATCTAGTTCGCACGCAGGCGGCATGTATATTTTTTTTGATTTCCACAAACTAATCCTATGTGGTTTCAACCAAATATTTCTCAACCACAAACGGGTATTTTTCAACCACAATCAATCAATATCAACCACAAACAATTCCAATCAACCATTCGCTATCAATCAATTTTCACACCAATCACAACCAATAAATATCGTCCATGGTTTGTGAATGAGGGGCGTGTATATATATATATATATATATACATATATATTTATATAAAGAATTTCACTTCTATTTCAACACATATATAATTTTTACAACGCATATACAACTTATACATCGAACGTACAACTTATACAACGCTTATACAAGAGGTGTACAACGCTTATATAACTCATACATCGATTATATAATTTATACATCGTCGTTTTCCATATCGTTTATAATTTAGAAATCTCACATTGGGTTCCACTCCACCAAAAATAGCAGAAGGCTCAGAAAAATATGCGGTCTCTTCTAGAATGTAGAAGACGTCCACACGAGTCCATTGTCTCTTGTTTCACTGAATTTCATCAACATACAAAAAAGATATGATTTTTACAAGTTTGCAACGGTTTAAAAGTGTTAATTTCAGTTTAAATAAAACAAGTCGTACCTCAGCTAATTCTTTCAAAACTAGGTTTTGAATTTTCCTGCAAACGGTGAAGTGGTTGGACGATCGGCCTTCGCAGTGACGAAGAGGGAGGAGAGGCGCGCTAGCGCCTGGAGCGGGGCCCACTTCGG
This sequence comes from Allium sativum, assembly GCA_030737875.1. Taxonomy (NCBI): domain Eukaryota; kingdom Viridiplantae; phylum Streptophyta; class Magnoliopsida; order Asparagales; family Amaryllidaceae; genus Allium; species Allium sativum. The sequence continues at coordinate 438,390,262 of CM060922.1, read as the reverse complement.
TGGCCTAGAGGCAGCGCGGCGGCGGTGAAAACATCCGAACTTCCCGAGCTCGATTCTCCCAAACCACTCAATGAAAAAAAATCCAAACTATATATAGATTTGAAGATCTTCTCGAGCTCTACAAATTTCCCAACTGGAGTGTTTGATTTTGGTGCGTGGATCGATCAGAAAATGGACGGGAAGATTTGGAGGGTTTTCCGCCTTCGATCGTGTTACGGGGAGAGAGAAAGGAGAGAGAGAAACGATGGCCCAATCAAATTTTTTTTATATTTATATTTTTTAAAATCCAAAAATACCCCTTATCTCATACAAACTCCAATCCAAACCCAACGACTGTCGTCCCTAGCGTTTTACCCCCATTCCGAACACATTGGGATATGTTTCGAAGGCCCATTCGAATGTTTCAGTCAGTTTTTCTTCAAATTAAAATATAAAACATTCAATACTAAATTTGAACGTACATTTCAATTTGCCAGGGCCACAAATTGATTCAAAAAATTCCAGAAAAATAAATCTAGCTATGTTTTGATGATACGGTACCAACAAAACTAGTTTCGTCGAATTCTGAGACCGTCTGCAAAAAGGCCCATTTCTGGTCGATCCGATTTAACTGTAATTGACCAAAACACATTTTCCTTTGCCATGCTCACATACTAGCTTCAAAAATTATGAAATTTGAAACCTAGCAATAACTTCACATCCCGGATTCAACAAAAGTGGTTTCGTCGAATCTGAGCTCATTTGCAAAATGGCCAATTTCACGGGCTATATAAATTCCATAGCGACCTTTCTGAAAATTCATTTGGCCATAACTTTTGCATCCGGCTATGAAACTTCGATTTTTCAGATTCGTTAGAAAGGTATTCACTAACAGATTTAAATATTTTTGGTTTCACTCAAATCCGTTTTGTTTTGCACCCGGTGTAGTAAGTCAATGTTTGAATTCAGATTTTGAAACTACTTCGCCATTTCAGGCCTTGTTTATAATTAGAATTAATTATATTCGTTTTCAAATGTCGATTCAAACTTACTTTTCATCGTTATTATTTAAAATATTTATTCTAAATATTTAAAATCCATTATTTTAGCCAATTTAAAAAATTTAAATTGGTTCAGATTTTCCAGGTCGTTACAAACGCATCAACAAAACTGAGAACACAAACCCGACCACCAAAGAGTGATGATAACACATCCAACCAAACAACTTACTAGATACGGAAAACATAAAAGCTAGCTCTAAAGAGTGGGTCGCGAAGATTAACAAAAGACAACAGTGACAAAGAGGTCGAACCAGAGGCAGTAACACCACGTTCAAGTGCATAGAGAGTGGATGGAAAGGCACCGAGGTACATCACGTGAAACTAGCCAAAAAAGGTAGAATCAGTCGAGATCTATGTAAGGATTTTGTGAGTTACTCTCCATAATGACGAAAGCTGAGAATAGAAGTGGAAGAAAGGGGCGAAAATATGCTGGATTAATAGAATACGGGCGGAAATTGTGAGTTGGAAAGTGAAGAAAGATGAAGAAGAAAGCAAGTTTTCTCAATCATCATTAATGGAGAGTTTTTAAAAACATAAGCGGAAGAAGGAATTAACGATAGTAATCGTACATGATGATTACTAGGATAAGATAACCTAGAAAATAGACATAACTATTGAGTGAAAACCAATTGATATAAATTTTTATTGTAGACAATACTTTGATGTTCCATTCACCAAAGTTATTGCTCTGCCCCTCCCTCATTACAACCCATATGATAGACATTAATTGAGGGATAGGACTTTGGAGTTGCACGTTATTGGACATTATTGAAGTCTTAGTTCTCTCACACTTAGTATTGATGTAACCTTTGGCTTCAAGGGAATTTTGTTGGTCCTAAGATTGTTGGCACAACCTATATTTGTTATCCTATCTTGTTTTAATTGTGATTTTAAATTTATATGATTTTGGAATTATTCACACTCATTCTTGCAACATTAATTTTATTTAATTTTGGGCCTAGAAGGATGCTGGTTACTATATTTTGTATGAGAGCTTATGTTTAGATTATCAGAGGATTTTGAATAGGAAGAGAGAATGTATTTGAGCTTTTTATTTATCTTTGTTTCTTCTCTTTGGTAGACTCAAAGAATTTTGATGATAACATATGTTGTGGTCCTACCTCATAGGAATTGATTATGCAAATATGATTTAGACATATTTTAGATTTTAGGATTCTTGTCAATCCTTAAATACCCCGTGGTGAGTTTGGAAATTATTTCGAAGATAGTGAAGACAACATATGACAGAATCCTGAGGGACGATGGTACTCGACTTAGTGGTTTAAAACTAGCTCCAATTGAGATTTTGGATTTTGATGGAGAGTTCCAGTCATAGATATGCATTTGACTTGGTTATACGGGAGATGGAAGTTTGACATGTTACATGGGTCCGGACGCCTTTTGACGATAGTCAGGATCTTTTCTATTTTAAACCATTCTATCAAATTACTTAGTCTAACTCATTAGAGAAACTTGTCGAGTAAGTATTTTGAAAAAATATTAACAAGGGATTTCGAAGGTCCTACTTATTTTCATAAAAGTAAATTATTTGAAAATAAAACAAAAATAAACAAGTTCTAATTTTTTAGAAAAATATTATATGTAACTAAGGAACCGCTAGATATTTCCAAAAGGGAGAGTTTTTACAGAAACAAATTTCTATTACCTTGAAGCGAATTTAAAGGAACATATATTTAGCTTACTATTTTGTAATAACATATCTATATTTTTCTCTCTTAAGGATAAAAAGGGAATGACATTGGATTTAATTGAGGAATCTTCTTTTCGAAGTATTATTTTACCCGTCAACTATAAGAAGGGATATTTTTCGTATGAAGTAAACGCAGGAAAACAATTTAATTATTTCTAGTATTTAGAAGTTTTATCTGGTCGCATCTGCTTTTGAGTCTAGTATGATTGCATTGAGGAAGCTCTTTCAACTTGAGGGTAATTCTGGGCATTTATGCATGAAAGCCAAAGATATTGGAGATGTGTTCGATCGAAGAAGACAAGCGAAACAATCTAAATGTTTTTTAAATAACTAACATATAATGCTCCGAAATTCCCCGATCTCCGAAGAGACGGAAAACAGCGGATTGCTTTGAGAACACGACGCATCAGTACACAAATAACAGAACATTTCATTGCTATTACAACAATTTACATCAGAGTATAGGAATATAAAAGAGTTCAAATAATATACAACAAAAAAATATCAGAGAATTAAATTAGAAAGCAGCGGAAAATAATACACGAGTATAATGTACAGCGGAAATCATCTACAACCACAACTGAAAGAGATATACGGATACAAAGCTTTTCGAATATAGCTCCAGCTGTAATCCAAAATCCCCTGAAAATAAGTATCTGCGAAAACCAAAACTACTAGTTTCCCGTGTGGAAAATATGGGCACCCAGAGTTTAGGTAGAAACAATAAGCTCCAAGTCAGTCATGGGACTAGTGTGAGAACTAAAACAGTTATTAAATCTTTACTTTAAAATTTAGAAAATCATGGGACCACGCCATATAACACAGAAAGGATTTACTCCACATGAATACTAGATTAGAAATAAAACTACACAATGCTTTTTCAGAAATGAAGCTATTATAAGACTCAGGTCTCATCATACAATGCAACACAAGCCGGAGGATAGAGTTTTCCCTTATAATAGACAAATATGCTTGGTGCGTTTAAAACAAATCATTTTGATATTACTATAAATGAATAGTGTCAAAATCAACTTCAAATATAAATGTATCAATCATAGACGGCATGAGCGCCCTATCCCACTATGTCGCCATATAGGTTTACATTTAAAGCCGAAAAATGTCGTATTGCAAATTGGATTTCCATCGTGAGTCAAGGCAAGGGATGTACTCCTTACCGATTTAGATCACCTCTAGCAAGATGACCCAGGATCCCCCGCAGTGAACCCTTGGATCCTCCAAGGTCGGTCCTCTCTTACTTTTGAGAATTAATAATTCATGAACACACATTTCCCGGTCCTATCATACCTATCCCTGCGCCACTAGGGACTCAATATCCGAGGCGCCTTGTAATCCATCATCCACATAAGTAAAAATGTCTAGGATCCATACCATGACACCACTCCTAGCTAGAAGGAAACATCATGTTCTCCAAGGGTCCCTTATCCCGTTTCTGACTTATAACAGGGTATGAGGCTCGCGAATTAACGCTATGCATAAAGCTATGCTAATTAAACTCGTGCTTTGATCATCATCCACAAGACTATGCTTTTCAACAAAAGCCTTGCTCATTTGCATCTTATTATGCCACATTGACAACTCACGCCATGCAACTGATGACTGTCAATATATAACCTCTAAGCTCGTACATATCAGAGAAGGGTGTTAAGAAAGAGAATAAATTCTCCGCCACCAAAAAAATATATATTTAATAGAAATCAATCAACACAGAATAAAATACAGTGTCGGACACACTTCCATTTACAAGTCCATTCTGTGTTTGAACGAGACAGGAGGCACCTTATTCCTCGTCCCATATGTCCAATAAAAGGAGAGAGGTCCTCGCATATCCAGTCGATCTCCAAGTACGTCTGGACGATCACCACTTATTACCTTATCTTGGGTATAAAGCCTAATCAAGACATCAATAATCATCCAAATGATGTGAAGATCTCCGGTCTTCAACCACCATCTTCATCGTCGACTTTTAGTCGTCGTATTAATTATTCAGAATGGGATAAACCCGGTCTTTCTGAATAACTCGCGTATCTTATCATCAAGTGCGATAAAAACACATCATACGCCTCATTCCAATCTAGAATATTCTTTTATTCAAATATTCACATTTTTAGGGAAAGGTTCCCATTAATTTTATCAAAGATAAGTTCAGTTAAAATATTTCTTTAATTTTCCATTGAATATCCATTTCAAAAGATTTTATTTTATCTTCTCACAATTCTAGACCAAATTAAGGTTTATCCACTAGTCGGGATTAGAGAACTTTTCCAAAGTAATCATATATTTATTTATCCCAATCTCAACCTATTTATCCCATGTAGCAAAACTAGTAGTGCCCCATATCTAACACCCACGGTGTTACTGGTAAAACTAGTTACCATTTCACGTTCGGATCTAATTAAAGATTTAACTATCGCCTGAAGTAAAGCTGATGGTACTCCATTCTCGATCACTTCTCAGATTTGGAAATTTAATTACCACATCAACTTTTCAATCTAATTAAAGATTCATTAAAACTCCACATAGTTTTAATCTCCAAAAATCATTATTTAATTATTATGCAAATTTAGGAAATAAATCCTGCCTTTAACTGGGCTAAAGAACGAATGTCCTTTAAAACATCGTTCATGATAAACCCAAAATCATCTTCCATCAAAATGGAATCTACACGGATATCATAACGGTGTATAATCGATATAAATTCCCATATCAGACTAATAATATAAATGGAATAGCTGTTAAGCCTTTTAAATTCCATATATAGTAACGGTCTTCCTTCATAGAAGCTCATCTCGATTATTTCCAAATCGAATTCCATTCGACTCCAATTTCTTATATTAAATTGGAAAACTTTACTTTGGAAAATTTCCATTAAATCTTAATAAAAAGATTTATAAATTCTAAATCATAACTTAACTGTTAATTGGGTTAAAGAACAAATGTTATTTAAAACAGTGTTCACGATAAACCCACAAATCCACTTTAAATTCAATTCCAATTAAATATTAATTAATTAGTAAACTTCTCTAAATCTAAATTAAAAGATTTATTCTTTTCTCAACTGGGTTTAAGAACAGTGTTATTTAAGACACCATTCACGACAAACCCAAAATCCAAATCGATATTAAATACAAGGCTCTGAATAGAAATTTTATTGGCTTATATTCAATATCAATTTCTGAAATCAACGGATATCGTATTGAGAATAACGATATTTGCATCTTCCAAATTACTCAACAATATCCTTATAATCCCGGAATCCAATATCAAAATGCTCTAAAGATTATTTCCATTCAAATCCATTTCAATTTATATATTGGAAATTTCTGGTTATAATAAACCCTTTACTAATCCAATTTATTTATTTAAAAATATTGGACTATTATTCTAGTAAAAACTAGTTCATTTCGATAAAAATATATTTTTATCTTTTCAAACTTGGAATTTTTCATCCAAAATCTTTCCAAATCATTTATTATGATTTTTCACAATTGTTTCATATTTTTAATAATTTTATTAAGCTCCTTACAGTAGGTTTCCAATATCGACCACCGAACTGCATTCATAGCGACCTTTTCTGAAATTGATTTGGATATAATTCAAAACCCAAACGTTAGATTTCAAATCTCTTATTGGAAAGCTCTTTTCGATACGAACCCAACGGTTTCAGTTTTAGGAGAATCCGACGGTCGGATCTCCCATTACGTCCATTTGAAGTCAATGGTCGAAATTCGCGAAAGGTCGCTGCATGACGCGTTCTATTCAGGCCATTATATATATAATATATATATCGTCGATTTCCATTTAAACAATATTTTATAAATCATTTATAAATTCGTTTTAAAGCAATTTCAATTTCATTTTTCAAATTTAAGTCAACATTGAAGATTACATATTGTTAAAATATTAGAATGATATTATCTTCAAAATATCTGATTTTGAAATCATTTCCTTTTCGTACTCATTATAAAATGAATAAAATCGGTAAACAAATCTGTTCGAGTAAAAAATGGCGTATATATTTAACTCGGCTTCCATATTTTTATATTTTCGTGTTCATCCCAAATCGGGCGTCAAAATCATATTTTGTTCTTTTTTGATTATTATTTTAAAATATCCGTTATTCTAAAATATTCGTTATTTTAAAATATTCGTTCTTCCTGAATCGGAATGCGACTCAATCAATTACCATTTAATTTCAGTTATATGGATTTCATACATCGCATGTATTCAAAAATTGTGATAAACAACTATTAAACAGTCAATTCAGACCTTTGGGGAGGCCAATCTGATTTGCGGGTCATAGTTCCTGACCCAACTTGAATTCCCGACAAATAAGTCACCTCCAAGTCCTTTTTATTGGGCACAATCAAACCCAACTAGATTTAAGGCTTCCTAGTCATGACCATATTGGTTTTTGAGTTGTTTGTACAATTAATATAGACTTAGATCTTTTGACCTTAATTACAATAGCTCCTATAACACTGGTTTGCAATTTGATCCGGGTAGAAATGAAGATCGTATGGCGTAGAATCAAATTGGAGAAGAAATAACTTGATTTGGTTAATAAATTGGCAAAACATGATTATGTATTTAAGATTTTGTAGAGGGTAGATGATAAAAAAAAAAAACTGAAAGTAGTTAGTTATTCTTCTTTATGATGGAAGGGTATTCACAGTTCTGAAGAGATATGACTGTTTGAAACAACATACCGTGAAAAGTCACTTCCTTTCAAATTTGAATTTTGAATTTTTTCTATTACATATTGACATGTATGATGGCCATATGTCAACATGTTCTTATTGAAAATTAAAATTAGTTTGTTTTTGATTTTTTTTTTTTTTTGCAAATATAAGCGTATATATATATATAGTATTTAGAAACTTTATAAACATATCTAATCATAGTAAATGTATAATTTAAACATTGTAAATCTTAAGAAGACTTATTTAAAATATTTTTAAAGAATTTAAGTAATAGTATATTGAAACTACATATAATCAAATATGTGAATTAAAAAATGTAAATATTAAAACTATAATAGTATTAAATCATAATTGTTGAATTTAAAAACAAAATCAAAATTATAGTTAAAATTAAAATCTTAGGTAAAATCAATATCTAAAGTATAATATCAAAATAAAAATATACGTATAAAACTAAAATATATTTATTTAAAAAAACTAGTATGAAAGTATAAAACAAAAAATCAACGTATAAGTATTAAGTAAGCAATTTGAAAGTATAAAATCAAGACTACTTTAAAAGTATAAGTAATGAAATCAAATTATAATAATCAAAGTATAGTAGTAAAATCTTGCATAAATATCGAAATATAATAATAAGTGCAAAATATTTCAAAATAAAGTTACTGTAAAATTTTCTTTTTGAAACATCTTTAAAAGGATACTATATCAGAAATAATGGATATTTGAAAACTTTTTGTAAAGAGATTTGAAATTTTGTTGAAATCATCATGTAAAATAAATTATGAAAGCAGGAGTACTTGAAAATTATTTTGTAAAAATTGGATGGAGATTAGATAAGTGCAACCTGAGTTTTAACATAATTTCTAGGACTCTATAATCTAGAAATTTGATCCTTTGGAACCCGTGAGTCTTCATATTCTTGAATCAACATTCTGAATCTTCAATCCTTATACTATATATCCTTAAATATAAATTTCCCTTATAAAATACTGTAATACATCCTGCCCTATATAATATCTATTTCTCGAGATAATAACTAGTACATGTTAAATTTAAAATATTCATTACATGAGGTTGTTATCATCAGAACTAGCATCCATAGTACTAATAGTAAACGTATGGAGGATCGAAAAATTGTGACCTATTGCTTACCTCATTACGCGCATGATATAGCACAACATCATGCTGGAGATGGTCAGCTTGGATCAGATTTATGCCAAGATGTGTAGAGCCTCTTATGTTATCCTTGGTGGCTAGCCTTCAACTAAGATTGTGCACTTATTCTCTACATGGTTGATACGCGTGCTGACACCCATTAGGTCATTTTCCCCTTACTCACTCATATTTCGACATTATTGGGCCGAGCAAGGAATCTGTTGTGAGGAGAGTCCCATCTACCATCGATAAGGCCACCCTTAGGAGGATAGGTATTATGATGCCTCCACAAGCGCCTCCACCGCTAGTAGTTAAGTAGAAGCCACATTAGAAATAGGGGACATGAGCATATGATAGCCCTGTGCTTGTAGTTATTTGACAAGTTCAGGCGAAGTCCATTAGACTAGAGAGGAGCAACAACGTAAACAACACGAGATTTGGTTCCTTGCCTTAAAGACCCCGCTCCTCTTAGGACTCTCTAAAGAATGTGAAGCGTTTGTATATACCACTAGAATTGATCACAAAGACTAAAGTATGCAAGACATGTAAAATAGGTTCCACGGGAACATAAAGAAAAACATGACTTATTCATTTCAAAAAATATCCTTTATTTCAAACACTAGCAGAAAGTCATAATAATACCATGTCATGAAATAAATTGCATGTCTCGCTCAGCCTCACTCAGAATAACATAAAATCCCCTCTACATTAACAACACAAACTAACCAACTGAAGGTGTTAAAAGAAATATCAAATGGAATACATCTTAAATTAGAAATGAACTCCAATAAGCATGCTCCTCCAAGAAATTCGGAATAATCAAAATCGTTCGAGTGAGCTTAAGAGGGGAAAAGAAAAGAAAGACGAGAAGATCAGACAGAAATCCTGGCGAATAAAATAATTACTAGCATGATAAGGTAAAAGGATAGAGTTGATAATAGTTCTGTATACGTGTACAAATATGATGATTTTTGATCATAAGTTTTATAACTGAGTTTCGCTTTTGTTTGATTGTAATTTACTATTCTGAATTCTTTTGGTTTGAATTACTTTTCCTACTTCTACCTTTTGATCAGCTCTTACGCTCTTTTTGTCATCCTATGGCCTATATCCTGTGGTATCGTCTCACTAGTAGGTCCTTCCTACTAGCAAAAAGACGTGTAAATTAGCACATGTCATAGTAGTTCCTTACCGAAATTTGCATGCTAAAAAAACACCAGATTCCTTATTAATCAAGCTCTATTGACCTCTTATATTGTTATGCTACCTAAGTGTGCCCAATCTTCCTGAGATTGCCAAACCCTATCTAAAAAAGGAGGTGGTTTGACGGGTCCTAACAAACAAACTATGGTTTTGCATCCCAACCCAATCTTATTCTTTTAACCTCTTACAACCGTATTCCACCTAATAAGCATGATCGATCTTACTAAAAGCATTAGATCCTGTATAAAAAGGGAGGTGATCGGAATAGGTTTAAGCTATTAGTCGTTGTTTACTTTTCTTAATTCAATTCTAGATCTGGGCCCAATCTATTGATCCAATTCCTGACTGAGTAATGATATAAATAATATCAAGATAGGTTTTAGATTCTTCTTTTATTATGATCTCTTTGCTCATAATAATATGCTTATCTTTCTATTTCTTATTAATTATAGTACCAGTCATAAATCACTGCAAATCTCTGTAAATCTGCTTGATTTAGTTTGATTTATTTTTATTGTAAATTTGCAATTTCTACATGTACTTACTGTAAATTTTGTACTTTCTTATCTAATCCATTTTTATGAAGCTTAATGTCATTTTTCTATTTTACACGCAAAAAATTGATTAAACACTGTGTCTGTAAACTAATATTTACAGTTGAAAGAAAGATGTAAATAATTATAGAAAAACTGAAATAACTAAGAGAGGTAGGTGATAAGGAAAGGAAATGGAAAAATTAACTTGTAGAACTTATAAATAAATAAATAAAAGGAACTCTAAGAAAAACATTAAACTACTTGCATAAAAGAAGTATTAAAAACTACTAGAAAACTGTAAGTAAAACCAAAAATAAAACTACTAAAAACTCTAAATTTTTGACTACTTATAATCTAAATAATTATTGTACTCACTCGTGGTACTAAGCTCTTCTTCATAGCTACTGCAGAACACTTCTTCTAAGTGTATTATAAATATTTTATTTTATAAATCGTTTCCCTCAAAAAATTTGAAGTTCGGGTCTGTCTCAGTAGAGAGGGCCCAAAGAGAGGAAAAGATTAGGTTGTGAGTGAATAAGAAGGTCTAAAGGTCTATTTATAGTGTAATATAGGGATCTTAGACTACTGGATTTCTAGATTCAATTCAACCAGTCATGTCGCTGATACGATTTGGACCATCGGATCTTAAATCTTACGCACCAGAGTAGGCAACATTAACAAAAATTAAAATCCTTGAGTTCGCTATGTACCTGGGCGATTTTTCATTCAGGCGCTTTTGCGAGTCGAGACGATCCTATGGGGGTCGACCATGCCTTATATATAATATATATTTAAAATATTTAATATCTTTTTCATTGTAACTTTGATTCTTATAAACTAGATTTGCAAATTGACCACAAAATTGCCATGGATACGGTATGCAATTGCCGTAGCTAAATTTTGATAACTTCATAAACTTATTTTATTATTTAATTAATTATTATGATTTAAAATTCAGATTGTTACATTCTCCCCTTCTTAACGGATTTCATCCTCGAAATCTCCAAGAATAAAAGAATGATGTAGGTATTTTCATCTAAATACATACAACCATCGACTCAAACATCATCCACGAGCATCCATTGTCCTTTAGTTTTATAACGTAATTCATGTAATTATGCAAAAATGTAGTGCATATGTAATCAATTAATGCAAAAGATTAGGTGGTCTACTGATTCACGCAACCTTCTTTTTATGCAAATACGCTTGTGCCATGTATCCAAATGAATGCGAGTTTCCTAATGATAACTTACATTTGTACGTACATGTAGCAATCATTATTTATATGCAATCAATCATATGTTATCCAATTTTACAACCATGGATTGATATAAAAATTCACACACATCCATATGCAATATGTTTGTGTCTTAGTTAGCTGATCTCTAATAGTGTCAAGTGCAATCACTTCTATCATCCACAAGTTTTATCCAAGACTTATAAACGATAAGAAAGAGCCTATTCAAAGGAAATAATAGTGATTCAAAGCATACCATCGAAAAGAAAGGCAAATAAGTTACACAATTTATATTCCTCCTCCCATGTAGCCTCATGTGCACTGTCTCCTTACAGAACCTTAATAAGATTCACCTCTTTGTTCCCTAGTCGCCTTACCTAATGATTTAGAATCTGTGTAGGCATGTAACGAACATATGCTTCTCTCTCAATCTATATTGTGACACCCCACGTCCGTTAATGTCACTCACTAAGGGAATGCATTAAGTTTCATGAAGCGTTAAAGGTAAACAGACACTGAATAAAAACAATACAAATATAAAGAAAATAGTAGCGGAAATTTTTAAATTTTTATTTCCAATATAAATCATAATGCCATGGTCCATAATACCATAAGTCACAAAAACCGTTATAATAAAGCAACTTCTGTCTTGCAACATCAAAGTACATAAGAGTATGAAAAACATAATTCCCAAATTAAAAGAGTTAAGCCTTAGTAGAGACAAGAAATTGAGCCATACTTCAGAAGTAGCTCCTAGTAAGATCACATCTGAGTCCTGACTAAGCCTGAGTGTTTCCTCCTTGAGAACCCTGGGAAGGGAGGGGGGAACGGAAAAAGAAGGAGAAACAAAAGGATCAGACATAAAGTCTAGCGAGTCTAGTTACTTTTAGCCAGTAAATAAATAAAAGTAACATGATAGGCATATAAAGTGGATAAGAGAGATCACTACATAAATGGCAGGTGCGACAATATGGACAGGGTAAGGTGTGTACACTTCTCTAATGATTACTTTGCACTATTACTAGTATAACCAAAATGAGATGATCCCTTCCAGTATAAGTTGGTAGACTTAGGGCATACGTCTGAGTGTACCCTAACCACTACCCTAATCGATCGGCTCCCTACTCCGTAGAAATCCTGTGTTAGCCCCACTTTAAGAGGTATCACTTCCTAAAGTGGCAACCCTTAAGATGTGCACAGCCATATCTACTGGTGTCACGGTCGTCTTAACCCACTCTGCCCAACTCTTGCACGCACATGTCCCGGTCGGTTTGCGCCGCCCACACCGTCCGTCTCGTTTGGATCTCTTATTATCAATCAGTAAGCGTGCCCCTTCTCCGCCTAGCACGGAGTAATTTATTTGATACCTACTTCGGGTTACTTACTAAAATGGGTCCCACACAATCTGATACAAGCTCTCCCCTTTGTCTTGTATCCCCACTAGGTTTTTCACTAATTATGTATACCCTTAGGTGTCTTTAATTACATAGCCCTATATCAGTTATGCTTACCCTAAAGGGTGTCTTTAATTACATAACCTTATTGGGTTAAGTTCGGGGGCCTATGTGTGAATATTACCCACCCCCTCTAATTTACTTAACCCACCCACTACCCAACCAATTTTACTTAACCCTAACTTAAGTTCATAATCATACAATCCTTATGGATAAAGTTAGGTTAAGCAGTCCAATTCATTACCATGTCCAATTAAGGTTATAACGGGCTAGACCTCCCACATTAGGCCCACAACGTGTGGATGCTGGATATGCTGGTCGGGTCCGGGCAGTCTTATTCCACAGTTGGGTCTAACCTCGTGTCTTAGCCTGATTCATATTTGCACACTTAGACCTCTCACATTAGGTTCAACATTAGTTGCTGCTGGATATGCCGGTCGGGTCCGGGCAGACTTCCACCACTAATGCAACCTAACCTCATGTCGTAAGTGCAATTACAATTCCTAATTGTAATTACTAGACATTCCATTTTTATCTAAATCTACCTACGTCATTGTAGGTGATTATTTCTTTTTTATTCCCGTTTGAATTATATGTCCAATAATGTTAATATTCTAATTATGCCAATATTAACCCTTCTCCCCTGTTCCCAAACTAGCATACTCATAAACTGGCGGCATGCCTAGGCTAGACAATAGCCTAGTCACAGAAGATAATAGTGAAAATAATGGCAATGTAACTAAAGTGATCATCTTGGCATAAACATAAACTAGCAGGATAATAAGGTTAATGGACATGTAATTAACATCATAAAAAGGTGGACATAAAACTGATGAACTGGTGGTAGTCAATTGATTCTAACACAACTATGATGTCACAATAAGCATAGTAAGATCTAAATTAGCAATTTCGATGTCCAATTGGATTAGATCTTACATGATAGTACAAGGTGATAAATTAGATCACAAAATTCAAATCTAAAGGTTAAAGTAGATCTAACACCATTATAATGACATAATAGCATGTTTAGATCTAACCATGGGTTCTCATGGCCAATTTACAACTTATCTAAGTTGATCGCAATATGACAGGCGAAAGCTGTTCTACATAAATAATTGGATCTAACCAATGTTGCAACTGTCCAAACTAACAGATTTACATTCACCACAATATAGTTACAAGTCAGGATCTACATAGGTAACATAATAGAATAATCATAGTTGCATTACATCTAAAAGTATAGATCTATTATGACATAGTACAAGATTTAACAACAGCATAGATCCATAGTTTACAACATATCCAATTCACAGCCTTTCACAATTCACTTTTGTTTATCTAAACCTAAAGGCAACTTGAAACTCACAGCGTTAGGTTTAGGGAATTAAGAAAGAGTGGATCTTTAATTTCTGAATTTGATTTGCAAAGTATGTTGTTGAAGAAAACGGTTCCGTCTCTGTTCGTATCCCGACAGCATATGGCTTCTATGATTTCCAGTGAAGAAAATAGGAGAATATGACACATACATATAGCTTCCAGACCCCCTAAAACCGAGTGTAACGTCAGCCCTAGGGTTGTCGACACCTCTGTGGGTAGATCGACCCATAGGTCGATACCCCTCTAGGGGTTGACCCCCTAGAGTGGGATTTTTGCCACCTTGACGAATTTTTCAAATTCGAACTGTTCTGGATAAAGTTCTGACTCATGTGTATATATAAATATATAATCTTGCTGCGCATATACAAACTTAAAACCCTCATAACTTCTTCATATGTTGTCCATTTTATGCAAACCAAATGTCTACCCTGACTAGAATTTTGAGATGAACGCAATGGTGCAGTCTGTTTCCTCTAATTTTGAATATTAAATTAATTATTATTTAATTTATCCTCATTAATGTTGTTAAAAATTTGGGGTGTTACATTCTCCCCTACTCAAAGGATTTCATCCTGAAATCTCTAAGTTGAGAAGAATGCATATCCTACCATCCATCTACTCATCCACCAATTACTCGCATCCGTTGTCCTTAAATATTTCTAATGCTTATATGAATATATGCAAAAGTGTGTGTATATGTCCCAACACTAACGCAAAAATAAGGAGGTCTACTGATTCGGTTGACCTCCTTAATGCAATGTATGTTAATGCCATGAATCCAATATGTATGCAAATTATTCTATTATACCATGTAAGCTCTATATGTGTGCACACTCATTCATCCAAATGCAACATCCATAAGCTAATACATCCATTTCCATCCATAAAAGAAAATGCACACACATCCATATGCAGTATGAAAGTGATTGAGCTGATCTTAGTGCCTAATGTGTGTATATGAGTCCATAGGCAACCACTAGAAAACACTTGCATCCATCAAACATAACATGTTTCAAACACATGTTTACATACATAGGACTCCTATCTAAAGGCCGAAAAATACTATGGATAAGATATACTCAATTGACAGAAACAAGTACAGATAAAACTTTGAAAAAGGAGTTAAGAACATACCCTCGAAAAGAAAAGGGTACGAAGCACGAATCTTGTCTTCGGTCTCCCAACTCGCATGCTCTAGGCTATCTCCCTATTAAACCTTTAACAACTTGATCTTCTTATTGCGCAAATTCTTAACTTCTGATTCCAAAATTCGGGTAGGGACTCGTCTAACTGTCGCCTCCCGTTCCACTTCTACTTCTTCCAACATACTTGGTTCAGCAACTGTCTGCGATGTCATGCAGGCACTTCCGCAGATGAGAGATGTGAAAAACATCATGAACACCAGATATATTTTCTGTTAGTTTCATTCTATAGGACATTTGGCCAATTCTCTTGGTTATGGGAAATGGTCCCACAAACCTAGGTGCCAACTTCCCTACTGATCCGAAGCGAACCACATTCCTCAGAGGTGTCACTTTGATAAAAACCAAGTCTCCTACTTCAAATTCAATGTCAGTTGTTCTCTTGTCTGCATAGGACTTTTGCCTATCTTGAGTCGTCTTCATCCGTCGTCTAATAAGGTCAATCTTTTTGGATGTTTCCCTGACCATATCTGGTCCAAGTAATAATCTTTCTGTAGATTCTCACCACAAGTTGGTGATCTATAGGGTCGTACGTACAATGCTTCGAAGGGTGCCATGCCGATGCTAGCTTAATAACTATTATTATAGCAAAATCTACTAAAGAAAGATGCTCTTCCCAAGTCCCTCCGAAGTCTAGGATGCACAGTCTTAAAAGATCTTCAAGAATTTTGTTCACCCTCTTCGTCTGCCCATCGCTCTGAGGATGATAAGCTGCTCAAACAGAACTGTGTACCTAATTCTTCTTGCAAACTCCTGCAAAATTCACTAGTAAAGATAGGGTCATGATCGTTTACGATGTTGGAAGGTACTCCATGAAGATGAACTATCTCACGAACATAAATTGTTGCCAACCATGATGTCGTCCTCTTACTCTTAACCGCAATAAAGTGAGCGCTCTTAGTAAATCTATCTACCACCAACCAAATACTGGTATTTCTTTTCTTTGACCTAGGCAACCCATCTATGAAAACCATAGAGACGCTCTCCCATTTCACGGCGGAACCTCCAACAGATGAAGTAATCCACCGGGCTTCTTCTGCTCAGCTTTGACCTGTTGGCAAACTAAACACTGAGAAACAAATTCAGCTACATCTTTCTTCATCCTAGCCCAAAAGAAAACCCTCTTTGTGTCTCTATACATCTTGTCACCACCTGGATGAATTGTCATCTTAGAATGGTGGGCTTCTACTAGGAATGCCTTTATCAAGCTTCCAGTTTGAGGAACACAAAGCCTTCCATCTCGTCGCAACCACCCCTTTTCATATATGACATATCTACTGAGGTGACTAGAGGTCTCTCCTCTTCTGAGTTTTTCCATGATGTCTAAATTTTGTGGGTCACCTTGTTGCGAAGCTCCTATTTGGTCCATAAGATTTGGTCGTATCTCCAAGGATGCAAACAAATCAGGCAAGACCTTGATGGAGGGTCTAAAAATAAAAGTTGATATAAACTCCAAGTTCTTTCTTTCCACAAACAGAGGACTCAGGGCCATCCTCTGCCTACTTAGTGCGTCTGCCACCACATTACCCTTGCCAGGGGTATAAGCGATTTCAAAGTCATAAGAAACTGAGAACTCCATCCACCGTTGTTGCCTTAAATTGAGATCCTTCTGCGAGAACAGATACTTGAGAGACTTATGATCGATGCATAACTCTAACTTCTCTCTAAGTAAATAATGACGCCACATCTTTAACGCGAATACCATGGCAGCTAGCTCTATATCATGGGTGGGGTAGTTCTTTTCATGAACTCTCAACTGTCTACCCCTATAACACACTACTTTCCCTTCTTACATTAGAACCACACCAAGCCTGTACCACACGCATCAGTGAACAGTAAACATCTTATTCCCGTCAGGCAAGGTCAAGACTAGGGCTGTTGTCAGAGCCCTCTTCAGCCGTTGGAAAGCAACGTCACCGTCTATATCCCATGAAAATGCCAAATTCTTCTTTGTTAGCCTGGTGAGATGGGCTAATATCTTCGCGAAGTCGTTAACGAACTTCCTATATTAACCTGCCAACCTAAGAAAGCTTCTCACCTCAGTTGCATTTTTACGAATACGCCAATCTTACACTGCAACCACCTTGGCGGGATCTACAATTATCCCTTCTTTGGAGACTACATGCCCTAAGAATCTCACCTCTTTTCTCTAAAAGTGGCATTTGGAGAACTTCACCTTAAGCTAATGGTCATGGAGAGTTTTCAAAACTTTTCTCAAATGTTGGGCATGCTCTTCCTCGCTTTTGGAGAAGATCAAAATATCATCAACAAAGACTACAACAAATTTGTTTAGGAACTCCTAAAACATCCTACTCATCAGATTAACAAAATAGGCGGGTGGATTCGTCAGCCCAAAAGGCATCACTAGCCATTCAAAGTAACCGTTCAGAGTTCTAAAAGCAGTCTTATCTATGCTGTCCTTAGCCACCCTCAACTGATGGAACGCCGTAGCCAAGTCCAAATGAGAAAATACTGAGGCACCAACAAGCTGATCAAATTAATCATCAATCCTCGGAAGTGAGTACCTATTCTTCTTGGTGATCTTATTCAACTCTCTACAGTCAACACACAAACGAAGTGAACCATCCGCCTTAGTTGCTAATACTACTGGAGCACCCCATTCATACATGCTTCGTCTAATAAACCCTTTCTCAAGTAGCTCCCCTACTTGCTTACTCAGATCTCTCCTTTCCCTTGGAGCCATATGGCGCACTGGCAATGCAATTGACTTTGCATTGTCCACCGGATATATACGAAAGTCGATCTCGCACCTCAGAGGTAAACCCCGAACCTCATCAAAAACATAGGAATAATCTAGGACTATTGGAACATATTACAAATCATCGATAGATGCATCAAGAGGCTCTAGGAAACTAAGCATAACCGACCCTTATGGGTTACAAGAAGTCTCGAGGGTCCTCTTATGACAAGTCAAAAGCCTAAAGACCCTCTTTTCACAATCCATAATGGCATCATATGTGGTAAGCCAATCCATTCCTAGAATCAACCCATAGCCCATAAACCCAAGCACATACGTGTCTCACTCAAACTCGACGCCTAACATAGATATTTTCAAACCCCTACAAATCATTGATAAATGAGTCGAACTACCAATGGGGTTTGAAACAACTACGGGATCTACTCCCATACTAGTAATTAAGTGTAGAGATTCAACCATAGAACTAGATATAAACGAGTGTGAAGCGCCAGAATCAAAAAGTGTTCTAATTGGATGGTCTGAAAGAGAAACTAAACTTTCAACAGGAATTTTTCTACGTCTTTCGGAAGCACTAATCGCGAGAGCATGCACCTGCACTCAGATGTTCTTGCTTTTTGACCTTGTCCATGTGATCCTGTTTCTTTGGGTACTCTTTAGAGAAGTGGACGACCTCTCCGCAATTGAAGCAATTGCTCTTCCTTCTCTTAAAGTCTTTGATCAAGTGACCCTCCTTTCCACAATTGTGACATTTTCTCTTATCCTTGCATTTATCATCTTTCCCTCCTTTCTTCTTCTATTGTTGCTGCCCCTTCTTGGGCCACACCTTCTTATTCTGCGATGTCGCCTCAGCCTTTGCTTCCTTCTTTTCTCCCTTGTCCTCCTCATGCATTAGGGCCATATCAACAAGCTTTACAAAAGTGACCCCCATTGGAATATGGGACATGGCTAACCTATGCAGAGGTTATTCAGCCCTTTAGAAAACCGCAAAGCCCTTTTGTGCGGTGTATACACTAACTCCAACCCGAACCTTGCCAGTTGGTTGAACTTTTTCACATAATCCTCCACCGTCAAGTTTCCTTGTTTGAGTGCTAAGAACCTCTCCATCTGTATACTTCTCTCAGCTTGGGAAAGAAATTTTATTTTGAACCTCTATCTAAAATTTTCCCAAGTTTCCACCGGACGTCCAACTTAGGTGACTTCCCACCAAAATGTGGTTTCGTCCTTTAATAGCCAATCAACTAACGGAATCTTTCTTCGATCCTCTACTTCAAATATTACGAACAAGTCCTTGGTCTCCTTAAGCCAGTTCCTAGCTTCTACGAATGTCTCGTTCCCATGGAACGGCTTCCCTCCCATAGCACGGAAATCCTTGTAGATCTTGGCGAAGTTATGTGCTCTTGGAGGGGAGGAGGAGGAATGACTGGTGCACCTGGGGGAGGAACGTCCCTTTGGCCTTCGACAAGCATCGTGGCCTCTAAATACCTACGGAACCGTCCGGGTATTGTGAAGCCCTCTGCGATATCAGGAATGTTTTGTTCCCCAAACATGCTGAAAAAAGAAAAAGGAAGAATTTTAGATAAAGGACCGAAGGATATTACATATGGCTTCTTGGGAATATTTTCAAAACATACTTTTATTCTTTAAAATATTTTCTTTTAAAACATTTTTGAAAAATAAAATTACAAAAATTTTCATCTAATCTGGCAACCTTCATCTCTGGTACCAAGTGTGACACCCCACGTCCATTAATGTCACTCAATAATGAAATGCATTAAGTTTCGTGAAGCGTTATAGGTAAACAGCCACAGAATAATTACAAGACATATATAAATAAGATAGCAGCGGAAATTTTTAAATTTTTATTTCCAACATAAATCATAATGCCATGGTCCATAACACCAAAGGTCACCAAAACCATCACAATAAAACAACTTCTGTCTTGCATCAGCAGAGTACATAAGAGTATGAAAAACATAATTCACCAATTAAAAGAGTTAAGCCATAGTAGAGACAAGAACTTGAGCCATACTTCAGAAGCAGCTACTAGCAAGATGATATCTTAGTCCCGACTAAGCCTGAGTGTTTCCTCCCTGAGAACCTGGGGAGGGAGGAGGGAACGGAAGAAAGAAGGAGAAACAAAAGGGTCAGACGTAAAGTCTGGTGAGTCTAGTTACTTTTAGCCAGTAAATAAATAAAAGTAACATGATAGGCATATAAAGTGGATAAAAGAGATCACTACATAAATGATAGGTGCGACAAGGTAGTCAGGGTAAGGTGTATACACTTCTCTAATGATTACTTTGCACTATTACTAGTATAACCAAAATGAGATGATCCCTTCCACTATAAGTTGGTAGACTTAGGCCATATGTCCGAGCTTACCCTAACCACTACCCAAATTGATCGGCTCCCTCCTATATAGATATCCCGTGCCGGCCCTACAGTAGAAGGTATCACTTCCTAAAGTGACAACCCATAAGATGTGCACAACCATATCTACTGGTGTCACGGTCGTCTTATCCCCCTTTGCCCGGCTCATGCACGAACATGGCCCGGCCGGTTTGCGCCATTCACACCGTCCGTCTCGTTTGGATCTCTTATAATCAATCGTTAAGCATGCCCCTTCTCCGCTTAGCATGGGGTACTTTATTTGATACCTACTCCGGGTTACTGACTGAAATGGGTCCCACACAATCTGATACAAGCTCTCCCCTTTGTCTTGTATCCCCACTAGGTTTTTCACTGACTATGTATACCCTTAGGTGTCTTTAATTACATAGCCTTATGTCAGTTATGATTACCCTAAAGGGTGTCTTTAATTACATAACCTTATTGGGTTAAGTTCGTGGGCCTATATGTGAATATTACCTACCCCCTCTAATTTACTTAACCCACCCACTACCAATCCAATTTTACTTAACCCTAACTTAAGTTCATAATCATATAATCCTTATGGATTAAATTAGGTTAAGTTGTCCAATTCATTACCATGTCCAATTAAGGTTATAATGGGCTAGACCTCCCACATTAGGCCTACAACGTGTGGATGCTGGATATGCCAGTCGGGTCCGAGCAGTCATATTCCATGGTTGGGTCTAACCTTGTGTCTTAGCCCGATTTATATTTGCATTCTTAGACCTCTTACATTAGGTTCAACATTAGTGGCGGCTGGATATGACGGTCGGGTCCGGGCGGCTTCCACCACTAATGCAAACTAACCTCATATCATAAGTGCAATTACAATTCCTACTTGTAATTACTAGACATTCGAGTTTTATCTAAATCTACCTACATCATTGTAGGTGATTATTTCTCTTTTTATTCCCATTTGAATTATATGTCCAATAATGTTAATATTCTAATTTTGCCAATATTAACCCTTCTCCCCCATTCCCAAACTAGCGTACTCATAAACTGACGGCATGCCTAGGCTAGACAATAGCCTAGTCACAAACGATAATAGGGAAAATAATGGGAATATAACTAAAGTGATCATCTTGGCATAAACATAAACTAGCATGATAATAAGGTGATTGGACATGTAATTAAAATCATAACAAGGTGGACATAAAACTGATGAACTGGTGGTAGTCACTTGATTCTAACACAACTATGATGTCACAAAAAGCATAGTAAGATCTAAATTAGCAATTTCAATGTCCACTTGGATTAGATCTAACATGATAGCACATGGTGAAAAATTAGATCACATAATTCAAATCTAAAGGTTAAAGTAGATCTAACACCATTAGAATGACATAATAGCATGTTTAGATCTAAATATGGGTTCTCATGGCCAATTTACAACTTATCCAAGTTTATCGCAATATGACAGGTAAAAGGTGATCTACATAAAGAATTGGATCTAACCAATGTTGCAACTGTCCAAACTAATAGATTTACACATATAGTTACAAGTCATGGTTTACATAGGTAACATAATAGAATAATCACAGTTGCATTATACCTAAAAGTATAGATCTATTATGACATAGTATAAGATTTAACAACATAGATTCATAGTTTACAACATATCCAATTCACAGTCTTTCACAATTTACTTTTGTTTATCTAAACCTAAAAGCAACTAGAAACTCACAGCGTTAGGTTTAGAGAATTGAGAAAGAAAGGATCTTTAATTTCTGAATTTTATTTGCAAAGTACGTTGTTGAAGAAAATGGTTCTGCCTCGGTTCGCATCCCAGCAGCATATAGCCTCCATGATAGAAAATAGGAGAATCGGACACATATATAGCTGCCAGACCCCCTAAAACTGAGTGCCACGTCAGCCCTAGCGGTGTCGACACCCCTGTGGGTGGGTCGATCCATAGGTCGACACCCCTCTAGGGGGGTTGACCCCCTAGAGTGGGATTTTTTCTGCCTTAACGAATTTTTCAAATTCAAACTATTATGGATAAAATTCTGACTCATCTCTGACTCATGCATATATATATAATCTTTTTGAATGTATACAAACTTAAAACCCTCATAACTTCTTCACACGGTGTCCGTTTTACGCAAACCAAATGTCTATCCTGACCAGAATTTCGAGACGAATGCAATGGTGCAGTTCATTTCCTCTAATTCTGAATATTAAATTAATTATTTTTTAATTTATCCTCTTTAATGTTGTTAAAACTTCGGGGTGTTACATTTACCTACTCCAGTTAACTAGGCTCGACCACCTCAGCTAAATCATGCAAGCACTTTCGCAAATGCAAGACATGAATTACGTCTTGAACTCGGAAAATTCTCTCAGGTAGTCTAACTTTATATGCTAATTTTCTAACTCTAGCTACAATGGGGAATAGTCAAAAGAATCTTGGTGTAATCTTCACTGTTGAACCAAACCTCACCACATTCCTGAGTGGTGACATTTTCACGAAAACTGTAACGACCTTGATTTTTGACCATTCAAATCGATAGTGATCCTCAATGTTGACTTAAACAAATCAAAATACAGATCATTATTGGGATTTATACAAGAAAAAGAAGAAAGACAGAAACAAATACAAAATCTCGCAGCGGAAGGACAAAATATAATAAATAAATAACAGTTCATGAAGCTGTTAAAACATACATTTGATTATACATTGACAATGATTATCAGAGTTAATTAACATACAACATACCAATATATGCAGCGGAATAATATAAATGAATACGTCAGTCAGTCTACATCTTCATCTTCATAACCGTTTCTTCGTTAACTGAAAACTCAGGCTGACCCGAGGACAAATGAAAAGACAAAAAACACTCAGATCGGAACTAAAATATTCTCATATCGGTTAAATCAAATTCATGTGACAATATGAGAGCAAATAACTTAAAAGATGTTATGGGTATTTCCATCTCCTAAGGATCGGTTAAACTAGATACTATATAGTATAATATGCTATTATATTAGTGTCTACAGTAAATATACTATTGAAAAGCGTAAGCGGGATTACTATTTACCCTTACATAGTTTATAAACATTGTCGTAAACATTGCATATAAAACACCAGTAATGGTCGGTGGATAGGGATGCGCCGCTATACGACAACGTCAAATCAAAATCATAGGGTGCTCGATTAGGAAAGTATGACAAGGCACACAAGGAATGCCCAGAGTAGGAATATACTAGTTGCACGCCCAGACTGGTGGTAATGCATAGCCCGAACTACCACATACCTCTAACAACACTCCCAAATCACGGATGCACATCAAATCAATCAAACCGAGGGACTATAGTAATAAAGGAAGAAGTGTTGCCGATGGAGGTGGCTAACCCCACTTGGTCCAGTATAGCCCTGTTTTAGTCATTTTATTTATGACCCGAAGGTCAAGGATATCCATCATCGTTCTCTTACTTCATTCCAGTAGCGTTCGCCAAACCAACCTACTTCATTTTGTAACTCCACCGTGTACACAATTGTTAAAGAGGTTTCGGTATTGGCGGAGAGTATGACAATATTTGATCCTGGTCTCTTTAACAACCAAATGTTTACATTTTCACAACGTTCAGTTCTTTTACACTTCAAGGAGATTCATACTTCATGTCAAAATATCAGATTTTGCTTTAAACTCGTTTCAACAGTCAAGATAGAATATTTCATAAAAAAAACCTCCATTTAAAACCATAGTTAAATCTAGAAACAATTCCAACTTTAAAATAATCTGAATATTAAAATAGTTAAAATATATTTAAAATAGTTTAGATATATAATTGAAATAGTTTGAAAATGAATAATCTGTATTTAAAATAAAAAATTTAAATTTAGTAAAATCTATAGATAAAATATTAAAATAGTTTATAAAATAAATAGTTAATTATTAAAATGGTTTATTTAAAATAAGTAATAAAATTAAATAGTTATAAGGTAAATAGTTTAAAAAGAAAATAATTATTGTAAAAATAGTTTATAAAACGGTTTAAAATGCTATAATTGGAATTAGAATCATTTCTTCAAAGTCTAACCAAACTGGAAATCATATTCCATTTTCAAATTAATTTGACTAAATTTCTATGTCTTAATTCAAAAGGATTTGACTTACCATTTATTTTTCTATTCGATTCAACAGTTCAATTTCAAATAATTCGATTTAATGATTCAAATAATTGAATTTCAATTACAATTCTCACTTTGAATTATTTGTTTATAAAACCTCGAGTTCACAGTTCAATTATTACTATAAATCAAGTTAATTTAAAGTAAATATCAAAGATGGATAAACAACTCAATTTCACTAAATTTATTTCATATTCACTTTAGTTTTAACTTCAGTTATCTACCTTTACGAATTCCTTAAAATTTTAAATTTCAAAGCTCAAAGTTCAAATTCGAAGAAAATCGATTAATAATATCATTTATATTGTCTTTAAAACAATATTCCATAATTCAAGGTTAAAACAAATTTTTTTAACCAATCGGTGTCCATATATAATTTTCTATCCTATGGCCAAGTAGTACTTAAAATTTAATTTTAAGTATTTTGAGAAAGGATATATATGCTTTCATTCCAAATCAAGGACATTGGTATTTATCATTTCAACCTACGTTCTTAATTCGTTAAATGATTAACCCCGGATTTATTCGATGCCCGTAACATCTAGGGTAAATGATTGGGATTAATTAATATAAACAATGGTCATATCAAAATCAAGGTGAATAACAGATAAAGTTACATAACAAACATCAGTATTCTAAATATATCAAATCTAAACTATACATCACATCAATACATATAAATAGTTCAATATTGTATAAATTTACTAATTATCAGATGTCAGATTTTAAACTGGCAATTAAATGTTGAACTTTATCTTAACTATAAAATTTAATATACAGTCAAAAAAACTACACAATCGATGCAAATCAATGTGATTGTGCAATTTAAACTACCAAACATCAATCAATACAATCATATCATGACATGATATTAATTTAACTAATATAAGAATATTTTTGTTAGGCGTGAGTGGTTTTAATCACTCATCTTTTGTTCCGAACGCGTTTGAAATCCAAAATAAGCCGCAAAATTTAACTCTATCAGAATCAATCTAAATCAGCGGCATCGCGAATAGCTCATCGATATGATTCCAACGCAATTTTCGTCCAAAACCGACCTTGTAGCAGAAAGTTATAAATGTTTAAACATACGAGATTTAAATTATATAAAAGTAATTAAAACAATATTACCCAAAACAATTTTCCATGTCATCATCTACTACTCCTTCTTCTCCTTCATGAAACACAGGCCTCTAGTACCCAAAAAACGCACGCAACCTTCCTAATCCGAAAGAACGCACCTACCTATGGCCTATTATTCGACGATCAAACTACCCCACCAACTCCGCCAACATCAACTCCATCCACGGCCTGAACCACGTCAGACGCATCGGCCCATTGCCTCGAAAACTGCACCCAAATCTGCCACCTTTCTTGATGAATTCTGGCGAATCCGCTTCGATCTAGGATGAATCACCGTACGGATGATAAGATCGCACGAAGATCTTCAACTTTTTAACTGGAAGTATTCGATTTCATTGAGTGGATTAAAAGAAATTAAGGGAGAAAGAAATCGAAAATTTTGGCCATTGAAAATATAGGGCGACGACCCAAGCTAGTGTTTGTGAAATTAATATTCTAACGATATAATTCTCGATTTGCGTGTATTTAAGCCAAAGTTCGGACTGAGTTCAAATCAGGCCTGCTTACAGCTTAATAATAGGTTTTGACGTCTTCTGAACGCAATGGAATATGTTTCAAAGCCCAATTCCAACGTCTATAGCAGTTTCTTCTAAACTTGATTATTTAGTTAAATTATACATGCAAATTTGTAAGCGTTTTAATTTTCGTTTATTCACCTTTAAATTAGATTCAAAGATTTATAAACTCTATTCAAATCAATACAAATAAATTAATATAACTTGTAAATCAACTATCGTTAATTATTAATTCAATTTTTCATATTAATAATTCAAGCTCTGTTTCAATTATTAATCACACTAATCAGTTTCATTAAATATATTAATATTAATTCCAACTTTCAATGATTATCCTAATAAACAAAATCACAAATTTTATTTGCAACCAATAGAAGTTAGCACTATAAAAATAAGTTGAATTTTATTACTTAAGAAATTTACTTAAGTTTCCACTATACAATTTCACAATAAAATCATAAAATTTAAATTATAAACTTATTATCCCGATTTAATATAAATAATTTAATATTAAATCTCAACTCTCAATATTTAATAGCACAAACCAATCATAGTTACATTTTCAGTCAATGCAAGCTATTACAGTTATAACTGATTTGAAATTCATTACACGATCAAATGGATCTATATACTACTGTATCCAATAAATTATAATTATCAATATAAAACAAATCTCAAAATTTGTTAATTTATTTTATTTTGTCAAATTTCAACATAAGTAATCTATTAAACATAAATCATTATCTTATATAGCTACGGAAATTCATTGTTTACTAGAAAAGTTTAGTTCATGCCTTATCAATATACGACATAAATCATAAATTTTTATATTTAAAACAACTTTGTTCAAAAACACATTAAATTTAATATTTTGAATTATTGCAAAATCTCGAAATGTTAAAAAAAAAACAAATCTCCAAATTCAAGTTAACATCCTCCTCTTGACATAAGATTTTTTCTAGTCTTAACCCATTTTCATCCATTTTCTTATCAAATCAATCTTCTCTGTGGTCTCTCTCACCATATCTGATCCAAGTAGCAATCAGTTAATCGTTTCCCACCAGCATGACAGTGATTTGCATGGTCTTCTGCCTCGAATGGAGCCATCCCTATACTAGTCTTGAAGCTGATATAATAGGAAAATTCTACCAAGAGTTGATGCTCCTACCAAGTCCCTCTGAAGTCTAGGATACAAAACTTAATTAATACTTAAGGATCTTATTCACCGTCTCAATCTGTCCATCCATCTAAGGGCATACTTAACCTAAGCTGAGTTCATAGTGCCCCTTGCAAGCTCCTCCAAAAAGCATTGGTGAAAAAAAGATCTTTGTCACTTACAATGGTAATAGGTATCCCATGCATTCGAACAATCTCTGTGATGTACAATGATGCTAAACAAGATGTCATCCTCTTACTCTATGACCGGAATGAATTGGGCACTCTTTGTTAATCATTTAACCACTACCCAAATTATGGTATTACCCTTCTGAGATCGAGGTAACCCATCTATATAGACTACAAATATGCCCTTCCTATTCCATTGTGCCATATTTTACGGTTGTAGCAGTCCGCTAGTGTAACAATACAGGTTTTTGGATACTTGGGGTAAATGATTATAACAGGTTATGTGATTTTAAAACCAAGAAGAATAAAATAGGATTTCAAGAGCTTAATTCATATAATAATTTAAGATAAGAAAATAAATAATCTATGATATATAGGAATTTTGTTTATTGGAATAATTAATTCCATTGGTGTAATAAGAAATTTGGTTTCAATCTGTGTTAGCTAATTAATATTTTAGTGGTTCAAGTGAATATTTAAAGTACAAAAAATTGATTAGTAATCAATATTTAAGTGAAAATACATTTTCTATATGAAGTATTAAGTTGCTTTAAGGAGAACATTAATAGCCGTAAATTTATGTATGAAAAATGTAAGTTGTAGTAATTATAAAATTAAAGAAAAGTTATGTTTAAAACTATGTTTGGAAATTGTTAAATATATTTTTAGAGTAGTAATATAATATTGGATAATGTCCAGATGAAATGAATGTATAGTTTGTTGTTAAAAGTGAACATTGGCAATAACAAAAATATTTATGGAATTTTGTGTTGTTTAAAAAAGAAGTATAAAATATTGATCGAAAATCAATATTTATGTGTTAAAAATTTTGAGCTAAACTTAGTGTTGTTTTTGACAAGAAAGTGAAATTTGCATGAATTTAAACTTAAGAATGTAAGTTGGAAATGTTAAAAATGAAAAAAAATGTGTGTTTTGTAAAAAATGTAAATTTTTTATAAGATTTACAATAAAAATGATGTTTAAAGTGTTTAAAAATATTTAAACATGTTTGTTTGAAATTTTATAAAATGTACACAGTGGTGTCTATGTGTGCGTATTATTAAAAATGGTGAAGTATAGTGTTAAAAATTGTGCAAAGGGAGGTTAAAATTACATAGGAAATCTAATTACAAATTTGCAACGCTTAGCTAAATGATTTGAATTAGTAACACTTACATTAATGAGTTATTGGTAGGTTTATATTCTAACCTAAGCTCAAAATGGGATTTTTAGGAAATAAGAAAAAGAAAAAAAAAGAGTATCATTTTCCTTTTTGTTGCTTACTAAGAAGGAAAAATGGTTTCCCTCTTATTCAAATCCCCAAAAATCTAAGCCATTCCTATATCAAATCAAAAGAGATATTTATACTCTTCATTTTCATCAAGAAAACTAGAAGATTCATGCACCCGTTTCTGGAGTTTGGAGAAAAAGAGTTTACAACAACCTACACTGTCTTGCATGTCACTGACTTTCACCTTACAAGCAATGGATATCCAAAACTTCAAATTTACAGTCAAAATCAAGGCTAAAATCTCTTGTAATCCAAGAAAGTTGAGTCGTTACACTCACTTTTCTAGTTTAATCATTTGTATGTGATAAACCTAAGTTTATGTGATGAAAATCTTTGGTTACAGTAACTATTTCGGCGTAAATTCCGTGTTAATGAAAACTGTTCCCAGGTTCAACTTTGAGATATAGCGACTTCCCCAAATTTTGTCCGAATTGTGTGATTCTTTTACTATTCTGTAGTATGAATGTTATACCTAGTTCCTATCAAGTTTAATGTGTTTTTGAACCCTATAGCCCATTCAAAATGAAATTAGAAGTTGCAATCAAGAAATATTTGGTGTCTGGGGATATTTCTGTAACAACTTGCCCGGAGTGAACCTAAATTCCGACCTAGAAAATGCCTATCGGAACTTAGAGCCACTCTAAACGGATAGTTGGTTCCCATAAGGATTAAATAAAACAAATATAAATAGCAATCTAAAACGGAAATCAGAATCTCACGCAGCGGAAGGGACATAATATAATAGCATAAATATAAGATGTACCATTATTAAAAAACCAGAATTGTCAATTACACATGTCTCATAGAATAAAAGGTAGATCATTATCCATCCCAATTACATAACAATAATAGTAATAAAGCAAATGCCATAATAACTAGATCTTCGAGAGGCCCTTTCTGCAAGAAATCATTGTCCATCCTTAATCAACTGTCTCACCTACTAACATGTTAATGTTAAGAAGAGGGAGGTTAGAATATAAAGTTCTGGTGAACAAAATACATTTATGTTAAGAAGGCTACTTACTATATTTGGCCATTGTAAACTTTCCAAGTTGTGCCTACGTAACAAACACACACAATGCAAACATATGAGGCGGATGTACTTACAGTCACTTAATACCCCATAAGGGTAATTTAAGGGTGTCACTTGATACCTTACGAGGCAGGTCATTTCTAGCTACTTAAGACACTATCATAAATTTATTTAGGGTGGACATTCCTACAGTCATTTAACACCCTATGGCGGACTACTAACAACTTAAGACCCCGTTCTAACATAAGTGTCATAAAAAATAACTATACTTGTAGGTCAATAAATAGTAACGACTACTTGCTACTAGGATTGGGGTCAAGAACACGACATCATTTAAGAAGAACCTTCCTGGTGAACCCTTTTGTTACTATCTAGCTATTCCTACGGGTGAACTCCTAGTCACTTAATACTTCCCTTAGATGGTTGTTCCTTAGGCCATATATATAATCTGTTCCTAGGTCAGCCCTCACTAGCTCCTAGATAAGAAGCAGACATTACTTGGAGAACCACCCTACACCTTATCGTCTACTAGGGCCATTTAATACCTTACAGGAGAAAGGAGGACCCAACAACCATTTAAATTCTCGACGGGCGGGCCCCATGACTTGGGTTCTGAACCAAGGAGTGAACCTTAGGAACGAACCTAGTCCTTACCACATTTTTGAATTTCAATCCCTATACAGTTTTAAAGGCATACATGTCATTTCCCATATTTTCCTCAACCATGTCATAAATGTACATATTAACATGTGACAAGAAATGGGAAAAACAATCATAACAACATATAAACTTGCGACTCATTTTTTGACTTGATTACTGTAACAGTAAAAGATAAACATAATATCATATATCCAATATACATATATGTTTATAATTCCTATTATGAATAGATTCCATCCTTATATATGTTTATACACAGAACACTAATATTTATATATTTTTTAAATAATACATTCAAATACTCTATTTAGAAAATAGATATTCAAACCTATTTAGATTTATAATTCTATCCAAATCTTAACCTTTTGCATAAAACTAGCATATGGATTTATATGAAATAGTACAAAAGGGAATCCTAACAATATAGAGAATTATACAACAAGAGTCATGTCTTCCTTTTTGTAACAACCCGTATTTTTAATAACATGTTATAATGTAAATCAAGGCAAAATTAAATTCTAAAATCTGAATCAAAGGAAACGGGCTGTGCCATTGCGTTCGTCTCGTAAAAATACGCGAAATAGAGTCCGAGTTTTCGAAAAACGAAGTCCGTATGACCAAGTTATGGCCCAATGAAGTTTTCAGAAAATTCCAAGCCCGAAAACAGTTCAAATTCGAATTCAGGTTTGAATTTCAGCCAAAACAGGATAGGCGGGAATTCTCCCGCCCCAGGCAGGGTCGACACAGGGGTCGACACCAGTGTCGACCCCCCCAATGGGTCGACACCCATGTCGACCCAGGGGTCGACCCCCCCCCCCCCGGTCGGACCAGTTTTTCTGGTGCACCATTTTGACAGGTTAGGTCTTGCTCTGGAAGTTTCTGACGGGAGTTGATGGCTCAGATTCGATTTAGGGTTAATCCTATGGTCTAAATTAACCTAATCACCTATAAAAAGACCCCTAGACCTAACCTAAACCCTCATTAATCATTCCTACAACTAAATGCTGCCTAAATGTTCATTAATCATGGCCTCCATCTTCTTCATGAAAGCATGAGTGTCTCAAATCCATCTATGTCATAGAAGAGCCTTTCTCTTAAGTAAAAGAGCCTTCTTTCTTTGTCTTTGGGGTTATTCCTTCTTGTTTTCAAGTCTTGAAGTGGAGTTTATCGTCTTTGGTTGCGGATTTGCTAGTGTGGCTTCGTCTCAATCTTATTTTATATTAATTCTAGTCTTCATAGCATTGTAAGCCCTATACTACTCTTAGATTCTAACTATGAAGTTAAATGTGATATGTTACAAGTTGAGTTTGGGCCTAAGTACTATATGTGCTTTGATCTTATCATGTTATGCATAAATATATTCTATGCATGTTTGTAAAGCTATCACCTTTGCCTTATGCATAGAAAGCTATGACCTTTGATTTGAAATGTTGCATTATGCAACATGAGAACTCTCATAACCTTTGGGATAACTTGCATATAATGTTATATGCGAACTTCTAGCCACCATCCTATGTCATTTATGATCATGTTTCACCTATTTGCTTAAGTTGATATTATGCATGTTTTGAGGCCCATGATGTAATATGCAAGCTTATGAACATATTGATGCCTCATATGCCACCATGTTTAACTTGTGGCCAACCTTATTACCTTATGCCCTTTTGTCATGCTTTTGCCAAGTTCCCTCTTTTGATATATGTTATGTTATGCGAAACGTACATGTGATGGGAATGCGTTGGGTTGGGTAATATTAATGACATGAAACATGATTTTAAAATATGACATGACATTGACTTGTGATTATGTTTGTAAACATAATGATGGACATGACACTTAGAAAATATGAATGTGGCCAACTCGAGGTTGGGTTGAGTTTGTAGCATAAATCTACCCGGAACCGACCGACTTAACTAGTGGCTACAAACAATAGGACCCAATGTGAGAAGTTGGTCATGTCGCACTTGAAACCCGAGGTTAGACTAAGTTGTGGTGTAAAGCTACCCGGACCCGCCCGGCTTAACTAGTAACCACAACAAGGTCTAATGTGAGAGGTTGGGTGCATTGAATTAATTAATGCCACATGGTAGGGTTAAGTCATGGACCACTTGAATACTTAACCAATTAAACATGATGGGTTGACGCGGTTAAGTCATGAACCTTGGGTACACTTAACCAACTTGATACTTGATTGGGTAGGGTTAACCACATTTAACCCACTAGAAACCCTAGTTACGTGGTCCTTTTCACCAGTAACCCTCTTGATTGTATCATGATATCCTAGGGACTAGGCTAGGGTGGGGCACGATTACTAGGTTGACATGTAAGCGACCAAAACGACGGCTGAGTAGGTGCGCCGGTGTAGATTCAGGCGGACCATGGTCGTGCACATGGTCCGGAGTTGAAAAAGCAGACACGGGCACCCGTAGGTTTAGACTGTGCGTGCTTGATTTGTGTCCGTGGTTGGCACCCTGGGGCCTGATGCACCCTAGGGTGGACCTAGCACAGTTTGACTACACTCCGTGATTGGGCCGTATGACACCGACACTTGACGAGTTAGGCTTTTAGGGAGCCGATCGACTAGACCGTGTTGTTGGACCTTGATCTAGGTCATCTCGGGATATTGGGCCAACATTGGGACAAGGGATCATTTCTTGTTTATATTAGACATGGATTGGAATACTAGTACACACCTGGTGCAACTTAACCTTGTATATGCGATGCCACACTTGATCTATCTTGTTAACTTTTCACCATGCCAGTTATCACCCTACATCTCATCTCTGTTTTACATGTTCAGATAACTTTATTAGTTTTTATACTAATAGTAGATAGGACTTACCAGTCTTTTTGACTGACCCGTTTTCTTTCGCCTCTTTTCTTCCGTTTCCTCCCCCCAGGTTTGCAGGGTGGGAACACTGTTACCTAGCTGGATCTTTTGCTGCTTTTCTAGATAGCTCACGTATGGTTTGAGCATGCTATGGCCTTATGCTACTTTGGGGATAGTTACTTTATGTTTCTTTTTCAGTTTTCAGTTTATGTTCTAGACTTTGTTTTATGGGAAAATAATGAACAAGTACTTTGATGTAACTTGACTATGGTTTTGAAATGCTAGTTTTATCCGCTGCTTTATTTACTCTGTTTTTACTTATATGTTCTGTCTTGTGATATCTACATGCATGTTTACCTTGTTTAACACCCCTCCAAAGCTAGTGTCCTTGCAAGAGTGGCATTGGCGGAGGTGGGGTGTTACATTTGGTATCAGAGCATAAGGTTTACAAGATTTGAGCAAAAGTGTTTTTAAAACTTACCTTTTGGAAAACTATTTTCAAAACCAATTAAGTATTTTTCAAGAAAAGTCTAGTTATTTTAAAAGGCTATTCCCCAAAAGCCATTAGCACTATCCTTCGTTTCCTTGTTCTAAATCTATCTTTTCCTTTTTCAGTATGGCCGATCTTAACCTTCCCGAGGGAGTGACCATTCCCGGATGGTACCGGAGGTACTTGGAAGCTAGGGCCAACAATGTGGGCCCAGCAACCACCCCCACCGTAACTGAGGTTCCTCCTCCCCCTCCTCCTCCTCAGAATCCACAAGCAGATTTCGCTAAGGTTTGCAAAGACTTTAAGGCGATGGGTGGCAAGAATTTTATTGGGACGGAGACTTTTGTGGAGGCGAGAAATTGGTTGAAAGAAACTGAAGATCTTTTCGCTATCTTTGATGTGGAAGACCATAGAAAGGTTTTATTGGCAGCATGGTTATTAAAAGAAGAAGCTGCATATTGGTGGGAGGTCACCAATGCTACTAGACCTATAGAGACTTGGGCCGACTTTAGGACAAGATTTGGGCTTAAGTTTCTATCATCGGCTGAGGCGAATCTGCAATTGGAGAAGTTCATATCTTTAAAGCAAGGGGACATGACAGTGAGGGAGTATGTGAATAAGTTTAACCAGCTCGCTCGATTCGGTTTGGACATGGTTAATACTCCCCAGAAGAAGGCTTTACGCTTTGCACGAGGGTTGAATGAGCCATTACAAGGTTTAGCCCTATCTCATATACCCATGGGGGCCACTTTCGAAGGTCTAGTAGACATGGCATTGCTTCAAGGAGACGATAAGAATGCCAAGAAAGAAATCAAGCCTAATGAGACTCAAGCCAAGAAGACGGACTCCAAGAGGGGAGGAAATCAGAGCAATCAGAACAACAAGAACAACAAGGGCAACAAGGCCAAGGCAAAGGACCCAAGAAAATGCAACTTCTGTGGGATTGTTGGGCACATAGCCAAGGATTGCAGAAAGAAGAAGAGGAAGCGGGGCGAATGCTTTCATTGTGGAGAGACTGGACACTTTAGCAAGGATTGCCCCAAGAAGCAAGGACAAGGGCAAGGGCAGAATCAGCGTGCAGGACCTTCTGGAGGGCAAGTACATGCTCTCAACACTGCTCCAGTTCAGGACCGAGGTAGTATTTCTGTAGAAAGCCTTGTTTATATTTCTGATTTTCCTGTTCGCACCTTATTTGATTCTGGCGCATCGCATAGTTTTATTTCTTCTGACATTGTTGAAAGTTTGCACCTAAGTACTAGTCTAGTTGAGGATCCCGTTAGTGTTTCAAATCCAATTGGGGGCTCCGCCCATCTATCTATGATTTGTGTGGATTTGAAGACTTCTATCTTGACCGTAGAATTCACGTGTAATGCTTATGTTCTCGGGTTCACGGGATACGGGTTGATCTTGGGCATGGATTGGTTGTCCAGTTATGGAGCCATCCTCGATTGTGAGCATAGGGTGGTGAGGCTCATGACTCGCCTCGGTAATACCCTAGAAATTTCTTGTAACCCTAGAGGTCCCGTCATGTTATGTTATCTTGAATCTCTTGACTCGTCCATCGATGATCTACAATCTGTAAGGGTGGTCTGAGACTATCCTGATGTCTTTGAAGAAGTTAAGGGGTTACCCCCTAAACGAGAGATAGATTTCCGCATTTATCTAGTCGATAATGCCAAGCCAGTATCATTGCCCGTTAGGCACATGGCCCCACGTGAAAGAAGGGAGCTCAGTAAGCAAATCAAGGAGTTGCTTGAGAAGAATTTTATTAGGCGAAGCATTTTTGAATGGGGTGCTCCTGTGGTATTCGCTACTAAGGTGGATGGTTTGCTTCGTCTATGTGTTGATTATCGAGAATTGAACAAGCTGACAAAGAAGAATAGGCACCCGTTACCGAGGATTGATGATCTCTTTGACCAGCTTGTTGGTGCTTCTGTTTTCTCTCAGCTCGATCTAGCCACCGGATTCCATCAGTTTAGAGTGGCTGAGGATAGTATTGATAAAACTGCGTTTAGGACTCCAGATGGATTCTTTGAATGGCTTGTCATGCCATTCGGTTTGACTAATGCACCCGCCTACTTCGTAGATTTGATGAGTAGGGTGTTCAGGGAGTTCCTTAACAAGTTCGTGGTTGTCTTCGTGGATGATATTATGATCTTCTCAAAGGATGAGGAAGAACATGCCAGACATCTCAAGGAAGTGATGGATACGCTTAGAGCGCATCAGTTGAAAGCCAAGTTCTCCAAATGTCATTTTTGGAGAAGGGAAGTTCGGTTTCTTGGACATATAGTTTCTAAGCAAGGCATAGCGGTGGATCCCACGAAAGTGGTTGTGGTTCAAGACTGGAAGACTCCTAGGAATGCAACCGAAGTAAGAAGCTTTCTCGGTCTGGCGGGCTACTATAGGAAGTTCATCAGGGACTTCGCTAAGATTTCGGCCCCTCTTACTAAGTTGACGAAGAAGAACTTAGTCTTTGCATGGGACTTGGAGTGTGAGCTTGCTTTTCAAAGGCTCAAGAGAGCCCTTACCACAGCTCCAGTTTTGGCATTACCCGATAGTGGTAAGATGTTTACCGTGTACACAGATGCATGTGGCACGGGGTTAGGTGCTGTTCTAATGCAAGAGGGTAGAGTGATATGTTATGGGGGTAGGCAACTTAAAGTTCATAAGAAGAACTATCCCACTCATGATTTGGAGTTGGCGGCGATCGTCTTTGCACTCAAATCCTGGCGCCACTATCTTCTAGGAGAAAGGTTTGAGTTGTATACTGATCACAAGTCACTCAAGTACCTCTTCTCGCAGAAAGATCTGAATCTAAGGCAGCAAAGGTGGATGGATTTCTTGGCATCTTATGACTTCGAGATAGCTTATACCCCTGGCAAGGGTAATGTTGTGGCTGATGCACTAAGCAGAAGGAGGTTGACTTTGAGTCCCTTGTTTATTGAGATGAAGAACTTAGAGTTCTTGGCAAACTTTGATTTCACGACGTCTGTTGAGTCGATGACGGGTTCATTAGCATCCCTTGAGCTTAGACCCACACTTCTCGATCAGGTTGGGGCTTCGCAGAAGGAAGATCCACAGATAGTCGAAGTTATGGACAAGTTGATTTGTGGTGAGACGTCTAGTCACCTTGCTAGATATACTATTGATGATAAAGGTTGGCTAAGGCATGATGGAAGGCTATGCATTCCACAAGTAGGAGACTTGGTGCATAAAGTTCTCGAAGAAGCACATCACTCGAAGATGACTATACATCCTGGAGGAGATAAGATGTATAGAGATATGAAGCGCATTTTCTTTTGGGCCGGAATGGAGAAAGATGTGGAAGAGTATGTTTCAAAATGCATGGTGTGCCAACAAGTGAAAGCCGAGTCAAAGAAACCAGGTAGGCTATTACATCCATTGGAGGTCCCGCAATGGAAGTGGGAGAGTATTTCTATGGACTTTGTGGATGGATTGCCTAGGTCAAGAAAAGGGAATACGAGCATATGGGTCATAGTTGATAGACTTACGAAGAGTGCTCACTTCATTCCAGTAAAGAGCAAGAGGACCGCATCATGGCTAGCATCTATTTATCTTCGGGAGATAGTGCGGTTGCATGGAGTTCCTTCTAGCATAGTCAGCGATTGTGCCCCAATTTCCACTAGCCAGTTCTGGAATAGTTTGCAAGAAGCGATGGGTACGCAATTGAATCTGAGTACAGCCTACCACCCCCAGACGGATGGCCAAACCGAAAGGGTGAATAGAGTGCTAGAAGATCTTTTGAGACTTTGTGTTCTTGACTTTGGTGGTACTTGGGAAGACCACCTTCCTCTTGTAGAGTTTGCTTATAATAATAGCTATCAAGCCAGCATAGGGATGGCACCATTTGAAGCTTTGTATGGGAGGCCGTGTAGGTCACCATCTTGTTGGTGGGAGACAATAGATAGGCTTATACTTGGGCCTGATATGATACGGGACACATCCGAGAAAGTTGAATTGGTGAGAAGATGGATGAAAGCGGCCCAAGATAGACAGAAATCCTATGCTGACAAGCGAAGGGCAGATTTGGAATTCGAAGTGGGAGACATGGTTTTCGTGAAGGTTTCTCCTTTGCGTAATGTGGTACGTTTTGGAGCAGTGGGGAAGCTGGAACCAAGGTTCGTAGGGCCCTTCCCTATCATAGAGAGAATTGGAAAGATGGCCTATAAGGTGGAATTGCCCGAGAAGCTAGCCGGAGTGCATAATGTCTTTCATGTCTCACATCTCCGAAAGTGCCTGCATGAATCCGCTGAGGTGGTTGAACCAAGCATTCTAGAAGACATTGAGGTAGAGAAAGAGGCAACCTTGAGAAGAGCTCCGATTCGTATTTTGGGAACAGAGATCAAGAAGTTAAGGAATCGAGAAGTCAAATTGGTGAAAGTTCAGTGGAGTGAAGCCGATGAAGACGCAACTTGGGAAACCGAGAAGAAGATGCGTGGGCTTTATCCATTCCTTTTTGAGGGTACATTCTCAATCTCCTTTCTTAATTAGCATATCTTTCTTTTGCTATCCATGCTTACCTTGTTTATCTTGTTATCTCGTAATCGTGTCATGAGAACCTTAGGTAGAAACCCTTTGGATGAAACATGTATTTGAAACATGTTATGCTTGATGTTTGCAAGTGGTTGCAAGTGTTTGCAAGTGGATACTCGTGGATGCATGATACACATTAGGCACTAAGATCGGCTCACACACTTTCATGATGCATATGCATGAGTATTTATGCTTATTCATGGATGAAACTTGTTGTGCTATCACGTGGATGTTGCATATGAATGAATGTTATGTGCACTCATGTAGAGATTATAAATTATGTTAGGAATTTGCATACATATGGACTCATTTCACTAACATACTTTGCATTAAGGGGGTTTACTGAATCAGTAACCGCCTGATTTTTGCATTAGATAAATACATATCCACACACCTTTTGCATATGTTCATACAACATTTAGAATCTTTTTAAGGACAATGGTTACTTGTTGATGATGTTTTGAGTAGATGGATGATGGGTGGTAGGATACGTTCTTTCTAACTTGGAGATTTCGGGGACGAAATCCTTTAAGGAGGGGAGAATGTAACAACCCGTATTTTTAATAACATGTTATAATGTAAATCAAGGCAGAATTAAATTCTAAAATCTGAATCAAGGGAAACGGGCTGTGCCATTGCGTTCGTCTCGGAAAAATACACGAAATAGAGTCCGAGTTTTCGAAAAACGAAGTCCGTATGACCAAGTTATGGCCCAATGAAGTTTTCAGAAAATTCCAAGCCCGAAAACAGTTCAAATTCGAATTCAGGTTTGAATTTCAGCCAAAACAGGATAGGCGAGAATTCTCCCGCCCCAGGCAGGGTCGACACAGGGGTCGACACCAGTGTCGACCCCCCCCAATGGGTCGACACCCATGTCGACCCATGGGTCGACACCCATGTCGACCCAGGGGTCGACACCCCCCGGTCGGACCAGTTTTTCTGGTGCACCATTTTGACAGGTTAGGTCTTGCTCTGGAAGTTTCTGACGGGAGTTGATGGCTCAGATTCGATTTAGGGTTAATCCTATGGTCTAAATTAACCTAATCACCTATAAAAAGACCCCTAGACCTAACCTAAACCCTCATTAATCATTCCTACAACTAAATGCTGCCTAAATGTTCATTAATCATGGCCTCCATCTTCTTCATGAAAGCATGATTGTCTCAAATCAATCTATGTCATAAAAGAGCCATTTTTCTTAAGTAAAAGAGCCTTCTTTCTTTGTCTTTGGGGTTATTCCTTCTTGTTTTCAAGTCTTGAAGTGGAGTTTATCGTCTTTGGTTGCGGATTTGCTAGTGTGGCTTCGTCTCAATCTTATTTTATATTAATTCTAGTCTTCATAGCATTGTAAGCCCTACACTACTCTTAGATTCTAACTATGAAGTTAAATGTGATATGTTACAAGTTGAGTTTGGGCCTAAGTATGATATGTGCTTTGATCTTATCATGTTATGCATAAATATATTCTATGCATGTTTGTAAAGCTATCACCTTTGCCTTATGCATAAAAAGCTATGACCTTTGATTTGAAATGTTGCATTATGCAACATGAGAACTCTCATAACCTTTGGGATAACTTGCATATAATGTTATATGCGAACTTCTAGCCACCATCCTATGTCATTTATGATCATGTTTCACCTATTTGCTTAAGTTGATATTATGCATGTTTTGAGGCCCATGATGTAATATGCAAGCTTATGAACATATTGATGCCTCATATGCCACCATGTTTAACTTGTGGCCAACCTTATTACCTTATGCCCTTTTGTCATGCTTTTGCCAAGTTCCCTCTTTTGATCTATGTTATGTTATGCGAAACGTACATGCGATGGGAATGCGTTGGGTTGGGTAATATTAATGACATGAAACATGATTTTAAAATATGACATGACATTGACTTGTGATTATGTTTGTAAACATAATGATGGACATGACACTTAGAAAATATGAATGTGGCCAACTCGAGGTTGGGTTGAGTTTGTAGCATAAATCTACCCGGAACCGACCGGCTTAACTAGTGGCTACAAACAATAGGACCCAATGTGAGAAGTTGGTCATGTCGCACTTGAAACCCGAGGTTAGACTAAGTTGTGGTGTAAAGCTTCCCGGACCTGCCCGGCTTAACTAGTAACCACAACAAGGTCTAATGTGAGAGGTTGGGTGCATTAAATTAATTAATGCCACATGGTAGGGTTAAGTCATGGACCACTTGAATACTTAACCAATTAAACATGATGGGTTGACGCGGTTAAGTCATGAACCTTGGGTACACTTAACCAACTTGATACTTGATTGGGTAGGGTTAACCACATTTAACCCACTAGAAACCCTAGTTACGTGGTCCTTATCACCAGTAACCCTCTTGATTTTATCATGATACCCTAGGGACTAGGCTAGGGCACGATTACTGGGTTGACATGTAAGCGACCAAAACGACGGCTGAGTAGGTGCGCCGGTGTAGGTTCAGGCGGACCATGGTCGTGCACATGGTCCGGAGTTGAAAAAGCAGACACGGGCACCCGTAGGTTTAGACTGTGCGTGCTTGATTTGTGTCCGTGGTTGGCACCCTAGGGCCTGATGCACCCTAGGGTGGACCTAGCACAGTTTGACTACACTCCGTGATTGGGCCGTATGACACCGACACTTGACGAGTTAGGCTTTTAGGGAGCCGATCGACTAGACCGTGTTGTTGGACCTTGATCTAGGTCATCTCGGGATATTGGGCCAAAAACTTGGTCGACGCTAATCTATGAATTAGAAAGGCGCGACATTTGTGATAAATTCTGCAAGCATACAGGTGTGTAGCATACAGGTCGAACACAGGGAGGTTTAATTAAAAATTATTATTTATTTTTCTTGGGCGTGTTAGACGAAGCTGGAGGTTGATTTTTTTTTCGCAAAGTAAAATAAAAACTGAAACTATGAATAAAAGATGCAATTAAATTCACTACAGATTCGAATCTAATCGGATCTGTAATAAATTCAATGATTAAAATAAAATAGAACACTTGAAATAAAATTGCAGAACAGAATTAAACGAACAGAAAATAACAATTAGGATTACTGCTGAATCTAATCAGACGGTCAATCACTAATGAAAAGAAATGCAAAAGACAAATAGTGTTCTACCGAATCTA
The DNA here is from genome assembly GCA_030737875.1 of Allium sativum. Taxonomy (NCBI): domain Eukaryota; kingdom Viridiplantae; phylum Streptophyta; class Magnoliopsida; order Asparagales; family Amaryllidaceae; genus Allium; species Allium sativum. The sequence goes on along the minus strand of CM060922.1, from coordinate 438,348,354 downwards.
ATCGTGTAGACAACACTAATTGCTAAGAAAAATAGAAAATTGCATAAAAAGAAAAATGAGTTTTATTGATGAAGAAGAGAATAGACTGAGATATATGATAGGATGGTGGCTACAATGCCATTACAAGGGTATATATAGGGTAGATAGCCAAACCCTAACCCTAACCCTAATGGTAAATGGGCCTGGTCATCACACCACTAATTTGTTTACAATGAGAAACATTAATGGGCCTTAGATAAATAAAGCAAATTTGGGCCTTTTCTCTTTTTCCTCTTGCTTCCTTGATATTTCTTCATTGATTTGTGATGTGCAAAGCCTTTTTATCACTCCTTTTCTCGTCCAACAGCAACTAGATGTGATATCTTCATCTACAATTCTTCAAAATGCGAATACACAGCAAATTGAACTCTATTTCTCTACATTTCTGGTTGCATGCGGCTGGGTTGGACTATCTGTAAAAGTAACAAAACAATACCCAAGTAATACTTATTTATATACAAAAGACGAGATATTAGAGCATAAAATAAACACATTTCTATGTCAATCAGGCCAACATTGGGACAAGGGATCATTTCTTGTTTATACTAGACATGGATTGGAATACTAGTACACACCTGGTGCAACTTAACCTTGTATATGCGATGCCACACTTGATCTATCTTGTTAACTTTTCACCATGCCAGTTATCACCCTACATCTCATCTCTGTTTTACATGTTCAGTTAACTTTATTAGTTTTTATACTAATAGTAGATAGGACTTACCAGTCTTTTTGACTGACCCGTTTTCTTTCGCCTCTTTTCTTCCGTTTCCCCCCCAGGTTTGCAGGGTGGGAATACTGTTACCTAGGTGGATCTTTTGCTGCTTTTCTGGATAGCTCACGTATGGTTTGAGCATGCTATGGCCTTATGCTACTTTGGGGATAGTTACTTTATGTTTCTTTTTCAACTTTCAATTTATGTTCTAGAATTTGTTTTATGGGAAAATAATGAACAAGTACTTTGATGTAACTTGACTATGGTTTTGAAATGCTAGTTTTATCCGCTGCTTTATTTACTCTGTTTTTACTTATATGTTCTGTCTTCTGATATCTACATACATGTTTACCTTGTTTAACACCCCTCCAAAGCTAGCGTCCTTGCAAGAGTGGCATTGGCGGAGGTGGGGTGTTACACTTTTATTATTACAACAACCTGAAACCATAAATACAACTAGATTGATCATTTCTATGAACAAATAAAATAAATAGAAGATTTGAGGTGTTTAATCATGTTTTCTTTTTGCAATATATCAAATCCTCCTAGGCAGAACAATATATCTTTAAAGCTATCAAATTATAGAAAATAGTAACTCAGATGAATTCCACTCTCAAAGCTATAAGAACGAGTAATAACAGAATTGATTTGAATAAAGTTTGGATTTGGCCTTCACGAACAATCATGCTCTAACCTTTTCAAATATATATATATATAAGAATCGCATAAATTAGGATCTTACACATATAAATTTAAATTCCAAAATAAATCTAAATAGAATAGAGGAGATAGAATAGGTTAAGAAAATAGAAGAAGAACATATTTTCTTTTCCAAAGATTAGCAATGGCAGAAAGGCATCGTGGAGGCAGGGAAGAGAATGGTTGTAGGGTTTGGAGTGAGGATTCGGTGATCTATTTATAGTTGTTATCATGTGTACTGGCCTTTAGATCTAACTGACTAAATCTAAGCGATCTGTTTGATAGTATTTATAAATAAGTCTTTATATGAAACAATCCTCACTAGGCTTCCCTATAATATGGCAATCGACACCCCAATAGGAGAGCGGTTGTGATGACCCGAAAATCCCCATCTTTCGAATCGACCGTAAGCCACATAGGTCCGGTTCGAAATGATAGAAATCCTCGAACCGTTATGGGATACAAAACATTAGAACAAAACCTAAAAAACACTTCATTGTTATTACAACAATTTTACATCAGAGTACAAGATTATCATAGTACATAAAAAAACAATACATAGCGAAAATATATCAAAGAATCATAAATTACAATACAGCGGAAATATTAATACATTCAACAGAAGACTACCAACTAATCTAGTGTATAGCTCCGGCCATAATCCAGGATCCTGTTTTAAAAATATCTGCAAAACCAAAACTACTAGCTGCCCGTATGGAAAATACGTGCACCCAGAGTTTAGGTGGAAACAATAAACTCCAGGTCAGTCATGGGTCTGGTATGAGAACCAAAACAACTATTAACTTTATTTTAAAGTTGGGTAAATCATAGGACCACACCGTATAACACAAAATGGGATTTCTCCACAAATTACGCCATAGGTGGTCTTATTCAATAGATATACAAGGTGTTGCAAGCTAAAATGTTGTGATTGCTATAAATTTTTGGTCCTACTGCAGCGTTTTATTATTGGTGTTACCTTAGACATAAAAATATGTTTCTCTAGCTAAATAAGTATAACACGATGCAACATTTTGATACAGTGTTGCTATAACAGACCTTTCCATATCATATGTGGTGATCCAAGCCATTAATTAAAACAAAATCGCAACCATCCATCCAATGTCTACTATGCTTCCTCTATTTTCAGCTAACATTTTCATTCATGCGCTTCCTTTTCACTTCGTTCTCCCCCCAAATCGCTAACCCTTCTCTACTTCTCTGGAGAAAATAATGGTGGCAGCTTGCTTAGGGTTTTGCGACTTCCTTTGATTCCTGAAATTCTGTGCCTCCACTCCTTCTTTAAAGCATATAGATCGCCAGTTTGCAGAGTTCTTTCGATTCGATCAAGTTGATGTTCTTTAGTTTGATTCACGGTTCGATCTCATTCTTGGGTATGATTTTTTCGTTTAATTTCTTTTGGATTTTAAATCGAACTTTGATGTTATTAGGTCAATGATGATTGTGGTGAATATATATGGTTTTTATACCATAAAATACGACTGATTTTCTATTAAACTTCAACTCTTTTGCTATCATGACTTCAAATCTCCATATATTTTGAATACATTCAGATATATGTTGTTAATCTATAGATTTTGAAATTATAGTTAGTTTTAATTCACTATGTCATAGATGGCCTATTGCAACGAAAATCCAAGGTGTTGCCAGCCAAAATGTTACCACAGCTAAGTTAATTTTTGTCTATTGCAATGCATGCTTCAATGTGTTAGCATAGATATCTACCATGTGTTGTAGTAGCCGCGTGAATAAAATTATCAATCTGCATCAACACGATCCAACGATCTATGTTACCAATCCACGTCATTCTAATTTTCTTTCATCGCCTCAACTTCTTTGCCCTAATTTTTCATTTTCTCGTTGGAACATAATTCACGCAATTTTCACTTGAAAAAAAATATAGTCGGCTTCCACTTTAATGGCCGATCGAAAACTGGGGTTTTGCCCTCTTCAACAAATCATGACTTCAGCTTCTTTAATTCGAGATGATCCTCTAATTGCTTAGGATTACAATTGCTCCTCTCATCATCGATTTCTTAAATACTACTAGTGCTCCGATAATCTTCGATCGTGGTCTTGTTGAGTTGAAATCGATCTTTGAAATTAGTACATGATTTTTTCCCTTTTTACTTTTGATTATTAATTTGTTGTTTGATTTTAATCCCACCTTTTCTTGTGATGAATTCGTGTGAATTTATAGGGTTTCGAATCCTTAAATAATCTATGATTTCAACATTAGATTTAGTTGTGATTTGTAGCTCTGATTTTACCGAGTTTGAAATATTCAAATTTCCTGGAATTTAATTTCGTGATGATGACTCGACCGAAATTAGATTTTCTAGAATTAAATTTTTGGAATTAAATTTCTGAAATTATATGATGATTAATTGAAAATGAATTTCGGACAAATCAATATATTTGCAGATTCAAAGATAAACTATGGGTGTTTATTAAGTTGTTTCGTTTGAATTACTGTTGACTTGCATGTGAGTTTATTGAGTTGTTATGCACTTCTATATGCTGCACTTTGGTCTCTCTCAAGTTTAACATTCAACTTGCCATGTGAAAAAGCATACAAACTCGTAACCATGAAGAAATGGTCTGAATTATTTGAAGGCGATCAAATAAGCTTATTTTATTAACTAGAATACGTCAATGCGTACATTGTATGTATGTATGAACAGCCCTTTAAGGACTTTACATGAATCTTACTGCAACTAAAGCGAGAACTAAGGATCCTATTGTTTGGAACTGGAACAGGAATGAAATAGCATACAGACTCGTATGTATGCATCCTCTTGTTTTCTTTACTACACTACATCCTATTATTTCTAGTTTTGTTTAATAATAACTTGATATTTATATATTACTAGGTGAAATCATACCCTATTGTTTGGAACTGGAATGAAACTTATAAACTACATAAGAAGTGGTGCAGTATGTAGGGTATGCAATGACGTGAGGTTTTGATAAGTGCCATATGCAGGGTATGTTTTGTGGTGGTGCTGAAGGAGGATAAGTGCAGGCAATGGGACACAAGGTGTTTGTGGTCGGAGAGGATGTAAGTTTGTTACAAAAGTGGAAGTTCTGAAGTTTAATGTTTGTTGTTGTTGTAGTTGTTTAAGGCTTTGGGTGATGATGGACTTGGTGTGCAGTGTTTCAAAGAAGGCTTGGTCTTTCAAAATCGGATGAATCGGGCGATCGCCACTTGTTCGACCTAACTAGCGTCGGACCCCCACAGGGACTGTGGGGCCCCGGACCCTCACCGGCGCTGCGCCCGGGCATGCTTCTCGGTTCGCCTTCGGCTCGACATATATTTACCAGTGTTAGTGGCTGTGTAAATTGAAACTGCATATGCAATGGGTGAACTGAGTGATGTAGTATAGAATATCTGTATATGTGAATAATCAGTGTTGTAGTAAATCATTGAATTGTAAATAGTCAGAGTCAGAAATTTGTACTATTTCAGTTGTAGAAAATAAAGTATTTTAATTAATAAAACATTGTTTGAATTCATATTATGTGCATTAGTGTTCTATTAAATAAATATTTAATCCCGTAAAAGTGTTGCCATTGGATGGTAAAGTGTTGCTATAGATAATGTGGGTCCCATTTTTAAGTAAAATTAGTATGTAACAACCTGGAAATGCGAGCCAGTTTAAGATTTTTATTTTGTTAATTTTGATGAATTTTGATTATTTAAAATGAATTATTTTAAATAATATCGACGAGAAATTTATTCTGAATAGAATTAGAACATATATATTTATATACGTCGTCATTAGAATATAAATAATTATTTATAATTATAAAAGGAATAGAAAATGGCGCAGTAGTTCGATAATTCGATTTCAAACTTCAAATGATTGTACCGGGTGCAAAATAAACTAGATTTTAGTGAAACCAAAAATATTTGAATCTAATCGAGAATATCTTTCCAACGAATCTGAAAAATCGAAATTTCATAGCGGGGATCAAAAGATACGTCCAGTTGAAAATTCTGAATAGTCGCTATGGAATTCAGGCCCTTAAAAATGGAAATTTTGCAAACGACCTCGGATTTCGACGAAACCACTTTTGTTGGATCCGTGATGTCAAGTTATTGCTAGATTCCAATTTTCATAATTTTTCGAATAAATATGTGGGCGTGGTAAAGGAAAACGCGTTTGACCAGTTTTAGTTGATTTTAATTGACTGAAAAATGGCCATTTTTCAAACGGTCTCAGAATTTGACAAAATTAGTTTTGTTAGGACCGTATCGTCAATACGAAGCTAGAAAATATTTTTCGGGAATTTTTAGTGTTCGTATGTGACCCCAGTAAATTGAAATGCGTGTTCAAATTCAATATATAGAGTTATATGTTGATTTTGACGAAAACTGATCGAAACGATCGAATCAGCTTACGATACATATCCCATTGTGTTCGGAATGGGGGTAAAACGCTAGGGACGACAGTCGGTGGGTCCCGTTTCGAGATTGAAATTAAAAGTACCCTTGTTGGGAATTTTAAAATTAAATTAAATTAAATAAAAAAAATCACCCTCTCTCTCCTTAACCCCCCCCCCCCCCCACGATGCCTCGTACAGATCAAAACAGAAAATTAAAAAGAAAAAAAAAATCGCGTGAACCCTAGAAGCCGTCGCCCGTCAGCCCGCCACCGCCTCCCTCTGGCGCCGTCCACCTGCTCCGCAGCCCCACTGCCTGGCGCAGCAGCCGCTACTTCTTCCCCTTCCCCCCTTTTTCGATCTGAGCATCCCCAAACCCTCTCTCCTCTCTTCGAATTTAAACCGCTCCCCATTCCTGGAACCCTAGCGCTCCTTTTCAAACCCTGAAGCCCGCCACCACAACCCGACTGACCACCGCCGACAGCAGAGGCCGCGCACCACCCTCCCTCCAGCGCACAGCGGTTCCCCCTCCTCCCTCATTAAGCTGTAAGTGTTTTTTTTCAAATACAATACATAGTTTTTATTTATTTATTTTTATGTGGTTTAAAAACTGATTTTTATGTTGATTAAAAACTGTTTTTTTATGTGGTTATATAAAACTGATTTTTATATAAACAAAGACGATATTTTTATATAAACAAAGGAGAGGTTTTTAATCGAATAAAGGTTTGATTTTTATAAAACATAAAGATGCGATTTTTATTTCCGAGAAGATGTGATTTTTATATACGAAGTATGAAGTTAATAATATGATTTTTACATCATAGGAATAAAAAAAGGAATGATTTTTAACAATGAAAAGATCGTATTTTTATTCATGAAAAGGAAGGATTTTTATAAATGAAAAGATTTGAGTTTTATAAAATAAAGATTTGATTTTTAACTTTAAAAAGGTTAGATTTTTAATTTGAAAAGAATTTGCTTCTTTATATTTGAAAGATTAGATCTTTGATTTAGAAAAGATGGGATTTTTAATTATATAAAGACGAAATTTTTATTCATATATAAATATGATTTTTATATACGTATGAGAATAAAAATATAATTTTTATATGATGAAGAGAATAAAAATATAATTTTTATACTAGTGGCATATTAAAAATATGATTTTTATATAGTGATGATAATAAAAATTAAATCTTTATATTTGAAAAGGCGAAATCTTTATATTTGAAAGGGCAAAATCTTTATATTTGAAAGGGCGAAATCTTTATATTTGAAAAGGCGAAATTTTTATATAGAGAATAGCGTGATAAAAATATAATCTTTATTATATGAACACCGTGGAAAAAAATAGAATTTTTATCTATATAGTAGCAGTGTAAAAATAGAATTTTTATCTATATAGTAGCGGTGTAAAAATAGAATTTTTATCTATATAGTAGCGGTGTAAAAATAAATTTTTTATCCATATGGAGTGATTATAAAAATATGATTTTTATATACATAGCAACAATATAAAAATGTGATTTTTATACATGTAGTGGCTACGGGCAGAAAGTGACAAAAGGCAAGAACAGCGATGACTTCTACATAAGAAGAGTCAAGGCGTTTGGATTAGCTAGTCGGTGAGAACTTCTCACTTTAAATCTTCTTTTCTAGTTATAATATATACTAGGATGTAGACGGTGCTTAGCAGCACCCGACACCCGTCATCCACAGACCATGGATAGCTTGTATGTTTGATTGTTTGTCGTGATGAAAATTGATTGTGTGACGTGAAATAAAATATTTATATAGTTAAAAATATTTTATCGTTAAAAAAATAATTTTTAACGGGTATGTTAATGAATAAAAATCTGTATTTGTTGATTTGAAACCCCACACGGGTATTGGGATGATATTTGGCATACACTAATCCGATTTATTTAATTGTATGTCGACCGATTAGTGGACAGGCTGTGTAAGCGTTCATTATTTATATTTGATGCTTATGCAGTTGTGTGGTGCACTTTGGATGATGGTTGATTATTTGTCGTTGCTATTATATACATGTGTTGTATGAAATCCATATAATTAAAATTATATGGTGATTGATTGGGCCTCATTCCAATTGGGAAATAATGAATATTATAAAAGAAAATTCATGTGTTGAATAGAATAAATAGTCATGTGTTGACGATGTTCAGGTGTTGAGAATTCATGTGTTGAAAGTGTATTCATGTGTTGAATAAAAATTTTATACAATAAAATTTACCTTTTTATTGTAAGTAAGAAGAAATATAGATTCATGTGTTGAATGGAATAAATATTCATTTGTTGAATAGAATAACAAATTTATTGAAATATATAAAGCCGTGTTGATTAGAGATGCGTCATTTTGACGTGAATGATATTTATATCGATTTTATTCATTTTTTTAATGAATATCGAAAAGTGATTTCAAAATAATATTTATATTGATTTTATTCATTTTTTTAATGAATATCGAAAAGTGGTTTCAAAATTGAATATATAGAAATGAATTCGAATTGAATTATATAGAAATGAATTTGAATTGAATTATATAGAAATGAATTCGAATTGAAATCAAATAGAAATGAATTCGAATTGAAATTGAATTAATTTGAAGTTCAAATAGAATTGAATTGAAATTGAATTAAAAATCGATTTGAATTGAAATCAATTTGAAATGAATTTAAAACGAATTTATAAAGGAAGATTCAATTTTGTTTGAAATTGAAAGGGAAGTTGAAATCATTTCGAAAACGAATTTAAAACGATTTATAAAATATTTTTTAAAAGGAAATCGACCAAATATATATAATATATATATATATATATATATTATATATAATGGCCTGAATAGAACGCGCCACGCCGCGGCAGTTCGTGAATTTCGACCATTGACTTCGAATTCGCATTGCGGGAGATCCGACCGTCGGATTCTCCTAAAACTGGAACCGTTGGGTTCGTATCGAAAAGAGATTTCCAATGAATATTAGAAATTTGAAATCTAACGGTTGTATTTGGAATTATGTCCAAATCAAATTTGGAAAAGGTCGCTGTAAGTGCAGTTCGATGGCCGTTGATGGAAATCGACCGTACGGGCCTTGATAAAATTATTAAAAATATCTATAATTTGCGTAAAATCATAATATGTGAATTGGAAAGAATCGGGATGAAAAACTCCATATTTGGAAAGATAAAAATATATTTTTATCGAGAATGAACTAGTTTTGAACTAGAATTAAAATCAATTTATTTTTGAAATAAATAAATTGAATTTTAATTGGTTTTGAAAATAACCAGAATTTCCAATATATATAAAATGGAAGTGGATTTGAATTGAAATTGTCTTTGGAATATTTCAATGTTGGATTCCGTGATTATACAGATATTGTTATGGGAATTTGAAAGATATATTTATATCGTTATTTCCAATACGATATTTGTTGGTTTCAGAATTTGATATTGAATATAAGCCGGTATATTTTCTATTCAGAGCCTTGTATTTAATATCAAACGTGATTTGGGTTTGTCGTGAATGGTGTCTTCATTAACACTGTTCTTAAGCCCAGTTGAGAAAAAGATTAAATCTTTCTATTTAGAATTAATGAAGTGTACCAATTAAATAATATTTAATTGGAATTGAATTTGAATGTGATTTTGGGTTTATCGTGAACCGTGTTTTAGATGACATTGGTTCTTTAACCCAGTTAAAGACAGAATATTGATTTTTGAAAAGATTAAAGCTAAGTGGAGTTTTAATGAATCTTTAATTAGATTGAAATGTGAATTGATAATTTAAATTATCAAATCTGAAAAGCGATCGAGAATGGAGTATCACCAGTTTTGCTTCAAGGCGATAGTTAAATCTTTAATTAGATTCGAACGTGAAACGGTAATTAACTTACCGATAACACTGTGGTGTTAGATATGGAGTATCACCAGTTTTGCTCCATGGGATATATAGGTTGGGATTGGGAAATAAAATAAATAATTACTTCGGTGTGGTTCGCTAATCCCGACTAGTTTGGAAAACCATAATACGGTTTGAAATGATATCCAAAGGAAGATTAAAGAATAAATTTAGAAGAGTTTACCTTTGATAAAATTAATGGGAACCTTTCCCTAAGAATGTGATTTTGTGAATAAAAGAATATTCTAAATTGGAATGAGGCGTATGTTGTGTTTGTGTAACACGTGTTTATTATATACGCGGGTTATTCGGAAAGGCCAGGTTTATACCCATTCTGAATAACCGATTCGACGATAAGTCGAAGATGAAGATGGTGGTTGAAGACCGGAAGTCTTCACATCGTTTGGGTGATTACTGATGATCTTTATTGGGCTGTACACCCAAAATGAGGGAATCGGTTAGTGATCGTCCAGACGTACTTGGAGATCGATGGATATGCGAGGAAAGTGCCTCCGGTTTCGTTCAGACCCAGAACGAACTTGTAAATGGACTGTGTGTCTGACACTGGATTTTATTCTGTGTTGATTTATCTCTATTAAATATACATCTGTTTGGCGGTGGAGAATTTATTCTCTTGCTTAACGCCCTTCTCTGAGACGTACGAGCTCAGAGGTTGTATATTGATGGACATCAGTAGCATGGAGTGGATTGCTAGTGTGGCACGCGTAAGTGGCAATTGATCAAGGCTTCTGTTGAAAAGCAAAGTCTTGTGGTTGATGATCAAAGCACGGCCTGTATGGCACAACTTTGTGTATAACATGAATTCGCGAGCCTCACACCTCGGTACGAGTCAAAAATGGGATAGTGACTACAGGGAGAGCACGACGTTTCTTTCTAGCTAGTGGTGGTGTCAGTGCTTAAACTGGCTGACATTTATATACTTTTCACCCATGTGGTTGTTGGAATGTGAGGCGCCTCAGATATAGGTCTGTAAGGACCGGGAAACGTGTGCTCAGGAATTGCCAATCCTCAAAAGTAGAGAGGAACGGCCCTGAAGATCCAAGGATTGTTGTGTGCGGTCCTGAGAAATTTGCTAGAGTATCTCGAACGGAGAGGAGCTTGCCCTTTGCCTCGACTCATGATGGAATCCAATTTCCAATACGTGATAATTCGGTTTTATTCGTAGAACCTAGTATGGCGACATAGTGGTATGTGTCATTCATGCCGCCTATGATTGATATTTATGATTGAAATTGTTTTGACACTATACACTTATAGTAATATCAAAATAATGTGTTTTTTACGTATCAAGCATGCTTTGGCTATTATAAGGTAAAAACCCTATCCTCCGGCTTGCGTTGCATTGTGTGATGGGACCTGGGTCTTATAATAGCTTCATTTTTCTTTATTTAGCATTGCGCTGTTTGTTTTATGCATTGGTATTCTTGGGAGGAAACCCGTTCCATGTTATACGGCGTGGTCCCTTGATTTACCGAACTTTAAAATAAAGATTAATAAATGTTTTAGTTCTCACACCAGTCACATGACTGACTTGGAGTTTATTGTTTTAACCTAAACTCTGGGTGCCCCTATTTTCCACACGGACAGCCAGTAGTTTTGGTTTTGCAGATTTATATTCACAGGATCCTGATTTACAATTGGAACGATGCTCGGAAAGCTCTATATCCGTGTATTATTTTCAGTTGTGTATTATACTATTTTTCCAGTGCTATATATTTTATTGTAATCTCTGATATTTATCGAATGTATTTTATTCATTTATACTCTGTATATTCTTGTATCTGATGGAATTGTTGTAGTAAACAATGAAATGTTCTTCTGTTTGCGTTCTATTATGTCGTTTTCTCAAGATAATCCAGGCTTTCCTTACTGGGGAAGTTACGGGCTATCACATAGTATTTGCGGCATCACCTTGAAAATGTCCCCATTGTGTTTCAAAGGTGTTGCCTTTGACTCTATGGCAATGCGATAAAATGCAACATCATTTTTTGCCCATAGCAACATTTTTTTGCACTTCCTGCATCACTTCTCATGTATTTCAGTATGCAATATATGGCGTAGTGTAAATTTATATTTGGTTTCTGGATTTCTGAAAAACATTTTTACACTATCTACATTCTGGATTTTTGATAAGCAGTAAATTTCCTTGATTAATATTTGTCATGTCTCTTGTTCGATTGCTTCTGTAGTTGATATGTCCATCTTAATTAACAAGCATAGTTTTTTAAAAAAATGATTCATACACACAAATATTCATGCATATATTCATATTCACACATATGTGTATATGTATATGTGTGTGTTCTATGAACCCTTTTCATGTAAATTTGGACACACAAGTGCACTTGAACCTAACATTGTTCATGCACCTTATATTTGATTCCGAAGCGACCCATTCTTTTATCTCCAAACTATTAGTAAATTTGTTAAACCATTCCATATCCATCTCTGATTGTTTAATAGAGGTGGCCTACTTATCGGAGGAACAGAGTATCTTGAGCTATTGTGTAAATACCTAGTATTGGAGGTCGACAATGTCAAGTTCCATTGCGAAGCATATGCATTGGATTTTATGGGGTATGACCTTATCCTAGATATGGACTGGCTATCATTTTATGTGGCCGTCCTAGATTGCGATAAGAGGATCATTCGTCCTAGGAGCCGAGGAAGACGTAACCTAAATATTCCTTATATTGCTAGAAATAACGATAAAGCCCTATTATATTTTTTATCTCCAAGTTCTGAAGGACCGTCTTTGGTCTTTATAGTTTGTGAATTCTTGGATGTCTTCGAGGAAGTCACAGGACTCTTGCCCCGAAGAGAAATCTAGTTTCATATTGACCTAGAGGACGATGCTAGACCTGTAGCTCTACCCTTGAGACATATGGCGCCCAAGGAAAGAAGGGAGCTAGTTAAGCAGATTTTAGAGTTGTTACAAAAAGGTTTCATTTGATTAAGTACCTTAGAATGGAGTGCACCCGTTGTGTTTGCCACCAAAGTAGACAAATCTTTGAGACTTTGTGTGAATTATAGAGAACTTAATAAATGGACCAAGAAGAATAGGTACCCTTTACCAAGAATCGATGACCTTTTTGACCACTTGGGAAGAGCCCGAGTATTTTCCCAACTAGACCTTGCTACTGGATTTCACCAGTTAAGAATTGCGGAGGGCAACAAGCACAAAACCGCGTTTAAAATGCCTGACGGATTGTTCCAATGGGAATTTATGCCCTTTGGACTAACAAATGCACCCGCTTTCTCTGTGGACCTCATGAGTAGATTGTTTAGGGGCATTCTAAATAAAATTGTGTTCGTCATCATGGATGATATTCTTATATTTTCAAAGTACCGTAAAGATCTCACCACAAGAAAAATACCATATTGCAACTAACTATTTGCAACATGCAACATATGACAGTTGCAGTAAATGATATTTAGCAACAGACCTATTATAGCAGTTGCAGTAGATGAGATTTAGCAATAAACTTTTTCTTTTTGTTGTGAAAAGCATATTTTAGCAACTGTGCTTCACTTCCTGTTGCAAAAACATATGTTTTAGCATCCGCGCTTCCATAACAGCTGTAGTAAATATATTATTTGCAACTGCGCTTCCAAGCCAGTTGCGGATAAATATCTTTGGCAACTGTTTTTGCCAGTTGCAATAACTGTATTTTTTACAACTGGTAATGTTAGTTGCAAAAAACATATATTTTTCTTGACTTTAGTAAACATAATTACTATTAAATACAAAAATACGAAGTGTTAAGTAATATTTAGTTACAATATAATAAGTATTAAGTAATAATCATTAATTAATATGAATTAATACTTTAATAATTTATTATGGTTAGTTATTTATAATATGTAAATTATATTTGCCAATTATTAATTACATTTGATAATGAATAAATCTAATTAACAAAAAATATTAAATAATTAATAAAATATTCATAATTTTAAATAATTTACAATTAATGTTCAATTATAGTTAAGAAGACAACTACTTATAATTATCATTAATAAATAAGTAGTAGTTTTTTGATAATTGACTTTTAATAATTAACATTAAATAACTAACTATTTGTAATTATATAATAATTAAGACTGCAATTTAATATAATTATTATTTAATAATAAATTTTAGTCATATAAAGTAATATTAACGATTAATAATCCAATATTAAATAATTCATTATAGCTTAATAGTCTATATTATATAATTAAGTAGTATTTAAAATTTAACAATTATTAATTAATATAAGATTTAGTAATAATTATATATTAATTAAGACTAGTATTTAAAAATAGATAATTAATATGGAATTATTAAGAACTACTAGTACATAATGATAAATACAACTAGTTAGGAACAAGAAATAATTTCTATTAATAATTATGAACTTATATTTAATTAATTATTAATAATAACTAAGGATGCATTTGCGCGTAACGAAAGAGGAGTATTAAAACGGATTATTTAAACATGATATTTAAGTTGAGTATTTTAGTTTGTGATTTAGTTTAACTGAGTTATATTTAATTAATTATTATTTTTGTAATATGCGAAAATATTTTTTAAATTTTTGTTCAATATTAAACTCTACGAAGGGGGGTGCGGAGGAAATGGCCTCACTAGCAACATTCAACCTGTCTGGTCAGATCACAATAGTCCAGGGATAACACCCTCGTCAGGGATTGAAATGATACATTTTAGACGGTTGAGTTTGATTTCGATTTCTAACAAATATAGTAAAATTTGGACACTGCTTCGACTAGCTAACCGTGCCTAAAAATTTAATTCTAAATTTCATTTCTGCCAAAATTTCATTTCCCTCGTGTTTCCACTAAAATTTCATTACCAGCTTACCCTAAATTTCGATTTGCCCCAGCCAAATAAAATTCATGTTTGTCATAAGTCGGCATTGATTATCATTCAAACCCCTCCTTGTCTTCCTTTCCCTCTCCATCCTCTTTACCCTCAACGGCCCCTCAAACGCCAATCAGCCTCCCTCCTTCAACCCACTAGCCCCCTTACCGGATCCAAACCCATCCCTTAAGATCCTCCCCATCTACACCTCCTATGATTAGTGCATCTCTCACCATCTCAGCAAAACCCTAAACCCAAAACTCCGTCACCTATGGGACACCCGCGACTGGTCCTGAAAGATCGTCGACTTCTCTTCCTACTCCGATCTTCGATCATTCGGCCTGCTTACCAACTCCTTCTCTGAACTCTGCATCAGCGCCCGCCTCGGCTAGGAGGTCTTAACCCTCCGATCCATCGGAAACTACAATGGAATTGAACTCGTTCCTTCTAATGAGGGAGTTTTCGCTCTTTTACCGTGGAATGAGCGCTCCTCTTGCCTTTGTTGCTTTTCAGGTCTGTTTTAGTAACTCTATCTTTTGATTATAAATGGGATCTTTGTTTATGAAATATGAATCTATGTGACAAATACGCAAGTGTATTTTGTTTATTTGTCACAAAATTTGTTGAGAACATCTAAAAGCCTACAATTAACTTCGATATTCATTACCACAGCTCTACCAAAAAGAAGAACAAGGAGGTAAGCGAACATCACCCAAGAGTTATGATGCCATCAAAGGAGTATGAATGCAATATGGCGTTCAAGCTTCTTATTTTCCCTCACTCTTATTTGGGTTTACTGGGATTATGTTATTTACGTACTGCTTTTCTATTTTATTGGTATAGTCTAGTGTGGGAATGAATTTGTAATATTAGACAATACATCGATAGAGGTTAACTGAGCAGGATAGAGTAGCGTTGTGGGTGCACATTGATCCTTTCAGTGACTTTGGAGTTAAAGTTTGATGCACTGTGCTATTATGTGATTTGATTTAACCAAGATTATCCTTGTAATGATATTGCAAGCGACGTGATTTTAGTTAGCAGATTACTTAGATTCGGCTATGCTGGGAAAAGTGCATGGTTGGTCTTCTTCATATGGCTGTATCTTGGCAATTGATTTGATCATTGATCTATTATTGGTTTCATGGGTTTGAACACAAAGGAGAATAATGATATCAACTGTGCTTATAAGCTTGTTTACATTACATCTTCGACCTCAAGTGTACATTTAAATGCATGGTGTGTTTGCTCTGGGATATCCTTAGATTATTTTAATTAACTTTTGAGGAATGATTTGTTCTCAAAAATTGTGAAAATGCAAGCCAAATTTTTTTGGGATATTAAAAAAAGGACATTGAGGATTTTTCACTAATACCATACTTAGCAACACTCCTAAATTGCATGCTTTGGGTGTTTTATGGCAGTGTGGTGCCTCATAACACCCTAACTTGGACTACTAATGGCGCTGGTCTTGTATTTGATACTGCTTATCTTTGCCTCTTCTTTTGGTATGCACCGAATAAGTCTCGAGTAGGTACACTTCTTTATCCATTCATTCTTCTCTATTCCTTTATCTATATGTTTTTAGTGGTCATACAATATATGATTTTATCGATATATGTGCAGGTTGTGGAGTCACAACAATTTGCAATGGGTGCAGTTTGTCATAGTGGGAGCATGATGCAGTTTTGAGTAACGTGGAGCATGAACTGCAAATTTGTTCTAGTAAACTGAAGATAGAGTAGAAATATGATTAGAAAAACTCTATTCGAAAAAAATGTGTTGTGTGAGAGAAGAAATTGTTATACATGAATGGCGTACGAAAATTGTTAAAAATTTTGTTGTAATTATTTGTACTGTTAAAACTTTGTTAAAATAATTTTTTTATCAAATCTATTGCAACGGGCATATACTGTTGCAACAGCAAAAGCCTGCTGCAAAAAAGTATACTGCAACATCTTATTGCAACAGGTGGAAAATGTTGCAAACTTTTTGCAACTTCGACTATACCAACAGGCGCGGGTATGTTGCAATTGGTCTATTGCAATAGATATTGCATGTTGCAAAAAGTGTTTTTTGTTGTAGTGAGAGCATGAAAATCACTTGAGACAAGTGTTAAGGATATTAAGAAAGAACCAATTGAAAGAAAAAATCTCAAAGTACCATTTCTGGGGGGAAGAAGTAAGATTTTTATGACATATCATGTCAAGTGAAGGCTTGGCCTTAGACCGCACAAAGATCGAGGCAATCAAGGAATGGAGGATACCTCGAAATGCTACAGAAGTGAGTAGCTTCCTTGGATTGGCCAGATATTATAGGAAGTTCATTAAAGACTTCACAAAGATTGCTACTTCGTTAACCTAATTGATAGGGAAGAATTTGGTGTTTTCTTATAGTGGTAAATGTGATATAGCCTTTTAGAAATCAAAGGAAGTATTAACTAGCGCACATGTCCTAATTATACCTGATGATTCAATATTGTTTACCGTTTACACCGATGAATGTGGGACTAGTTTAAGAGCAGTCCTTATGCAAAAAGGAATAGTAGTTGCTTATGTTAGTAGACAACTCAAGGATCCAGAGAAAAGATACCCAGTACATGACACTGAGTTAGCCGCAGTAGTGTTCTCTCTTAAGATGTGGAGGCATTATCTTTTAGGGGAGAAATTTGAACTCTTTACTGACCATAAATCCCTCAAGTATTTATTTTCTCAAAGTGGCTTAAACTTGAGACAACAAAGGTGGATGGAATATATTGCCGCATTTGGTTTCATGATTCAGTATACCCCGGGAAAGGGGAATGTTGTGGCGGATGCTTTAAGTAGAAAACATGCAATTTTAGATTAAATCCTAGAATGGAAACAATTAGAGTTCTGTAACACCCCACGTCCATTAATGTCACTAACAATGGGAATGCATTAACTTCTATGGAGCGTTTTAAGTGTGTATAGAACAGAAACTTAACAACAAGACAGATATAAATAGTACTTAAAAATTTAAAATTTTATTCATTGCAGCGGTAAACACAAAGGTTTGATTACATCATCAAAAACCAGAGTCAAAGTACATAATATCCATCTTGACTAAATCATAGTACATAAATTGAAAGACATAACCCCAACACAAAATAGCCATAAAAAAGATAGGCTGAACTTTTACTTCATCGATCCAAGCAACTTCTAAAAGCAAGAGATACAGCTGTCCAAAATCAAGCTCCACTGGTGCTAGTTCCACCCTGAGCACCTGGGGGGAAAAGGAAGAAAAGAGGTGGAAACAAAGGGGTCAGACATAAAGTCTGGCGAGTGCGATAACTTTAACAATATAATTACCAAAATAACTAGGCTAAGGCATAAGTTGGAAAATAAGAAAATGACTGTGAACAATTGGGTATGGCAGAGCAAACTAAAGGAAATAAGATGAAAAAAGATAACGTTAAAGGCTCACCTAGTCGTTATATGACAATTACTACACTGCACCACCCCAAACACCCTAAAAGTTGATCCCGCCTACAAGACTTTAATAATGATAATGGTAGTTTCGTGTACCTCTAGTTGCCTTCATAGGTGCCGCCTGCCCTCATCTCCACTAGGTGTACCCACTACCCCCATGCGATCGGCTCCCTAACACGTAGATACCCGTGCTAGCCCCACAGTGGGGTGTATCACTCCCCAAAGTGGCAACCCGATACCACCAACAATGCATGGCTTATACCTACACGATGCAACAACATCTTACCTACCAGCCCGGGCCCACACATGCACATGAACCCGTTGGACTTGCGTTACCACCGCTAACCCGTTTTGGCCTCTTATAGTCGAGTCCTGTATGCGTGTCCCATCCTCAACTTGGGTCGAGCCCATAAAGATACTTATGGGTTACCGGTTGAAACGGGCCCCCATTACTTGACACAAGCTATCCACCTAAGCTTGGTCCCCTCTAATACATCCCACTTAACCCTCTTCTTATTCATGTTCACTTACATGTTTCAATTTTGGTTAAGTGTTTCTAATCGTATTTCACAAGCCACCCAAGGCACCCACTTAACCCCCATGTCCCACCACATGTTTATCTGGTTAAGTGTTTCTTAATTCATTAACACCGTAACCATGTAAAGACCTCCCACATTAGACTGGCATTTGTGGCAGTTGGATTTGCCGGGCGGGTCCGGGCAGTCTTACACCACAAACAAGCCTAACCTCGTGTCTTTACAACTGTTATGCATTTAATTTATGCCTAAGACCCCCCACATTAGACTGGCATTTATGGCAGCTGGATTTGCCGGGCGGGTCCAGGCAGTCTTATACCACAAAAGAGCTTAACCTCGTGTCTTAGGCAATTAATTACACATAATTAATTATCCCCCAATTTGAATTAATTTCCCTATTCAAATTATCAACCAATTCCAAATTTAACCATGTCCATAATTGACTCAATTATGTCCATCTATTTATGTTATGCCAATTCTCAATATTAAAGCTTTTAATATTATCCCTTCGCCCCACGTTGTACGTTCATTTGTTTAATGTGAAATATACGTTAGACTCGAATAGTCTAACTTATGGAATAAAGAGAAAGCATCACAACATACATAGAAATAAAACTAGATCTAAACATAAGGGGTAAACTTGCATGTTTGAATGAGGTTCTTCATCTAAAACTTACATAGGCCAAAGTCACAAACTTGCATAAAACTAAATATGTCATAGGTCTAAATCTAAAGGTGTAAACTTGTTTAGGTAATAGTCACAAACTTACATTACATGATTCATACTCCAAACATATATATATATATATATATATATATATACACACACACACACACACATATACTTGCATATGTGATTTATGCAACATAAACGATGGTGTAAACTTACATCTAAACATGTAAACTAGCATATAGAATTTTGTATACTAGCATATAACCCACACATGTCATATCCTAATTTAGATCCAATTTACACATAAAATAAATGTCATGAAACATGTAAGGTTGTATATAATTTTCATTAACTTGCATATGATCCATGCCTCAATTAACATCCTAACTTGTATGTAGAATTATCAAGTTAAACTTTATATAACTTAGCACATGAATTAGTTCCTCAAACACAACCAAACTAGCATATGAATTGATTGTACATAAGCCAATAATTAACATAGATTTACAGAATAACATCACAACTTTACAACATAGATAACAACAACATGCATAGTAGCATAACAGATTTACAACATAGATAATAACATAACGGTCAATGATTCACAACATGACCATATAATCCCAAATCATAACTCAACCAAATTAAATTGTTAATTATCTTATTAAAGAAATCGAACTCACAACTCAAAGAAGGTCTTGAGTTCTGAAATCTGAGTTCTGAAATTGATTTAGCTTTCCTTTGAAGAAGACAATTTGTTGTGGTTTAGATTAGAATTGAATTGATTAGCTTTTCTTCCTCTCTAATTGGTGGCGGCTTTTCTAGGATGCAAGGTGACAGCATGGAGGCCATGATTCTAATTTTTATTTGATTTTAGGGTTTGAGTCTACATGTGTTTTTATAGAGTTTAGGATTAATTTAGGCCATCCGATCAACCTAGAATGAACCATAGCCATTCAGTCAAGATAGGGAGACAAGTCAGCCCTAATGACTCAGCCAAGAGTCAGAAAATTGTCATCAATCAAGTCTGGCCAGGAGGGGAATGGGGGTAGGTCGACCCCCGGTCGACCTATGTGGATAGGTCGACCCCCAGGTCGAGCTGTGTGGGTAGGTCGACCCCCTGGTCGACCTGGCCCAAGGCGGGAAATTTCCCGCCTAGCCCACCTGAGTTCGAAATTTGATTTTTTAATTCTATTTTGAATTTTAGTGAAACTTCCGATGGCCATAACTTCTTCATACGAAGTCCAATTCACGCAAACTCGGACTCTGTATCAACCATAATTCCAAGACGAACATAATGGCGTAACCTGTTTCCCTTAATTCTCACATCTGAGATTAGTTATTCTTTAATTTGTGAACATTAATATTGAAAATTACGGGGTGTTACATTCTCCCTTCCTTAAAGGATTTCTCCCCCGAAATCTCCAAGTTAAGGAGAATGCATATCCTAACATCCAAACAACCATCTACTCAACCATCAAACACAGACATCCATTGTCCTTATAAAATTCCTAATGATGTATGAACATATGCAAGAAGTGTGTGTATATGTTCTTTATCTAATGCAAAATCAGGCGGTCTACTGATTCAGTTGACCTCCTTAATGCAAACCATGATAGTGCCATGCATCCATTATGTATGCGAAAGAATCCTATCGATACATATTATTTCTACATGTGTGCACAACCATTCACCAAAATGCAACATCCATATGATAGTACAACCATTATACATCCATTTACTTAAATATGTACACACATTTATATGCAATATGCAATATGAAGTGACTGAGCCGATCTAGTGCCTAAAGTGTGTGTATATGTATCCACGAGCAACCGCTAGCAACCACTTGCATCCACATGCATCCATCATACATAACATGTCTCAAACACATGTTTCAACCATAGGACTACCCTATCTAAAGGTCAAAGATACTAGCGAGAGGACATACTAAAGATAAAACAAGTACAAGCTAAGCAATAAAGGAGAAATTAAAAGACATACCCTCAAAAAGAAAAGGGTACAATGAATGCATCTTCTCTTCCGTCTCCCAAGTTGCGTTGCTCTCATCATCTCCCCACTGCACTTTAACTAGCTTGACCTCTCGATTCCTCAACTTCTTAATCTCCAACCCAAGAATGCACGTAGGAGCTTGTTGAATCGTCGCATCATGCTCTATCTCCACCTCTCTAAGCAAGCTCGGCTCTACCACTTCCGCGGTCTCATGCAAGCACTTCCTCAAATGTGATACACGAAATACATCGTGTACACCACTAAGTCTCTCGGGCAACTCCACTATATATGCCATCTTTCCAATCCTCTCCTTAATAGGAAACGGCCCTACGAACCTTGGTGCTAACTTCCCAACGGACCCAAAGCGAACAACATTCCGTAATGGAGACACCTTGACAAATACCATGTCCCCAATATCAAACTCAACATCTGTCCTCCTCTTGTCCGCATAAGATTTCTGCCTATCTTGCGCCGTCTCCATCCTCCTTCGAATCAAATCGATCTTTTTCGAAGTCTCTCTAATCATATCGGGCCCAAGCAAGATCTTGTCTATAGATTCCCACCAACATGTAGGCGAACGACACGGCCGTCCATAAAGAGCCTCGAACGGTGCCATGCCAATGCTAGACTGAAATCTATTATTATATGCGAACTCCACCAAAGGAAGATGTTCCTCCCATGTACCTCCAAAGTCTAAGACACACAACCTCAATAGGCCCTCTAGAATACGATTCACCCTCTCGGTCTGGCCGTCCGTCTGAGGATGATATGCGGTGCTCAAACATAACTGAGTCCCTACCGCCTCTTGCAAGCTCTTCTTAAACTCGCTTGTAAAGATAGGATCGTGGTTGCTCACTATGCTAGAAGAAACACCATGCAAACAAACTATCTCTCGAATGTATACGGAGGCCAACCACGGAGCAATTCTCTTACTCTTCACGGGAATGAAATGGGCGCTCTTAGTAAGTCTGTCTACCACTACCCAAATCCCCGTATTAACCTTCCTCGATCTCGGTAACCCACCAATAATGTCCATCGAGACACTTTCCCACTTCCATTGTGGGACCTCCAATGGGTGAAGCAACCTATCGGGCATCTTTTGCTCCGCTTTTACTTGTTGGCACACCAAGCATCTAGCGACAAACTCAGCCACATCCCTCTTCATACTGGCCCAAAAATAAACTCGTCTCATGTCCATGTACATCTTGTCCCCGTCGGGATGGATGGTCATCTTCGAACGATGTGCATCATAAGGAATGGTCTTCCTCAAATTCTCGTCCCTTGGTACACAAAGTCTACCGTCCCTACGTAACCAACCCTTATCATATAGGGTATACCTACTGAGATGGCTCAATGACTCCCCCCTTTTGAGCTTCTCTACTAACTCAACCAACTGTGGGCCATCTCGCTGTGCCTCACCAATCCGTCCCTAAAGCATAGGTCTGTCCTCTAAGGATGCTAGCAAACCGGATACAAAGTCAACGGAAGGTTTAAAGTCAAATGTAGAGATGAACTCTAAGCTTCACCGCTCAACAAACAACGGACTCAAGGACAACCTTTTCCTACTTAAGGCATATGCCACCACATTACCCTTGCCAGGGGTATATGCTATCTCGAAATCGTAGGACGCTAAGAATTCCATCCACCTTTGTTGCCTTAAGTTCAAGTCCTTCTGAGAGAACAAGTATTTTAGCGATTTGTGGTCAGTGAATAAATCGAATTTCTCGCCAAGAAGATAATGGCGCAAAGACTTAAGTGCGAAAACAATAGCAGCCAACTCTAGGTCATGTGTAGGGTAATTTCTCTCATGCACTCTCAACTACCTTCCTCAAAAGGCTATTACCCTTCCCTCTTGCATTAAGACTGCGCCTACTCCTATCCCACAAGCATCGATATAAATGGTAAATGGCTTACTCCCATCTGGCAACACTAAGACTGGGGCTGTGGTCAAAGCTCTCTTTAAACGTTGGAACGCATCATCACAATCTACGCCCAATGTGGAAACTAGGTTCTTCTTCGTCAAGCGTGTTAATGGGGCCGATATTTTTGCGAAGTCTTTGATAAACTTCTTATATTAGCCAGCCAACCCTAAGGAACTCCTCACCTCGGCAGCATTTTTCGGGACCCTCCAGTCTTGGATGGCCACTACCTTCACGGGATCCACAACTATCCCTTCTTTGGAAACCACGTTCCCTAAGAATCGCACTTCCTTCCTCCAAAAGTGACATTTAGAAAATTTAGCTTTAATGCTATGCGCTCGAAGGGTCTCCAACACTTCCCTAAGATGTAGGGCATGCTCTTCCTCGCTCTTAGAAAAGATTAAGATGTCATCCACAAAAACTACCACGAATTTATTAAGGTACTCCTTGAATACCTACTCATCAAGTCAACAAAGTTTGCGGGGGCGTTTGTAAAACCGAAGGGCATCACAAGCCACTCGAAGAAGCCGTCTGGAGTCCTAAAGGCAGTCTTGTCTATGCTATCCTCAGCCACTCTCAACTGATGGAAACCCGTGGCTAAGTCCAACTGCGAAAACATTGAGGCGCCAACTAATTGATCGAAGAGATCGTCAATCCTCGGCAGTGAGTGCCTATTCTTCTTTGTAAGCTTATTAAGTTCTCTATATTCAACACAAAGTCTAAGGGACCCATCTCCTTCGTGGCAAATACTACTGGAGCACCCCACTCCGATATACTACGTCTTATGAACCCCTTCTCAAGCAATTCTTCATTTGCTTACTGAGTTCTCTTCTCTCTCTTGGAGCCATGTGGCGCACTGGCAATGCAACTGGCTTTGCATTATCTACTAGATATATTCGAAAGTCTATCTCACATTTTGGGGGTAGACCCCTCACCTTATCGAAGACATCAACATATTCACGGACTATACGAACAGAACGTAAATCATCATTGGATGCGTCAAGGGATTCTAGGTAGCTAAGCATTACTTGACCTCAAGGGTCACAAGAAATATCAAGGGTTTTTCCACAACGAGTCAACAATCTAACTACCCATCTTTCACAATCTAGGATGGCCCCGTATATAGTTAGCCAATCCATACCTAGAATCAAGCCGTAGCCAATGAAGCCAAGAACGAAGGCGTTGCATTCAAACCCAACGCCCAAGATAGACACTCTCAAATCCCGACAAATCATAGAAAGATGAGCCGAACCACTAATAGGATTTGAGACTACTAAGGGATCTGTAGCTAAACTAGTATTTAGGTGCAGTGTTTCAACTAGTGATGTAGAGATAAACGAATGTGATGCGCCAGAATCGAATAAAGTACGGACAGGATGATCAAACAGAAAAACTAAACTTTCAACGGAAATCGTTATACCTCGTTCTTGCAGCAGTGGGACCATGAGAGCCTGAATTTGCTGCCTTGCCTGCCCTGGTACCATAAGAGCCTGCACCTGTCCTCCCGAGGTAGGCCCTGCCCTCTGCCCTTTCCTTGGGCAGTCCTTAATCAGATGTCCCGCTTCGCCACAGTGGAAACAACCAGTCTTTATTTTCTTCCTACAATCTTTGCTTAGATGGCCTGGTGTCCCACAGTTAAAGAAACTTTTCTTT
Source organism: Allium sativum (assembly GCA_030737875.1). Taxonomy (NCBI): domain Eukaryota; kingdom Viridiplantae; phylum Streptophyta; class Magnoliopsida; order Asparagales; family Amaryllidaceae; genus Allium; species Allium sativum. The sequence continues at coordinate 438,323,441 of CM060922.1, read as the reverse complement.
CCCTTACCATTGTTGCCTTTGCCACCTTTCTTGTTCTGTTGTTGCTGTTGCGGTTTCTTTTGATCCCCTTTCTTCTCGGGTGCCTTATTAGCATTGGCATCCTTCTCTTCTTCATGCATAAGCGCCATGTCAACTAGTCTCTCAAAGGTAGCCCCCATGGGGATGTGGATCACAGCTAACCCATGAAGCGGCTCGTTTAAACCCTTAACAAATCTCAGGGCCTTCTTTTCTGGTGTATTCACCAAGTCCAAGCCAAATCTCGCTAACTGATTGAATTTGTTGACGTATTCTTTCACTGATAGATTCCCTTGCTTCAACGCCAAAAATCTTTCCATATATAAATTCTCTTCATCCCATGAGAGAAACTTTGCCTCAAACCTATGCCTGAAATCTGGCCATGTATCAACTGGACGCTCTCCACTAGTGACCTCCCACCAAAACGAGGCCTTATCCTTCATTAGCCAGGCAGCTAACTGGACCTTTCTTCCATCTTCCACTTCAAAGATCCCAAACAATTCTTCCACCTCCTTTAGCCAATTCCAAGCTTCAACAAATGTCTCCGTCCCGTGAAAAGGTTTTCCACCCATTGCCCGAAAGTCTTACATATCTTTGCAAAAGTATTGACACGAGGAGGAGGAGGAGCATTTGTTGGACCTGCGGTGGTGGCCCTAGTCTCCAAATACCTCCTAAACCATCCTGATATCGGTATCCCCTTGGGTATCTCGGGAATTCCAGACATGCTGAAATGAAAAAGGAAAGATTCAATAAAGAACCGAAGGAAAGATATATGGCTCTTGGGGTTACGCTTTCTAAAACATACTTTTGAAGGTACTTCTTTATAAAAGTGTTTTTGAAAAATAGTTTTTCAAAATTCATATCTGTTCTGGTAACCTTCAGCTCTGATACCACGTGTAACACCCCACGTCCATTAATGTCACTCACAAAGGGAATACATTAACTTCTATGGAGCGTTTTAAGTGTGTATAGAACATAAACTTAACAACAAGACAAATATAAACAGTACTTAAAAATTTAAAATTTTATTCATTGCAGCGGTAAACACATAGGTTTGATTACATCATCAAAAACCAGAGTCAAAGTACATAATATCCATCTTGACTAAATCAGAGTACATAAATTGAAAGACATAACCCCAACACAAAATAGCCATAAATAAGATAGGCTGAACTTTTACTTCAGCGATCCAAGCAACTTCTAAAAGCAAGAGATACATCGGTCTAAAATCGAGCTCCACTGGTGCTAGTTCCACCCTGAGCACCTAGGGGGAAAAGGAAGAAAAGAGGTGGAAACAAATAGGGTCAGACATAAAGTCTGGCAAGTGCGATAACTTTAACAGTATAATTACCAAAATAACTAGGCTAAGGCATAAGTTGGAAAATAAGGAAATGACTGTGAACAATTGGGTATGGCAGAGCAAACTAAAGGAAATAATATGAACAAAGATAACGTTAAAGGCGCACCAAGTCGCTATAAGATAATTACTACACTGCACCACACCAAACACCCTAAAAGTTGATCCCGCCTACAAGACTTTAACAATGATAATGGTAGTTTCGTGTACCCCTAGTTGCCTTCATAGGTGTCGCCTGCCCATATCTCCACTAGGTGTACCCACCACCCCCATGCGATCGGTTCCCTAACTCGCAGATACCCATGCTGGCCCCACAGTTTCCCCAAAGTGGCAACCCGATATCACCAATAATGCACGGCTTATACCTACACGATGCAACAACGTCTTACCTACCAGCCCAGGCCCACTCACGCACATGAACCCGTTGGACTTGCGTTGCCACCGCTAACCCGTTTTGGCTTCTTACAGTAAAGCCTAGTATGCATGTCCCGTCCTTGACTTGGGTCGAGCCCACAAAGATACTTATGGGTTACCGGTTGAAACGGGCCCACATTACTTGACACAAACTATCCACCTAAGCTTGGTCCCCTCTAATACATCCCACTTAACCCTCTCTTATTCATGTTCACTTACATGTTTAAATTTTGGTTAAGTATTTCTAATCGTATTTCACAAGCCACCCAAGGCACCCACTTAACCCCCATGTCCCACCACATGTTTATCTGGTTAAGTGTTTCTTAATTCACTAACACCGTAACCTTGTAAAGACCTCCTACATTAGACTGGCATTTGTGGCAGCTGGATTTGCCGGGCAGGTCCGGGCAGTCTTACACCACAAACGAGCCTAACCTCGTGTCTTTACAACTGTTACACATTTAATTTATGCCTAAGACCTCCCACATTAGACTGGCATTTGTGGTAGATGGATTTGTCGGGCGGGTCCGGGCAGTCTTACACCACAAAAGAGCCTAACCTCGTGTCTTAGGCGATTAATTACACATAATTAATTATCCCCTAATTTGAATTAATTTTCCTATTCAAATTATCAATCAATTCCAAATTTAACTATGTCCATAATTGACTCAATTATGTCCATCTATTTATGGTATGCAAAATTATACCAATTATCTTCATAAATTTATTTTATGCCATTTAAGGCATTTATGCCAATTCTCAATTTTAAATCTTTTAATATTTTCCCTTCGCCCCACGTTGTACGTTCGTTTGTTTAAAGTGAAATATACGTTAGACTCGAATAGTCTAACTTATGGAATAAAGAGAAAGCATCACAACATACATAGAAATAAAACTAGATCTAAACAAAAGGGGTGAACTTGCATGTGTGAATGAGGTTCTTCGTATAAAACTTGCACAGGCCAAAGTCACAAACTTGCATAAAACTATATATGTCATAGGTCTAAATCTAAAGGTGTAAACTTGTTTAGGTAATAGTCACAAACTTACATTACATGATTCATACTCCAAACATATATATATATATATATATATATATATATATATATATATACTTGCATATGTGATTTATGCAACATAAACGATGGTGTAAACTTACATCTAAACATGTAAACTAGCATATAGAATTTTGTATACTAGCATATAACTCGCACATGTCATAGCCTAACTTTAGATCCAATTTACACATAAAATAGATGTCATGTAACATGTAAGGTTGTATATAATTTTCATTAACTTGCACATGATCCATGCCTCAATTAACATCCTAACTTGTATGTAGAATTATCAAGTTAAACTTTATATAACTTAACACATGAATTAGTTCCGCAAACATAACTAAACTAGCATATGAGTTGATTGTACATAAGTCAATAATTAACATAGATTTACAAAATAACATCACAGCTTTACAACATAGATAATAACAACATGGATAGTAGCATAACAGATTTACAACATAGATTATAACATAACGGTCAATGATTCACAACATAACCATATAATCCCAAATCATAACTCAACCAAATTAAATTGTTAATTATCTTATTAAAGAAATAGAACTCACAACTCAAAGAAGGTCTTGAGTTCTGAAATCTGAGTTCTGAAATTGATTTAGCTTTCCTTTGAAGAAGACAATTTGTTGCGGTTTAGATTAGAATTGAACTGATTAACTTTTCTTCCTCTCTAATTGGTGGCGGCTATTCTAGGCTGCAAGGTGACAGCATGGAGGCCAGGATTCTAATTTTTATTTGATTTTATGGTTTGAGTCTACATGTGTTTTTATAGAGTTTAGGATTAATTTAGGCCATCCGATCAACCTAGAATGAACCATAGCCATTCAGTCAAGATAGGGTGACAAGTCATCCCTAATGACTCAGCCAAGAGTCAGAAAATTGTCATCAATCAAATCTGTCCCGGGGGGCAGGTCGACCCCCAGGTCGACCTGTGTGGGTAGGTCGACCCGTAGGTAGACCCCCTGGTCGACCTGGCATATGGCGGGAAATTTCCCACCTAGCCCACCTGAGTTCGAAATTTGAATTTTTAATTCTGTTTTGAATTTTAGTGAAACGTCCGATGGCCATTACTTCTTCATACGAAGTCCAATTCACGCAAACTCGGACTCTGTCTCAACTAGAATTCCAAGACAAACACAATGGCGCAACCCGTTTCCCTTAATTCTCGCATCTGAGATTAGTTATTCTTTAATTTGTGAACATTAATATTGAAAATTATGGGGTGTTACAAGTTCCTCTCTAATTTTAATTTGCAACCCTCACCAATCTCTTCTAATGGTTTTCTTGGGGATATGATGATTAGACCTACCCTAAGAGAAGGGATCCAAAATGCATAAGACCTTGATGAAAAGTTAAGAGGCATAAAAGAAAATGTGGGAAAGAAGGATACCTTTCCTTATTATGTTAGGCATTCGATCGACAATGATGGAAGTTTACTTTAGGATGAAGTACTTTACGTCCCCAAGGATGAATGGTTGACGAAAGAAATTCTAGAGGAGTACCATAGGTTAAAATTGACTAGACACCCCGGTGAGAATAAAATGTACAAGGATATGAAGAGGAACCTCCATTGGGAAGGAATAAAGAGAGACGTAGCCGAGTTCGTAGCCAAATGCTTGACGTGCCAAAAAGTCATACTGAAGCAAGGGAATCCTGGAGGATTGTTGTTACCTTTAGATATCCCCACGTGGAAGTGGGAACATATTTCCATGGACTTTATAGATGAACTTCCTAAAAGCCAAAAGGGGAAGGATGCCATTTGGTTTGTGGTAGAGCGTTTAACCAAAAGCGTCCATTTTTTACCAGTTAAGAGGACAAGGACTACAACCTCGTTAGCCCAATTATATGTCAGGGAGATTGTCAGATTACATGGTATTACATCGAGTATCGTGAGTGATAGAGACCTCTTATTCACAAGCGAAATTTGGAGACGCCTACAAGCAACATTGGGAACGACCCTTAATCTAAGCACGGCTTATCATCCACAAACCGATGGACAAACAGAAAGAGTAAACAAAATCTTAGAAGACTTGCTCATCGACTTTGGAGGGGTTTGGGAGCAGCACCTACCGCTTGTGGAGTTCACGTATAATAATAGTTTTCAAACGACGATTGTTATGGCTCCTTTCGAAGCACTATACGGGTGGCCATGCAAATTGCCAACTTTTTGGTGGGAAACAACCAACAAGGTTATACTCGGACCAGACTTCGTCCGTGAATCCATGGAGAAGATATCATTGATTAGGCAGAGGACGAAGGCAGCACAGGACCGTTAGAAATCATATGCCGATAAGAGAAGGAGGGAACTAAGTTTAGTGTTGGAGACCTAGTATTTGTAGAAGTATCCCAACTTACAAGACTGTTCGGCTTGGGAAGATTAGGAAGTTGACACCCAGATTTATTGGGCCTTTTTGTATCATCGAGAAGATAGGATCTTTGGCTTATCGAATGGATCTCCTAGAGCATCTATCGGGAATCCATAATGTTTTTCATATATCTCATCTAAATAAATGCCCTCATGATTTTGCTATCAAACTCGAGCTTGACGAAATTGGGGACATAGAAAGACTCGAGTTGGAGTCCAGGGTGCTTCGTTCTACTGCACGGATTGTAGATCATGGAATTAAGAGACTCCACAACAAAACTGTTTGCTTTGTCCGGGTACAATGAGGGTATGACCTTGCGGAAAGCACATGGGAGACCGAGGACAAGATGAGACTGACTCACCCAGAGCTTTTCACGAGTAATTTTTCCTTAAAATAACATTTATGTATGCATCGTGATTGTTAGATTGGATGTTAGGAAATGGATGCAACACCATTGCAACAAGCACTCATATAGAAATATATGCATATTTAAGTTGTTTGCATATATATTGCATCACTTATAACACCTACATGCTAGTGTAGAGCTCACTTTAGTGGGCCTGCAGTTCATAATTACTACGATTCGTGGATGAATTATAAATAACATGGGTGTACAACATGGATGTTTTGATTGAGTTGTATTTATCGGTACAAAATCTATTTTTAAGGGTGGAAGAATGTAACACCCCACAAAATTCAAAAGTATTAATAATAAATAAATAAATAAAAATAAGCAATTAAATAATATGGCTATAAAGTGAGATTTTGCCGATTTAGGATTTTGGCTATGAAATTCTTTTATTTGGATTCGTGGCGAAATTTTGAATCGTTTTCATATATAATATGCTGAAAACGGTTAATGTATGAAGAAGTTATGAACAAATGAATTTGGACCGTAAAACGCAGAATATATATAATTAAATGGATAATATATATATATATATGTATATGTATATATATATATATGTGTGTGTGTGTGTGTGTGTGTGTCCAAGATAAATTCAAAATAAAGAGCGAGAATTCAAATTTTGAATTGAAGATAAGATCAGGGGGACAAAGTATATCATATATGTGGAATAAGATTAAGAGATTTAGGAACATATTTATTAAAATAAACAACTCAACAACACAGCCTTATTGGGCGTTCCAGCCCCGAATGGGTCGACCCCCCTTAAGGGGTGTCGACCGCCGGTCAACCCTCCTTATGGGGTGTCGACCACTGGTCGATCGCTAGGGTCAATCGCTCGGCGGCTGGACAACCCAATAAATCTAGCTGGTTAGGGTTTTTCTAAGAGGATATACATAAATAAAAGGCTTGGATTAATTCTAAGTAATTCACCGGTTTATGCTCACACCGGCAACAGTATATAGCCCCTCATTCACACTATGAAAACCCTAATCATTCTCTATCCCTGCCTCCATATTGCCTCTCTACCATTGCTAAATTCCAAAGAAAACAGAGGTTAAAGATTTCTTCTAATTTTCCAATCTAAATTATTATCTCCTTTCTATTCTAATTCACATAGGTTTTTAGAATAAACTTTTGCATTTGGTATAAATATGTATATATAAGATTCTAATACATGTCACTTGTGTGTGTGCGTGTGTGTGTATATATATATATATATTAGGAGGATTGTTGGAACACGTTTGAACGCAAAGGATTAGTGCAGAACTAGATCTACCACAGATTTATCTCTTTTCTTCCTAGATCTGTGAGTGGAATATCGTTTACTTAGGTCATATTCATGTTTTTATTAGATTATCATGTTGAGATATGCCCAGAAGGACCTGGAAATTCGATAACAAAAACATTAAAAAAACCAAATCCTCTATTTTATATTTGTGTATGAATTGTCATGATTATTTGGGTTTGTGGACTTTTGATTTTAATATTGGGTTAATTGTTCCTACTATTGTTCCTATGTTGTGTAATTCATAGTATTGAAAAATTGATTGTAACCTAAAAAGGTTTAAATTTGGGTATTTCATGGTTTGATTGGGTTTGGGTTCTATTTAGAACTCAAACGTATTCATATTTGAAACGTGTTGAACATAAACATTTTTATGTGCATACCACCAAAAAGAGGTGAATTATATAAAGTAGAGATTATAAGCATACATGTATAAATGTATGTAACACTCTATTTTAAATCCAGTATTGGTATCATTCCAATAAGCCTAGGATGTAAGTTGTAATTTGTATGTATGTATATTTTTCATTCGCTGCTATATGTTTTCTTGTTATTATGCCATTATGCCTAAGTTGTAGCGATAAAAGTATGGAAAAATTAACTTGTATACCATGATTTGGACAAATTGACAATTGCCACCTAGTTAGAATGTTCCCCTTTTATATGAATATTCATGTTATTTAGGCGACATAATTATTTTACTTATATAAACGTAATTATCATTGTGTTAGTGTAATAAATGCGATTAGGTTAGAATTCGAATTTGAAATGTCCCCTTAATAAATATATGTTTGATTGCTTGTGTCTACGTATATAGAATGGCTTTATATATATATACATATATATATATATATATTGATAATGACACATAGACATGAGGTTAGTTTCCATTTGTGGTAGAAGTCCGTTAGAAACCGATCGACAAAGCCAGCAACCACAGGTAGGCCTAATTAGTGTGAGATGTCTAGGTGCCATGGGCCATTCAAAACTTAGTACACTAGACATGAGGTTAAACCAACCTATAGTATAAGCCTTCCCGGAACTGACCAGCATATCCAGCATCCACATGTATACGGTTTAATGTGAGAGGTCTAGTGTGTGTATATATATAACTATATATATACACACATACATATATATATATATATAAGTCTATTGTGTGTGAAAATAGGCAGGTTTACTATACCTTGAGAAGTTCCTAAGTGGATGACTCTTTTTATCTAGTTTGGGTCTTAAGTGGTTAGGACTAGGATCCCTCCAAAGATTTACTCCTCAGAGAGGAACCCAAGTCATGGGACCCACCCTTATTAGATTTAAAGTATGTCTTTGGGTCTTCCTTCTCTAAAAGTGGTTAGGCATAAAACAGTAATGGAGTAGGGTGGTTTACGGGGATTCCACTTCCTCTAGAAGCTTGTAAGGGCTCAACAAGGGATAAACTTGGTATATAAAAGATATTTGGTCAATGCATTCTAACCAACTGTCTAAAGGAAGCCTTAAGCGATATAGGTGTCCTACCGTAATATCAGTTAAGTGGTAACGTTCACAATACTACTTCTCATATTACAAATGAGAGTATATACTCTAAGAACGTTAACGTACTAGGACGGGGTTTAAAGGTCTAGGGGTCCGCCTCAAGGTTATAAGTGATAATAAGAATCCATTTTTAGTAGGGCCATATGTGACCAAGAATGCTCACCTCATTGCGTCCTTACCCTAAAAACTCAAATGGGCGATTGACTTGGATATCCACCCCATTGGTTAGATACTTGGTGTTTGTGTGAATATTGTGTGCTGCGTAGACATACCTTGACATATGTAACCTGCTATGAATATAGGGTATGGACACTAAGTAACACCATATTTCAATCACATTGAACTTTCTGTTTTAACCTCTCTCCTTAACATATCCAACAGGTCAGTATATAGGGTAAAAGCCATGGACGAAGTCGTGATTGAAGCTGATGAAGAAGAAGAAGTTTTTATGTCATTATTAGTAGTTATTGCTTTGCTTTTTTTGGAAACTTGTGAGAATGAACTATTTGATGTACCCATTGAATAGATGTAACAATGACTATTGTATTTCTGTGGGTTTTAAATAAATGGTACATCTTATTAATATTATATTTTCTCTTTCTGCTGTGTGAGATTTACATTTGAGTTATTTGTGTATATATATTCTATGCAAATGTAATCCTTACAGGAACCAACGACCCGTTTAAAATGACTCTAGGTTTCGATGGGTCTTTTCTAGGTCAAAATTTAGGCCATTCTGGGAGGGTTGCTACATCTTTTCATTCTGAATTAAAACATTTTTTATTTTAGGAAAATCCAATGGTTGGATCTCGTGATACATCAATTTAAAGTTAATGGTCGGAATTCACGAACGGTCGCTGTGTGACACATCCTATTCAAACCATTTTATTATTTATAATAAAATTAATTGCTTCAATCTAAACGTATTTTATAAAATGTTTATAAGCTTATTTTATAGCGATTTCAATTTCCAATTCAAATTTAAATCAAAATTGAAGATTCCATATTATTACAATATTAAAATAATAATATTTTGAAATCCATATTTTCTAGACATCCATTACAAAAATAAATAAGACCAATGAAAAAAATCCGTATAAGTTAAAAATGTCGTTTATATACCTAACTCGAATTCACCTTTTAATTTTACTATTCATTTTAATGTTAATCTAAAAACATTCATTTATTAATTGAAAATTATTTCAAATAAAATTCTTACTTCTACGAATACTATTCGCAATCACTTAAACTTTCTTTCCAAACTAATTTGAATTTAAAATTCAAACTTTCATTTTTCACCGAATGTTTTATTAATAAAATATTCAAATTAATTCCAAGTTGGAATGAGATTCAACCAATTACCATATAATTCAATCTATATGGATTTCACACATCATTAACATCCATATCAACTATCATCCATCAACCAATGGTTATAATATAAGTGTTTCTATCGACAAAACCTCTATTTACAATTTAATAATAATAACAATAAAAACTGTAAAATCATCCATCGACCATGAAGTTAACATTGTAATTGTAGGCAATCAATACATATTAAGAAATGAATACAATAACTATAAAATTTAGTTGAGTGAGAGTTCTCACTTCGATCGTTTTAAAATCGTTATAAAACGGTTGTTTAAATTAAATTAAACAAGGCATTTAATTTAACCAAAATTTGCAAATAGCTCCAAATTCTTCCAAATTATCTTCATTGTGAAGCCCTCGCCTCCATGGTTCCAACGTTTCCAATTTTGTCGAATTCTATTTTTGTTTGAACAAGATACAGTCGTTTAAACGTTGAATAATTTAATTGGTCGTTAACTAAAACAATTAACTAAATTGTTAACTTTATTATTTTTTTAACCATCTTCCCTTACAGACCACAAGCAAACCTCATGATTCGCCTTTCACCTCCTTCCTCCACCTGTGCGCGATCCCCTAGGCCACGTGACGCCAATCAAGACCAAAGGAAGGAACAAAGATTGCAGTCAGAGAAAAAGTGGGGAATCGATTCATTAGTGAGGTGACAAAGAACACAAATTGGGTTCACAATGATACTTCTGCGAATCAATCTATCTTTGATGTTAATGCATCCACGTGCTAAGCACCACAAGAAAAAGAGCACCCTTGGTGGTGCCTTGATCTTCCAGATTCTGGGGTAGTTGAACAACCTTCCAGAGACGGAAAGAAACTTATAACATGACTTGAATGAAAAGAAGCAATTGGATGTTAGGTTCCAGGTGAAAGTATCGGTGTTACAGGAGAGGGAGGTAGCATGGTTGATACAACATACTTCGTGGAACTCCTCCAGAATAGCGGGGTGGAAGTAGGTGGTGGGGCGATGGCATAAGTGCTACGCTGAATATCTTCTTGGATGGATATTAAGGGGTTGGGAGAGATGGCGAAAAGGGACGGGTAGAGATGTGCTAAGGGGCAGTCGTAAAGCTAGATTTCAAGCTAGAAGAGACTATTAACACCATTTCCAACCTGAATGGCGAAGATGTATTTGGTACGAGGAAGTGAATGTAAAACTCCACTCCAGAACAGTGCTGGGAGGGTTTGGGGATGTGCATGCATGATGGTTTCAGGTAGGCTGTTGTAGTAAAGAGGTAGGATTTATTATTTCCAAATAAAATCTCCAGGGACCACGCAACGCCATAACCATTTTGCAAGAAGGGCATGGTTAAGAAGACAGAGATCAGGAATTCCCGCTCCACTGGCATTAAACTCCATTCAAACCTAACTCCAAGTGACTAGTGAGCTGGCGGGTCCTCCATGCCAGAGAAAGGAACGGCGAAGATGATCGATATTATTGATAACCCAAACAGTGCACGATGAACAGAAATCCAGTAAAGGGGGAGTGCAGGAAGTACGGATTTGACGAGGGTTAGATGACCGACAATGTAAAAGGAGAATGCGTTCCAACATGCAAATCTTGATTCGATTCTAACTATGAAGAGGAACCAGACATAACTATACATTAGCCTAGATATTAAAATCAAAGACTCAGTTTGTTACAACATATATCACTGGTATGAATTTGAACATACACCATACTTACTATAAGCCAAGCATCACTGGTGCACCACAATAATATCTAACACTCATTATACTGCCATAATAGAAAAATACAACCAACAACAGTTGATAAAACACGCTAAAAAGCAAGACCCATCATTTTTTATAATTGAAACTATAACTCAAAGAACAAATTTCTTTCCTCGTACTGTACTGCTTAAAAGAAAAGAAATTTATGTAGTTTCTACTTGTAAAGGTTAAAAAAAATTATGCAATGCTCTAATACTTTCTTTGCCTTAACCTAAAAAATAAATCAAATCTTACCGATTATTTTACTAAACTGTGTATTAACTCACCTCACCACAAATAATACCACATTTTCCTAAAGTCTCTCACTATTTTATAGTCATAAATATCACCAAATAAAATATTTCTAAGTCATAACTTAAAGCATAGGAAGCTTCAAGTCTCTCACTTTCCCACATTAATAGTTGATGGTGATAACTAATGCAATGAAATCTGCTCTGCATAATGCAATGTATTGAAACACAATGAAATGTAGTTTGATGATGATAATGAATGAAAATGTAAAATACAATTTTTTTAATACACATGAATGAAATGTAACAAAAGAAAACTAATCTACTGTTGTAACGACCAGAAAATCCCCGCCTTTTGAATCGACCATAAGCCACACAAGTCTGATCCAAACGGCAAAAATCCTCAAACCGTTATTGGATTAACACATCAGAACAAAACACTAAAGAACATTTCATTATTATTACAACATTATTACATCAGAGTACAGATAATCGATACACTATATAAAAATATCAGAGTATAGTAAATTACAATACAAGGGAAACATAAATATACACGGCGGAAGACTATGAAGTAGTCCAAAGAATAGCTCCAGCCATAATTCAGGATCGTAAAAAAAATATCTGCAAAACCAAAACTACTAGCTTCTTGTGTGAAAAATATGGGCACCCAGAGTTTACGTGGGGAACAATAAAGTCTAGGTCAGTCATGGGACTGGTATAAGAACCAAAATAGTTATTTGCTTTATTTTAAAGTTGGGTATATCACAGGGCCACGTCGTATAATATGGAACGGGTTTTCTCCACATGAATACCACTCATAAAAATATGCAATGCTTTTGAAAAGTGAAGCTATTATAAGACTCAAGTCCCATCACACAATGCAAATGCAAACCAAAGGATATAGTTTTACCTCATAATAGACAAACATCCTTGATAGGTAAAATTTCTCTTTTATTATTACCAGTGCATCTTGGGGACATCAATTTCAAAAATAAACGTATCAATCTTAGATGGCATAATAACCCATCCTATTATGTCGCCAAATAAGTTTACAACTGAAACAATAAGGTTCGTATTGGAAGTTTGATTTCCATAATTAACCAAGGAAAAGGATCTTCCTTATCCGATTTGGAACCATCTCTAGCAAGATTTCTAGGAATCACACGCATGTATCACTTGGTTGGCTGAGCCAACCCACCAATTCCCGTTGGATTAGGGTCATTACTAAACAATATGTTCCCCGATCTTATCAGACCTACAATCTGGTTATTGGCTGACCATCATCGGAGGCATCTTAATTCCAACATCCACATAGTAAATTACCTGGGATCCATATCTTGGCATCACTTTCATCTAGAAGGAAACGTATGCCCTTACGTTGTTGTCTTTCATCCTGTTTTAGGCCATTCAGGGGCTGTGAGGCTTGTCGGAGTCACGTTTCAACACAAAGCTATGCTATATCATCCATGCTTTGATCATCATCCATAAAGCTCTGCTTTTCAACAAGAAGCTTTGATCAATCAGCATCTTAGCATGCCACATTGTCAATTCACACATATGATCAGTTTCTATTAATAATATAACCTTTGAGTTCGTATGTATCAAAGAAGGGTGTTAAGCTAAGAGAATAAATTATCCGCCACTACAACTATATCATCAATAACAATTAATCGGTTATGTTATGAAGTACAATGTCAGTCACATATCCATTTACAAGTTCATTCTAGGTCTGAACGAAAACGAAGGCACCTTATTCCTTGTCCCCTAAGGGAGAGAGGCCCCTGCATTTCCGGTTGATCTCCAAGTACGTCTGGACGAACACCACTGTAACCTTATAATGGGAACTACCCAAAGGCATCAACAATAATCCAAACAATTTGAAGATCAATGTTCTTCAACCATCGTCTTCAATATCTTCGACAATCATCACATTAGTTACTCAGAATGGGTTGAACTCGGTCTTTCCGAATAACTATCGCATCATTAAAATCAAGTGATATATAAACATATCATTAATTTCATTCCAATTTAGAATATTCTTTTATTCAAATATTCTTTACATTAGCAATTACACCCTTAAATCTTATAACAGATTTACATCGTTTAAACTTCTTATTTAAATCTTTCCTTGGAATTCTTTTCAAAAGATTATATAATATCTTTTCATAAACTTAACTCAAATCAAGGTTTATAATCCTTATCCGGATTATCGAGCCTTACAAAAAGGTAATCTCTCATATTGTTACCCCATTTAAGCCATAGAGCAAAACTGGTGGTACTCCATATCAACACCCATCGTAGTTGGTAAGTTTAATTACTTTCTTTCATTTTTTAATCTTTGTTTAAAGATTTATTAAAACTCTAACCCAATTTTAATTTTCATTTCATCTAATCAAATCTTTATTGAAAGATTTATTAAAACTCTTACATAGTTTTAATCTCCATTTCGTTCAATCAAATCTTTATTGAAAGATTTAGTCAAACTTAAGAAATCATCATTCCTTTAACCAGGTTAAAGAACAAATCTTATTTAAAACATCACTCACGATAAACCCAGAATCAATCTTCCATTCAATTCCAATTAAATTTATTAATTAGAAAACTTCACTTTGGTAAACTTCATTAATCTTAATTAAAAGATTTATTCCATAAACTTGATTTTCAACTGGGTTTAAGAATAGTGTTGTTGAAGACACCATTCACAACAAACCCAAAATCTAATTTGGTATCAAATATAAGGCTTTAAATAGAAATCATATCGACTTATATTCGGTATCAAATTCTGAAACTAATAGATACCCTATAGTGAATAATGACATCTCTATCTTCCAAAATTTTCAAAACGATATTTATATAATTATAGAATCCAATATTGAAATATCCAAAGATTTTTTCCATTCAAATCTAAAAAAAACTTAAGTTTGAAAATTTTAAGTTTATCTTCGAACTAAACTTCAAAATATTGATTTACTATGTTAAGTAAATTAGGTCAAAAGTCCTTAAATTCAAATTATAGTCCAAATTTTCATAATTCTTACTTAAATCATTTTAAAATCATTAATTATGATTTATTATGAATTTTCCGTATTTTTAATAATTTTTATATGTCCCTTTCGGTCAGTTTCCAATTTCGGTCAGCAAACTGCATCTACAACGACCTTTTCAAAAATAGATTTGAACTCATCTTAAAATCTAACCATTGGATTTTTTTAAACTTTCTATTCCATTTGAAAATTCTTTTCATTTTGAATCCAATGTTTTTTGTTTTGGGAGAATCTGATGATCGGATATCCTTGTATGTCCATTTGAAGTTCATGAGTCGAACTTAGCGAACTGTTGCTATGCGGTAAGTCCTATTCAGACCCAATTCGATTTATAATTATAGCTAAAACAAAAAAATTCCAAAATAATTTATTAATTATCCAAAACATATATAATTATGGAAACTATATTTCAATTATCTTCCTTTAAAATCAACGATTCTAATATTAAATCATTTTAATATTATTTAAATCATTAAAAGAATATTATTTTTCAAAACTTATTATTTTAAGCCCAAGTTTTCCTAAAATCCAATATAAAAATAAATAAGAAAATTTTAAAAAGGAACTTTTATTGACACCCTTTCTAGATACCTTAACCGAACTTCAATTTTACCCGTTACTATTCATTCTAAAAATAAAACTTGCACGAGCCATAATTATTTGAAAATTGATTCAAATCAAATCGTTTCAGTTATGAATATTCATTGTAATTTTATAAACTTTGTGTCCATCTAAAATCGGACATCAAATTCAAACTTTGGTTTTTCACTGAATATTTTATTAATAAAATATTCAAATTTATTCTGAATTGGAACGAGATTCAGCCAATTACCATATAATTCAGTTTACATGGATTTCACACACCATATACATCCAATATTAGTTGCAAACAACTATTAACATCCAATAATCACATATTGACATCATTGACATATGTGTCAAGGTCATCAACACTTAACCCTAAATCAAACTATTAATAAGTAATGTATTAAAACTTATTGACCAAATCAATATTGTATTTAACAAACCATTCACATCAACATACATCCTGTAACAACCCGTATTTCTGATAACCTGTTATAACGTAAATCGAGGTAGAATTTAATTTAAAAATATGAATCAAGGGAAACGGGCTGTGCCATTGCGTTCGTCTCGGAAAAATACGCGAAATAGAGTCCGAATTTTCGAAAATCGGAGTCCGTATGACCCGATTAAGGCCCAATGAAGTTTCAGAAAATTTCAAGTTCAAAACAGATTTGAATTTCAAGTTCAAATTTCGAATTTTGGGCCTGGAAGGCTAGGCGGGAAATTTCCCGCCAAGCCAACCAAGTCGACAGGCCTGTCGACTTGGCAGACGACTTGGTTGGACCCAAGTCGACAGCCCTGTCGACTTGGTTCAGCCGGGCAGTTTTTCCTGGTGCACCATTTTGGGGTTTTGGTTAGGTTTTGGGGCCAGATTCGGTTTTAAGGGCTGAGATTGGAATTAGGGTTTAATCCTAAGGTTGAAACTAATCCTAATCTCTATAAATAAGCCCCTAACCTAACCCTAAATCATCATTATTCAACCCTACAACTAAACTATGGCAAAATTATTCCTCTCATAGCCTCCACTCTCTCTTAAAGGTCTCTAAGCTTATTCCTATGAGAGATTCATGTTCATTCTAGTGATTTCAAGTTTAAATGAGCATTATTAGCTTGCATTCAAGTCAAGTTGCAATCTTTACATCATAAAGCAAGGGTTTTTATTGATTTGGAGCTTCATATTTGGGTTTTATTGTTGCATAAGGGCTTCGTCTCAATCTATATATATTTTTGGGTCTTCATAGCATTGTAAGCCCTTTTCCTACTCTTAGATATGAACTATGAAGTTAAATGAATGTTGCAAGTTTGGGTTTGAACATTAAGTATGTTACATGCTATTATGTTATGCAAGTTTGCCATGTTATGTTGTGCAAGTTTGCTATATTATGTTATGCAAGTTTGCCATGTTATGATATGCAAGTTTACCATGCTATGTTATGCAAGTATGCCATGTTATGATATGCAAGTTTACTATGTTATGCTATGCAAGTTTGCCATGTTATGATATGCAAGTTTACCATGTTATGTTATGCAAGTATGCCATGTTATGATATGCAAGTTTACTATGTTATGCTATGCAAGTTTGCCATGTTATGATATGCAAGTTTACCATGTTATGTTATGCAAGTTTGCTATGTTATGATATGCAAGTTTGCCATGTATGTTATGCAAGTTTGGGTTGATCGTTTTACTCATGTTATCATGTTATGCAAGCTTACCTTGAGTTTATGAACCTAAAGCTTCAAGCTTTATGCTAAAGGTTGCATTTTGGCAACATGTAAGTTATCATATCCCTTATGATAACTTGCATGTGAGGCTAAATGCGAACTTATGGCCATTTCTACATGTCATTTATCACCATGTATCACTTATATGCTAAGTTTGGTTTTATGCATGCTTTTGAGGCCTAATAATGCAATATGCAAGTATATGAACATATGAACATTTCATATGCCACCATGTTAAACTTGTGGCTTCAACGTCTTTTTGTCATGGTTATGCCAAGTTCCCTATTTTATCCTTTATGCGTTGTTGCGACTATGTAAACGATGGGATTACGTTGGGGTTGGGTAACATTATGACATGAACATGGTTTTTATAACATGACATGATATGTTAACTTGTAATTATGTTTTGGAAACATAATGGACATGACACTTAGAAAATATAAATGTGGCCAACTCGAGGTTGGGTTGAGTTTGTAGCACAAATCTACCTGGAACCGACCGGCTTAACTAGTGGCTACAAACAATAAGACCCAATGTGAGAAGTTGGTCAAGTAGTGCTTGAACCCGAGGTTAGACTAGGTTGTGGTGTAAAGCTACCCGGACCCGCCCGGCTTAACTAGTAACCACAACGAGGTCTAACGTAAGAGGTTAAGGTGCATTAAATTAATTAATGCTACATGATAAGGTTAAGTAAATTTGACTTATGACACTTAACCAATCTGAACTCGGTAAATTAATGGGGTTAAGTTAACCTACACTTAACCAATCTGAACTCGGTAATTTAACGGGGTTAAGTTGAACTATACTTAACCAATCCAACTCAGTAATTTGATAAGGCTGAGAACCAATTTGATACCTGGTCTGGATAAACTAACTTGATTGATAAATTAAACGAACCTGTTTTGCGGATCTGTAGGACCCACACCAAGTTAGGCAAGTTTGTAAATCTGTTATCTGATCCGTTAGTCTGAAAACTGATCGTCTGAACTTTGTATGTCTGAACTCTGTTAATAAGTTAATCTGAATCTGATAGTCTGGGGACACAAGGGGGAATACTTGTGTCATTTGTTGTTTGGGACCCATATTAGTCAGTAACCCTTTCTGGTATCAAAACTTTGACCCAACTGTAGGTAGGGTCCGGGCACGCTTACTGAACTAATTATAAGTGGTTCATTCTGATAATGGCGATGGGTGTTGATGGTGCGTTCCAACCGGGTCATGTGCGTGCATGGATCCCGGTCTACCTTTGAGGATGTAAGACGCCGTGACATCTGTAAATATGCCTATGCCAATTGGTTGCCACTTTAGGGAGTGATACACCCTATCGTGGGGCCGACACAGGGTATTTATGTATTAGGGAGCCGATCGCTTGGGTAGGATTTAGGGTACACTTAGCTCTGTCTGATTCTGTTGGTACCGTCTGTTTTGCTGGGTGGTAACACCCGTCTGTTTCTGCGTGGTACCGTCTGTTAGGGTGGTAAAGGCCTACTACTAGTGTACACCTAATTGTAGTATTCCGTTTCTGTACTCTGTTCTATTAGGGTGGTAAAGGCCCATTATTGTTAGCATTCCGTTTTTGTACTTTATCTGTTAGGGTGGTAAAAGCCCATTTTTCCCAAACTCTATCTCTGTATGGACCATTCTGTTCCGTCCTGTTTCGATGTAAACATTGGGGTAACACCTAATCCTGTTATACTAGAATTGGTACCAAGAAGTTGGATCTTGATTTAAGTCAAACACCTGATACTGGGCCAAGTTTAGGCCAAGGGATAAATTCTTGTTTATACATGACATGTTAGAATGCTGGTACACCTATGGTGAAAAACTTCACCTTGATTATGCGATGACTCCTTTGAACTATCTGTTAGATATTCACCATGCTAGTATGTAATTATCCTTATGTTCATCTCAGTTCCTCATTCCAGTTAACTTTACTAGTTTTTATGCTGATAGTAGATAGGGCTTACCAGTCTTTATGACTGACCCGTTTTCCTTTCGCTTCTTTTCTTCCGTTCCCCCCCCCCCCCAGGTTCTCAGGGTGGGAACATTGGTGCTTAGCTTGGATCGCTTTGCTTGCTTGCTGGATTGAGCTCATGTACGTTTGGACAGTGAGCATGCTATGGTTTACCACGTCATTTTGGGGATAGTACTTTATATATTTCAGTTTTTCAGTTGATGTTTTATCTAGACTTGTTTATTTGGAAAGATGCTACTTTGTTGTACCTGACTTGTTTTGAAATGGTTTAAAATCTTCCGCTGTTTTATCTATCTTATTTACTCTGATTACATAACATATGTTATGTTCTGCCTTGATATATCATTATGCATGTTTACCTGTTTTAACGCCCCTCCAAAGTCAGAGTGCTTGCAAGAGCCACCCTGGCGGAGGTGGGGTGTTACACATCCAATTCCAATTGATCATTCTAAATCAGTATCAACAAATCAATGATATCACATCATTCTATATTATAGTTTTTTCCAAGTTTTCTTGACTTAAACAAGTGACCATTAGCGAATCATTTTAACTCGTAAATGATTATTTAACCCTGCAACAACTACCATCAATATTTCTAATATTGTGTTAACATAATTGTTCACCCAATTTAACAACTAAATCACATCATCATTTACCACCAAATCAATCACAAAACAATTAAGCATTAAACAGTACAAGCTACGATTTTAATCTAGTTAAACAATTAATGTGAGAAGTTCTCAACAAAGCCATCCCAACTCCACGACACTTCGAACGTAGGATTATCTAGCTTTAGAAAAGCCAAAATTGCAACTTTCTTGACCAATTCCCTAACACCAAATATATCATATTTTTATTTGCAAAATCAAGAGAAAGATGAAGTCTTTTTAGGTTTGGAAGTATGTGTGGGGCCCACGGCTTGGGAGAGGAGCCTCTACAACATTAGTTGGTTGGAGTATGGTCAACTAGGGCTAATGGGGCCTTGCGTGGAATTGGTAGTGGTCCAAGGAGGAGGCAATGGTGGTGGAAAAGTGGAGAAGGGTGTAAAAATTAGATTTTTATAGAGAAAATGGGTTTTTGGAGCAAAGGAGGGGCTCTTGGACGGAGCTAGGGGCAGAGAGGCATTGGTGGAAGCTGCACCCGAAGGTGGAAGCGGTGGAGGGCTGGTGTATGGTGGCATTTGGCTCTGGAGGGAGGAAGAAGAGGAGTAATAGTGGAAAATTAGTGTAAAGGAGAAGAAAATGAAAAAGAAAGAAAATGAAAATAAAATAAAAATGGAACATGGACTTGGTACAAAGGGGAGTGGGTTACTGGAAGAGGGTGACACTTGGGAGAGGGTACTATGTGTTGTCTAATGCAAGGGGAGGTTAGGAAATAGTGTATAAAGAGGATAAGTATGAACTTTATTAAAGTATATATTTATTTTAAGGGATACTTAGGAAGTTTGTTCCATATTTAAATCAATTTCAACACATATGACATCATCAACAAACGTTAATATATCCGTTAAGCTATCGTTTACCATTTTTTCGGTAATTTTCAATTGCTTTATTTTACCCGAAACCGCTTATTTTCAAGTCAAAACTCAATAAAACGATATCTTATACGTTTTCAATTCCTATGATCAAACCGTAAGTCCAATCAATAAGAAATTTGAAACTTTACTATATTTCACTAATACAGTTCAAGTAAAATTTGTTTTGTCGAATTTGGTGACTGTTTGAAAATAGCCTTATTTCTAGTTTTTATTGAAATTTTACTAGTTTTTAAACACGTGTTTATAACCCATGTGCTTACATATTAACTCTGACCGAATTGAAATTTTAAACCTTACCATATTTTGACATTACAGATTCGATAAAGTGGTTTCTTCAGATTTTGAGACTATCTCAAAAATGATCCACTTTCATGTCATCAAAATAATATTAAAATATTGATTTTCAAAATTTTCACTTTTAAGTTAATTTTAAAAGTTTACTGACCTTGTTTTAATCCCAATAAAACATAAAACAAAGTTTAAAATTGATTCAATTATCAAGTCTAAATTTAGTATTTAACTTTTCAAATTCTTATTAAATCAATTAAAATTCATACTTTTATTTAACTAAAAATATGGGTCATTACAACGGTCGACCTGAGCTTTTGACGCCCCTCCTAGAGGGGTGGTGACCCCCTTTTGGGTAAATCCTAGGAGACAATTGTCTCTTATGTGTTACTTTTTATTAATTTTGATTGATTCCTTTCCTTATTTTGATTATCCTTATCTCCATTGTAACAAATATATATACATAAGTTTGAATTCAAAAGGAATATTCTTTTTCAAGCTTATCCAATTAATATATTCCACATTTGTATATATATTTATTTTAAATTCAAACTTTGCATGTTAATATATATATATATATATACAACTTGATTTATTAATAACTTTGGCATACGGACTCCGTTTTCAGTAAATAAAATATGAAAACGGATTAGAATCTCGCTACAAACACAACTACAATACTTTCGTGGCCTAATTCCCAATTGTCCAAAATTCTATTTTGAAACATTAACATATTATTAATTATTATAGTTTATTTTAAATTGAAATAACTTATGTCTAAAGTAAATATATTTTACGCGGTGTTACGTTCTCCTCTACTAGAGATTTCATCCCGAAAACTTTTGAAGGGGCAAAGAAAACAACTCGCTCTAAACAACCATGTAGTACACCCATGTTATTTTTTGTAGCATCCATAAAGATCCATAACTCATAATGATTATGAATTGCAGACTTGCTAATAATGAGCTCAATCCTAGCATGTAATGTAATAAGTGATGCAATACGTATGCAAAACATCCTAATATGCATTTAGTTCTATATGTGCGGTTGGTGCATTTACGTTACATCCACATCATACCATCCAATCTAGAAACCACGATGCAACCAAACCAATAAATTGGGGGAAAATAATTACCTAATAAATGCTCTAGATGAGTAAGTTTAATATTATCCTCAGTTTCCCATGTTCTCTTCGCAGGGTTATCTCCCCACTGAACTTGGACTAGGTGAATAGATTTGTTGTGGAGTCGTTTGATTCCATGCTCCACGATCATTGCATTGGCAAAGGGAACCCTAGACTCTAACTCGAAGCACCCTATGTCCCTAGTGTTAACCTCGAGTCTCTCGGCTGAATCATGAAGGCACTTGCAAAGATGAGAAACATGGAAAACATTGTGGACTCTTGACAAACGCTCGGGGAAATCCAATTGGTACATTATCTTCTTAATCTTATCTAAGATTCAAAACTCCCAATAAACCTAAAAACCAACTTCCCTGTTTTCTCGAACCCGAAGTGTCTTGTTAAGAGAAGAAATCTTGACAAGTACCAAATTTCCAACATCAAATTGTAACTCTTTCCTCCTTCTATTTGTATATGACTTCTGATGGTCTTGGGCATCCTCCAATCTCTGTTGAATCAAAGCGATAACCTATGTGGACTCACAGATAAGGTCTGGTTTGAGAAAAAAATTCGGTAATTTCCCACCAACAATTGGCGATTTGAATGGCCGTCCATACAAAGCTTCGTAAGGGTCCATACCAATCGTCGCTTAGTAACTACTATTGTACAACAACTCAACAAAGGTAAGTGCTGCTTCCATGCTCCTCCTAAGTCGACTATGTAAGCTCTATGCAGATCCTCCAAAACCCTATTAACTCTATCTTTCTAGTCGTCTGTTTGCCGGTGATAGGTTGTACTCAAGCTCAGGGTCATTCCCAATGCTTCTTGAAGACTGTTCCAAAATTTACTAGTAAATAACGGGTCTCAGTCAATAACTATCATAGTTAGAATCCCATGTAGCCTAATGATCTCTTTGACATACAACTGGGCAAACAGGGCGGCGATCCTACTCTTCTTGATTGGAATAAAGTGGGCGCTCTTCGTTAGTCAGTCCACAATGACCCATATGTCTTCATTTCCCTTTTTACTCCTAGGAAGCTTGTTAACGATATTTTTTGTTAACAATGGAGATAGGTCTACGGAGGTGGACCCAAGGAGGAAATGGGGTTATTTAGCTTTCACGAGTCTGAGTTAATTCACCATTTCTTAGATATCAAGGTTTGGAGCCCAAAAGATTAGTTACTCTCCCCTCAATGGGGGTGAGCATCACGCTTAAGCAACTCTAAAACCAACAGTTATCTTAGGACAAGAGCTCCCTAAGCACAACCCTCAACAAAAGGTTAAATGGTTTGTAGGAAGGGGTTCTGCAAGAACTCTGCGGAAGGGTCTAAATTTGAGTAGGAACATGTGACGGTGTAGGAAGGCTATAATAGGTTGTGTTGGAGATAAAAAAGAAATCACATAAGGAACTCATAACAAAATATGCTAAGTGTCAATCCACTCTTTATTGATCTTTAAGTTGGAGTGCATAAGTGACTACAATATAATCCCCAAACTAATTAAGAAAATAGGGTTTACTCTAGAGAAAAAGAGTACAAGAATGAGAAATCGGAAACCGGTCCCGAAAATGAGACCCATGTGGTCTTATTTATAGAAAAATCGGGGTCCCCTTTTGCTACTGAGCCAGCAGAAGCCCTTGTCGGCCGCTTTTCCCCTTGGTTTCGGAAGTTTCGGCTTTCAGCCGCTTTTAAGGCTTTGCTTGTTGCTTTTTAAGATGTCGGTTCTGGCTCTCGGAAGGATGGTCCTCGTCTTTGAATCTTTTTCTACCTTCTTTGTATTAATACCAAGCTTGTCGGTATGGATAACTTTATGGAGGCTTTAGGCCTCCGGATAAAGGCTTTCGGTTATAAGCTTACTGGCGTAGGCTTCCGGGTATAGGATTCCGGTCTTGCCACTTTGTGGAGCTTGGCTTTATGATTCAAGTGAATGGTTACGGATCCGCCACCCCTGTCGGTATTGACACTAAGTAGATTAGTGTGGATAGCTTGTTTCTCTTCGAGGTTCCGGGTTGCCTGTCGGTAGATTCCTAATGTGTATCTCGGCTTTCCAAAGGGTTGCTTCCAGTACTGTATTAGTTGTCTGGTAAAGTGACCTTTCGGTGAACATCTGATTGGGATCCCGGTAGCTAGCTCCCGGATGATTCCCCTATGCTTCAAGCTTTATGCCTTTAATGCTTGATTCCCTTGATGAATCAATATTAAGCGAGCTAATACCGGTAGCCCTTTCGTCCTTTCAGGTCTCGGTTTGTAGGATTCCTAATCTCTCTCTTGGATGACCCTCCGTTATTTACTCATCGTTCCAGAACCACCCTACTGGTATTCTTTCTTTGTATTGGTCTTGAGCTTTTTTCTATGGTGATGGTGTCGGCTGCCTGACTTTCGAGTTGTTCTTTTAAGGTTGTGATGGTTTGTTATCCCTTCAACGATAGCCTGTCTTGGCATTAGTTTTGGCAGTAGCATTTTCCCTCTTTTATGAAGGGGTAATTTCGGCATTTTAAGTCAAACTTTTCTCGATTTTGATGTTGTACGGTTCTGATCATGCAGGTTTCCAACTTTCGCCTTTTCGACTTAGATTTGAATCGTAAATTCAATTATACTTGTGTGGTTGAGATTAAAAGTGTGTCTTTAGTCAGAAGTTCCTTCTTCTTCCTCTTCTTTCCTGCACAACACATTACTCAAACAAGGTTACTGTTCATCAAAATTTCTTAGGCTCTTTCAGGGTTTCAAACTAGATTCTTTGTATGTATTTTTAACCTAATCATAGACATAAGTTTGCATCATGTCTTTAACCTACTTTAAGAAATTAATCAGAATTCGACGTATCTAGTGCAGTTTAATCCTTGATGATAATTAAGATGACTCCTAATGGCGAACCCAATAAGCTATATCTTTTTCCCACACATTATTGGGGTCTAAAATGCAAAATTACACGTAAATGGCTGTTTTTGCCAATAAACAACATACTTAGTTGTCGGTACAAGTGAACTCCATGTCTCCTTTATTTACTTAATTGGCTTTCAATTTTGTTGATACCAGGGTTCATGTTTATTTGGCTTCCAACCCCAATGGGTTCTGGTTTAGTGGTGGAAACACTATCGTAGGTTTTATTTCCTCTCGGTCCTAGTGCCGACAAAATTCGAATATTAAATAAAACATTTTGTCTTGGAGTTCACTTGCGTTGGGCTTTAAGATGAACTAGACTTTTGGCAATGATTCAACTAACTGTTTCATACCAAATGTTTAGTTATCCTCCAGCATAAGTCGTTTATGCATGAGTCTTGGTAGTACTAATTTTCATAGTCAATTTTGGTATTTAATGGGTCAAATCCCAAACACTAGCAAGCTTCTATGTTACCTACTCACCTATATGTGACTCGTATATACCTTTATTTAAAGAAACTAGAACTAAGTCATATATTATGGTATGATATCACCTGGCATGATCATGTTTGAGGCTCAACAACTCGATAGCACTAAGCCAGGCAGATCTATTAAACCTCGCCCAAAGAAGGCTCCCTTCCTCAATGCTCTTTCATCAATACCCAAGAAGAAGTTAATGTTATACTTAGAAGTTGTAGTATGACTAATATTGACACCCTTCCTGCTTCTTCGCAAGATACTATTCAAAATCAGCCGGAAGGGTACTTTGCCTATACTTCCATTTATATCTAGCATGGAGGTTTTTTCACTTTTCTGGAGTTTGTTCTTAGGTTCATGCATCACTTGGGGGTTGCCCCTATTCAGCTTTCACCGAATACATACACTCTTCTTTTATGCTTAGAGATCCTAGCGCTTGAGTTGTGCCAAACTTCTCTTAACGCTAATCTCCTGCGGTTCCTACTCCGTTTAGCCAAAGTGTCTGACTCGCTCATTCTTCGTCCTAACCCTACGAGGAGATGGGTTAGTGATCCCATCAATAAGTTTAGAGATTTGGAAAACCAATTTTTCTACATAAGATGTCCCCGTGGTATATCGGGGATTTTCGTCGACCCTGGTAAGTGACTTTTTCTTTCTTTCCTTTCTTTTTATCTCTTATCGGTTGTTATTTCTTTTTAGCCTTCGTCCCCAAAAAGGTAGAGCTTGAGGCAAGAGAGGTCCAAGTTGTTGATGCCCTTGGCAGTGTTCCTGAGGGACTGAGGCAGCGTTCTGTTCTATGGACTTTAGATAACTTCCGTAAACATGCCTTCTTGCCCCCTGGGAAAAAGATTCTGGGGAAGCCTCCAATCTACTTTCCGGATGTCACAAGCTTGTCTCTTGGTTCTGATGACTTTAATCTCTCATTTCCATTGTTCCCGGTTTCCAGTGATCTAGTTACCTCAGGTGCCAATGTGTGCCTTGTTCCGACCTTCTCTGTTACTTGTAGTGATTCGTCCGAGAAAAGTCCAGCTTGGCCTGCCGATGATGGTCCCTCTAAGAGACATAAATATGCAAATTTTGTATCCTATTCGTTTGGAGAAAGAACTATTGCCTTGCCTGGTGGTCAACCGTTATTTAGTCCTATCGTCCCTTCTTTCAACAATACTCCTAACGTGGATTCTTCTCCAACTGAGACGATAGGAAGTGACTTTGTTGCAGGCTTTCTAATATCTGGCTCTGAGGAAGTTTCGTATTTGAGAGAACACGAGCCAACCCTACTCCCCTCTTATCGTTAGGATGGTCCTTTAGGTCCTCCTTGTCAACTTTAGACATCGATGGAATCGTTAGATATACTCTTCCTTCTGTTGATGTCTCCAATGTGCCGGAATCTGCCCTTTCGGACTAGTCGGATTTCTAACTTCACTTCATTAAGCGACAACGTTCGGTTTACTCTTTGCTCTTTCTAATTTCTTGCTAGTCATTTTCGTACAAGGGTTGACATTACCTTATTCTTTTCCAGACATTCAAAGATTGGCATATTTCTCGGATGATGACTGCTTCATCACCTCTTCAGGTGAGTAAGCTCAAAAAAGAAAATGATGTGTTAGCGTCCAAGGTCCGTGACTTAACTCTGGCGAAGAGCAAAAGCGAGGAGACATGCAAGCAGCTGGGAATGTCTCTTGGAAAGGAAAGAGAGAACAGTCGTACTTTTGCAATCAAGGTACCGACTTTTGAAAGTGAGAGGGCGGATATACTGGCTGAACATGCAGAGGAGTTGGGTGTAAAGGAAAAAGTGCTTTCTACTGCTAAACAGATAATCTATGAACTTCAAGATAAGGTTTCTTTGATTTTGAAAGCATATCTCATGGATGAGGTGAAGGAGTATTATGAGAAGGCTCTTTTCCTAGCGTAATGTGATAACATCAAAAAGTTTCCGGACATGGACTTTCCTTCTATTCACCCTTCTATTCGGAGTAGAATTATGAGAAGAATAAATTTGGCCAAGCAGGGTATTGAGGTTCATAGAAAAATAGAGATGACCACAATAACAAACTTAACCCCGAGTGCATAAGTTGCCAGAATAACAAAGATGATGGCACATTTCCTTTTCCCGTTGGCGACGCCTTGGGCTTTGGGGATATGAATGCCGATTCTTCATGTGCCTTCATAACTCTATATGGTGATGATATGCCTACAAATAGATGGTTTTCTCAGAACCTGATGAAAGGGAGCAAATAGTGCAGCCTATCTCCCTTATTCCTCGGGTACAAACTTTTTCTCTTTGGTCACTTCCTTTCCTGGATTGGGTTAGTTTTCTTTGTTTTGAAGCTTAATGATATTTGCCAAACGTAACGGTATGACTTCATACTTTCAGAAGTGATCTCTTATTACTTATCATTATTATGACAAAAACTCTATTTTTACTAATTATATTGTTTCCAAGGACGACCTTTGTTCTTTATCTAGGTTGAGGAGGGAATTTCTTACAAAATCTCCCTATAAGTCCAACAGAGAACGCTTTTTAAAAGAACTTAAGCTTATCTATATGAAGTACCCCTAGCTCTCTTTTAATTTCTTGGGAGATAATACTAAAGAAAGTTAGAGCTCATTACGCAAATTTGATAGCAATATGAACACAAAAGATAGTGGAATGATTGATTAAACTACTATGATTTCTGTGATTAGCGACCGTCTGTATGGATGTTGGGAGACATTTGTAGTTTTATACTAACCTCTTTGAACGAATAGTGTTATGATTTACTATTGTTGTCTATTTTATAGAAATAAGTTTTATGAGTAGTCGCTTATATGTTTATAGAACAGGAAAAATCGATCAACTACCTTCCCCTTCTTCCGAAAGGGATACGTGACTAACTACGAGTCAGGAATACTTTTCGATGGGCCACCCTATTGATGATGATGACGGGTCTGTTTTGCTTGAGGAACTGTCTATGGATCATTTGAACGTACTAATTTTAGAGAACCTACTAAGGCAGAAGGATAAAAATATCCGTGAGCTAAAGAGAGAGGTAAAGACGAATCCCTTCATTGATTTTGACCAAGAAAAGGACGAGTTACATCATCAAATCGTTCATTTGAAGTCGGGCGCGACAACGCATTAACAGAATGCAAAGCTTGGGAATCTGTTGTGGATGTACCACCAAAACCTCTTCGTCTGATTCTCTGTGATTCTCAATGGAATCTGAGGTTTTGGAGTATGAAATAAGCCACCACATGAGGAATTTCCCCTCAGGTTTGATGATTCCCTTGTTAATAGTTGGTATCCGAAAGTTAAGGCCGACACGAAAGATTTTATGACAAAAAGTGTAATGAGGACACGCTCCGATGTATTGACTTTCACACCTCCAAAATGAAGCAGCTACGAAAGGAAAAACATGCTTTATGAAAGGACGCTTTTAGTCTAGAGAGGGAAAATAAAATTCTCTTTGCCATAGGTTAGGTCTATAACCGAGCTTTGAAGTCACAACCCAAGCTCTTAGACGATCTTCATAAAATTATGGAAAAATGGCATAAGATGAAGGAATTTTGTGTATTGTAATTCATCATGCTAAAAATTCCCCCTTGTATGAGGGTAGGGAGCTTTAGGAGAATGTACTAATTATCTTTAATTGTATGACTTTCTTTTGAATGGCTAATAATATTACCTTGTAAATTAACTTATAAATGGGATGCATATTTACTTGATACATGATTCCCATCGATGTTTTGCATAAATAATAGCAAGTTAAATGTAAGGAGTTTGAGAAACTTCCCTGATCGAGAAGAAAGATTGTAACCTTAGTTTGAGGCTTCTAAGTAGCAGAACTATGCTATCATCTTGGACATTGGTAGTTGATCCCTTCTTTAGGAATTAAAAATTTGAATCTAGTATCCCTGATTAGGGTATTAAGGACGGGAAACCGAGAACCCCCCTTCTGGTAGCAATAAAGCTTTGATTCATCCTCAGGACTAGGGTGTAAGATCAGGAACCTGCTTCTAGTAGTAACGGAAGTCTAGTTCCTAACCAGATTCAGATTACTAAGAAGGTCAAATATCTCTTTTTGATAATAGTTGAGCTTCCGAACCGACCCAGAGTCGGGTATTTATGATAGGACTGGAAACCTACTTCCGGCAATAATTGAGATACAACCCAGATTCGGGTGTTAAGATAGGACCGAAGATCCACTTCTAGTGAAATTTGAGATTCGAACCAACCCAGATTCGGGTGTTAAGATAGGACCTGTAACGACCCAGGAATTTGCGATCTTGGTAATCGACATAAACTCAATGTCGATTATTCAAGCATCAGAAATACCGGACAGTTATTGAAAGAAAATAGAGGGTGAGAATAGATAAGATAGAAAGTTAGAATAGAAGGAGGAGAAGAACATACAACACCATCACGAATCTCACAGCGGAACGAACAATATATAATAGATACATAACTTTGAAATAAAACAAGTATATGTATACAGTAACATTATCAGAGTACAACACTTACAACACAGCGGAAATAACAATAGCTATATAATCTTGAAGCCTCCTGCTCCAAGCTCTCCAAGTATATCTGTAAAACCTCACTACTTGACTGCCCGTATAAATTTGGGCACCCAAGAGTTTAGGGCAAAACAAAACAAAATAAACTCCGAGTCAGTCATGGGACTGGTGTGAGTAAACAATTTAAAATAGTTTGAGAAAATAAACGATATCTCATAAGACCACGCCATATAACGGAACAGGTTTTTCCCTTATGAGAACCCAAAACACTTGGTCCAACATTCAAAAATCCTTTTGAAAGAAATGCTAATCTTTATGTCAAAATCCTTTTGATATTATCATTGTGTCTACCAACCACAATATAATAATCATCTAGCAGAAGGCTTTCATCTCATGTTCCACATACATAATATAAAATCAAGAACCATGGGCGCTTATTGGGTAATGAATTCCAACTGACAAGATATGGGGCCACCTTTCGACTGTGTATTTCTAAAGAGGAATACACCGGGCTCAACAAGAACATCTTGTAATCCAGGCTAAACATGACCGGTCACTCATTTCGCTTGAGTGTACCGAATGTATTATCACCAATGGTTGGGATCAGCAGCCGTTTCCCGAAAGGGACAACATTGAAATAGATTATAGAATAAGTGGAATTTCTCTAGATCAGGTGAAAATACACCCTAATTCGCAGCTAACCACTTAGCCATGCGACCTACCTGATTTTATACTATTGCTCGGTTGTGAGGCTAAAGGTCATAACGTATAGATCACACCTTTATTTACTTTGAATGTCACATTGTCATACCCGCCAAATCACAAAATGATTTCTCCAAAAATACCACGGGTATACAGCTAAGAGAAATGAATACCTCCGCCACCAAACATAAATAAGTTTAAAGAGATCAACTTACGCGGTCTATTAAATATACTCTGTCAAACATTCTTCCATACAGGTTTTCCTGGGACTGGACAAACCGAAGGCACTTTTCTGTAAATCCATCTTAGGCAATTTCTACCTAGGAACGCCAGAATAGCCCTTGCTTAACTCCGTCTTCAATTATCTTCATCTTATTTAATTGCAACGCTAATGCCCATAAAGAGTGGTTTCCAGATAATATATCTGATCCCGATCTCCGTATTGACAACGGAAATGGTCAAAATCTTTGATAGTCGGTGATTTAACTATCAAAGGAAAGCATGTGTACAAACAACAGTCGTATTTTCAAATGGAAATATTACCGAGCAATCATCAATCAACTCTCTCTCTCTCTCTTTTTAAATTAATTTATTCAGTTACCCATTCCCGTATCTCCTTAAATTCTTATTTTCTAAATTTAGAAAATATACCTTATTAACATTGGAAATGTTTCCATTACTTATTCACACAACACTATCATTCCATGTCCATCAGTCTCTAACTGCAAACTAGTAAGAAAACAATCCCCTGAATATCAATCCCGTAGGCCGAAACCAAAATCAGATCGATACCCAGAAAACCATTCAACTTAACTAATCCCCAGTCAGTTTCTGATTTCCTTAACTCCGTTTAAATCCCTATTCAAATCGTTGTTGGATTTACAATCCATTTTATCCATTGATAATCATTTTTATTTTATTTATACATTGTTTGTAAATCGCATTACTTGTTTTTATTTTTAAACAAGTTATTTATTTCTAGTCATTCGGAATTCTATTTCTATTTGAATTCCTATTTCAAAAATCCGACCTTCTTTGTAAATGTTTTTATTTTCAAAACATTTATTTGAATCCATTATTCATATAAAATATGAATAACATTTTCTTTATAAATCTTCTTTGCAAAATACTTGCCTTAATCCATTATTCATATTAAATATGAGTAATATATTCTTTATATAAATTAAACAGGTTGGTTTCATATTTAAAATAATATCTTGTTATCAAATTCTATTTATACTTCTTTTTATAACAATTCATATGAAATCTTATCCTATTTCCAAAACTTAATAATTCCATCTAAAATTCTCGTTACAACTCTACGTTCATATCCCGTTTCAATTATTGATGTTAAAGTCGATTCTTACTCCTCTATATAAGTTTTGACTTATATATTCTATTTATCCATTGATAAATAATTAACTTAATTTATAAGATATTATTTATAAATTAATCTGCTCCCTTTATCGGTTTTACTTCTTTATATAAGTTCAGACTTATATATCTTTATTTATCCAATGATAAATATTATTTATAATTTATTCTTCTCAATTCATCTGTTAAAACATATTTTCATTTAATATCTATTTTAAATAAATCATCTCAAATTTCTTTTATAATTCGAAACCACCTTTTTAGTAATTCTATTCGTTTTCCAAATATTCCTTTTGATAAAATCAGTTGATTTTATAAAATACTTTTATTTCGATATACAGTTTGAAATTTTCCTTTTATATAAAATCTTTCGATTTTATATATTATTTTATTTCAACATACTTATTGAAATTTTCCTTTTTCATCCCACGGTTTCTTGTGGTATTTAAAATACCAAATAACAGTGATCACTTTCATTCAAACACACATAATCAATAACAGATTATATATATCGCATCATATATCACAATATATGAAAATAGTGAAATAAATATTAAGGAATCCAGTTGGATCCCTCCAACCTGTTTCTCTGCATCCACTGATGTTAAACAATATAAATAACATCGATTTCATTTCAATATGAAAAATTATGATAAACAAAATCAATATTTGATTAACGATTTATGTATATATCGTTCAACCAATAAATCAGCAATTCAACCAAACAATCATCACACATCAATCAATCATCATTTATCATTACTAGATTGTATTTATAAAAATATAAATTGGAAAGAATTAGTGAGATTTACTCACATTGGACGGTTATCGTTAAATAACGATAACGGTCGGTTGATTCAGACAGACAATTTATTTTGCTATAAATTGTAACGAGCTCCAATTCACTCCCAATCAGTTCCATTGCATAGCCACCATCCATATGATCCTAATGGATCTAGTTTCGTCAATTTCTGATAATGTATGATGAAGTTATGATCTAAACAAGTTCATATATTATTTACTTTAAATTAAACTTTAATTTATTTAAATATATTTCGGCTCACCCCATTTTCTTACATTTCGGCCCAACGTGACTCTTCCCACCCGTTCACATTGCTACAGTAGTCTTCCTTCAACCAATTTGAATGCAAGTTCCAGTTCCTTTTCATGGCCATTGCGCCTCCTTTCAAAACTCCTACGCTCTAAAATACATCACGATATTCCAAACGAAAACACCATTAAACTCCTCTTCAATTTCTCCTTCTCCCTACATCCTCGAACTCAAGCTCGGATCCACCCATGGAAATGCAAATGACAGTCTTCCTCACGCCATTTCCCAACTTTCTTCTACTCGTTCTCAGCCATTACTTCATGAAATCCTAAACTGAGATCACCACTAGCTTCCCCACAAAAATCTCGACACACCCATACTCTTCTCCTCAAACTCGCAAGCAGGATGGCCATCACGACAACCATGGATTCTTACGCTCTGCTCAGACAAAATATCGACAACTTTTGTCGTGGATTCCACAAAAAAATCGGGCGCAGGTGCCAAATGATCTCGCAAACTCAAATCACCATCCACACCTTGAATCGATACCCCAAAACTTCACGAACCTGAACCCTAACTCGCTCTTCATCCTCAGACATCTAACTGGAGTTAGTTCGATCCATACAAAATATATACCAGGTTGAAGATCTTCTCATAAGCAAGTCGATATATATATATTATGATTTATAAGATTATATTTTATTTTCCATGAATTTGTAAAGCTCACGAAGTCCTTTTCCTGGAAGAACACCCGCGGCTACTAGTTTGTCGATCAAGGAAAAATGCTTTTAGGGTTTAAAGAAGGAGTGGGCTATTTAAAGAGGGGGAATATTATTTTTATATTCATTATTTTATTTGTTTTTATTGAACTGCCACTTGTATTTATCATTAAAAAATTATATGATCACATACAATATCCAAATTCGACAAAAATGGACATACAACTATAATTTGACATTACGAACCCAACAAAACTTGTTTCGTTGAAATCCAAATCCGTTTGCTCACACAGCATATTTTTAAAGTCAAATTATCGATTGTTTTTCACATTAAAATCCCATACAGTCGCATACTGACTCCAAAAATTACGAAAATTGAAACCTAGTAATAATTTAATATTCCGGATCCAATAAAATTAGTTTCGTTGAAAACGGTGTTCGTTTGCAAAAGTGACTATTTTTAAAGCTCTAAATAAATCCATTCAAATATTAAATATATTTAAAAATAATTGAATTAAATATTTATAAATAATATTATCATGTATATTCACGTAGAATATAATACAGCTCCAAAATATTCCTATTTGAATTTATAACTCGACATTTCAAATCCAGATTAAATCAGTATTCAATTTATATTGAAAATCCATTTAAAATATAAATAAATCGTTATAAAATTATAAAGGAATTCCATAGCGACTTTTCAAAAATTTGATTTGGATATAACTAAATATCTACACGACGAAATCTCGAATATTCTCTTCCATTAGAAAAATATACTTCACCAGCTCAGAATGTTTCATGTTTCACAAAAATTCGGCTTAAAACGGATTATGTATATTCGTTTAAAGTTCAAATCGCCAAATTACGAACTGCCGCGCCATTTCGAGCTCGATTGTAATTATAATTATAATATAATTATACGTTGAACTGTCGTTTATATAATATATTCGTTAATATAATTCAATTCTAATCTGAATTGTATAATTTGACTTGTCCAATTCACACAATATTGTCAATTCACTATTTCCGACTATTTCGGAATTCAATATATTATCCTATTATTTATATTAATTAAATATTCAATATTATTTAGTTAAATGACCATTTAAAACTCTAAATCACTTTTTAAATAATTAAATAAATTAATTATTATATCGTTAAAAATACGGGTTGTTACATTCTTTCCACCTTAAAATAATTTCGTCCTCGAAATTGCTAAGGTGGAAGACAAACCCTGTTAACTGGATTAAAAATTATTTGTTTACTTCTAAATTTCAGTTTCATTGTACCAGTTAATTTCAATTAAATATTAATTCATTTCGAATAATGGAAATTTTCAAAAATTCTGAAAATTTTCTAACACCTTAAATTTTTGAAAAAATTCACCAGAACCTCCTTTGTACGGCTCAATAGTTCAAACTCCAACTCGCCTCTCTACGCCTTCTCCAACCCAAAAGAAAATCAAACAGCCAAGTGACTTGCTAGTTCGGCTCACAAAAATCTAATACCCATATAAAATAAACTTGTACCTTTTTGTCGGGCATATCATTATATCAATTCCATCTGTTACCAATTCTGCATATACCAATGTCATCCGAATCAATCCCTAATCAATTCACTCTCAAACCAAATCATTTGCTCTTATCCAAGTTGAATTCCATTCGAACTCCAATCTTAAATTCCAAACTGTTAACTTATCAACTCAATTCCATTCCAGATTATCCTCTAATCAAATCCAGTTTTATTTAATTTATTTCAAGTTAATTTCTAATTTATTTATTTACTTTTACCATCTCAATCTATTTAACTTCATAAGTTAAATTTAAATTTTGGGGCTTTATTTCAAATCGATTTGAAATCATAATAACAATTCAAAAAATTTGAATTTCGAAACAACTTGTTTCCTCCAAACAATTCAAAAACAAAATCTTTGGAAGTAATCCATCACTTAGAAACTCGAAATGGAACACCAATGATGTCCGTACCATCATTGGAATTATTTTCCAGTGACCTAAGTGAGTTCAATACTATATTACTTTTTCAAAACTCATATTTAAACACATCCCATTTTGATATCAATTTCAAGATACCATTCATAATGCTTATAAAACAATTTAAAATCTCCCAGGATTTTAATATTCCCTTATACTTAACTCAAATCCATTTACAAACACTTTTCCAAATTTTAGCAATTTTAATTTCAGTTCTGATTTAAATTCAAATTT
Source organism: Allium sativum (assembly GCA_030737875.1). Lineage (NCBI taxonomy): Eukaryota > Viridiplantae > Streptophyta > Magnoliopsida > Asparagales > Amaryllidaceae > Allium > Allium sativum. Next base: position 438,287,439 of record CM060922.1, on the reverse strand, counting down.
CATTCATCTTGCTTTATATATCTTACATTAATACGAATTCTAATTGGTTATATCTAACCTTTCGCTTTTTATAATCTCATTCGATTATAATAACAACCAATATATCGAATATATTATAATCATTTCAATATCAATCTTTTATTTCAAAATATAATTTGGGCAAAATTATTTCATTTACCCTCTTTTCAAAACATACTGTGTCGGTTCATCGTATTCGAGTGCTTAGAAACTCCTACCGATACAGTGGATCAAACTGATCAACCAGAATCCATAAACAACTCAACCAATGAATCTCCACAATATAAAACAATTTTTATAAAATCTACAGTTACGTTCACTCGTATATATACACTCAACACAATCTAGGGTATTATTAACCACATCTCTACTGAGTTACGCCACAGAGCCAAGGTAATCACTTAACCTTCAGCTCTAATAACACTGTAAAGACCCGGGGAATTTGCGATCTAGGTAATCGACATAAACTCGATGTCGACTATTCAAGCATCATAAATACCAGATAATTATTGAAATAAAATAAAAGGTGAGAACAGATAAGATAGAAAGTTAGAAAAGAAGAAGGAGAAGAACATACAACATCATCAGAGTAATACGAATCTCACAGTGGAACGAACAATATATAATAGAAACATAACTTTGAAATTGTAACGACCCACAGTTTTCGGCCCCGAAAATCGACATAAATACCTTGCCATATCTCATGCCGATCCTCCAGACACCGAGAACACCGGACGTTATTAGAAAGAAATTAGAGGGTGAGATAAGAAAGAAAGAAATATAAGAATAGAAGAAGAAGGACACAACACAGAGTCTCACATCGCAACGGAACAAAATATAATATATAAATAAATCTTTTATTGAGAGCTCTAAATAAAACTTACAATCATCAGAGTACATCAACACACCTGGACAGTTATAATAATCTGCCCTTATATAACACAGCGGAATAACACTAAATATGTCTGGACTTCTCCAGCATACCTTTCGTGGTGTTTAATAACCTGAACCTGCAAACCCGGGCTAACCCGAGCATTTACAAAATACCGGGTCAGTCTGGTGAACCAGAGTGAGATAAACTCGCACAGTATTAAGGGTAAATCATCCAATCATGATTTTAAAGTTCGAAATCTTTTCAAAAGAAAGGATAATCGTAAGACCGAATCCACACATAAACACAGACGGTTTTTACCTTACGATAACCCAAAACGGTTTTTGAAATCATAGCTTGCTCTGATATTATCATAATGTCTAAATACAAATAATAACAAACTAGAGGAACGCTTGCATCTCACGCTCCCCATATATAGTATAAAAACCAAAACCGCAGGCGCTAATTGGCTATTGGATTCCAACTTTGATAAGGTATGGGACCACCTTCCGACTGTGTATCTCTAGAGACGAATACACTGGGTTCAACAAGAACGTCTTGCAACCCGGCCCACACATGACCGACCACTCATTTTGCTTGAGTGTGTCGAATGTATATCACCGACGGTTGGGATCAGCAACCACCTCCCGAAAAGGGGCAGCATCGAATATAGATTAAAGAAACAAATGGAATTCCTCTAGATAGGTGATCATACACCCAAATGGGAGCGACCCACATAGCCTTGCTGCCTGCCCGATTTTTGTCATCTCCGGTTGATGAGGCTTGAGGTCAGAATTTCCTTTACAGCACCTGGCCACCATTCACTTTGAATGCCACATCGTCAGATCCTCTGGATATCACTAATTGATGTCCACAAAAATACTCTAGTTATTTGGCTAGAGAAAACCGTTTCTCCGCCATCAACTATGGTACGTTTGAAGAAATCAACGTACGTAACCCCCTTTGGAAATACTCTGTCAGACACTCGTCCATACAAGTCATCTAGGAACAGGATGAACCGAAGGCACCCTCCTACTGCATCTCATATAGGAATCACCCCAAGGATCAGTAGCGAGAAGTCCTTGCAACCCGTGGATTCCAACCACGACAGAACCACAGTTCATCTCTGGCCGATAAACCAGATATTATTAGTAATCCTTCCGCTTATGAAGATCCACGGTCTTCAATGCTCCGTCTCGACCGTCTTCTGATATCTTCACGTATTTGTTGGTCGGAATGGTTTTCGAATATAAATTCGATCCCGGTCTTTCCATACCAACAATCGTATTAGTCAGGTTTGGTAGTCGGTGTTTTAACTATCAAATAATAATAGTGTGAATGACATGAGTCTACCAGTTCAGTACAATACTACATAGCCTCTTTAATTAAGACGATTAACGATGGTTAATTCTTTATCCCTTAAACATTTCAAATATTTCAAATAACATATTTGACGTAAGGTTCTTATTTTAACCATTTCATTTCCATATTTAAGAAAATATTCTAAAATCATATTCAAACCCTTATTCTAACATTGTTTCGAACTCATTCACCATTTATCTCCCATTATCCATATCGGGTAAATGACTCACCTTCTTTTACCTACTTTACTTAACTCCCCTATTAAGTAACATCAATTGACGCTTTACACCTCACTTCCCTTTTTATAAACTTGGTTTATAAATCATGTTTTAATATAACCCTTTCATCATCGATTTCCTTCTTTTTCTAAATTCAAACATTAAGCCAACATACTGTCACATTTGCTTAAATTTTCTTTTTTATTTTGTTACAAAAAACTTGGTTTTATATAAACCTGTTCATGAATTCCCTCACCACGAAACCATATTTCATTTCAACTGCGAATTATCCTCCATAATCATTCTCATTTAAATGGTAATCTCTTACTTTAAATTAATGATCCACTCCACCATTTACTTATATATTGGCAATAAATAATAAAATTTCTTTTTTAAATCTTATTAGAACTAAACCATTATTCGTTATCCCATCTCGTTGGATCAATTCAAACATTTGGTCTAAAAGTTTACTGAGTCAAATAATTGACTTTGCCAATCCGAAAATCACATTAACTAGTTCCACAAAATCTTTTATTTAAATAAATCTTTTTCTCTATCCCTCAAAACAATTATTCGGATCTATCACATTAAGTAAATCTTTTCTTATTCACTTATAACTCCAATACAAATCAAGAATTTCCTTTATAAATTAATTTGAAACCAATTATAAACTCAATAAATAAATAATAATTATTTATTTACTTTTTACAAACTTAAATCCAAATAATAGATTTAAAAATCTATTTTTCAATTATAAAATAAATTCTATAACTTCACCTCGTCAATTTACCTGATGGTAGATCTATATTCATAAAACAGTTAATTCATAGGCCATGTACTGTCAATCACTCAACCAATAAAACCCATTGGTTTAAACCAAACAAACGGTGAATCTCAGGTCAAAATTCAACCATCAAATCAAAACAATTCAATAAGGGTCTCATGACAGTCTATAACGACAATTCAATGTCAACCACAACAACCAATCAAACAATTCATTTATTAAAACACGTTTATCTCATAAACGTGACCAATAAGGTAACTTACCTCAATTGGAACCAATCGTTAAAATGACGATTTGGGTTTTACTGAAAATTAACGACGTTTAATTTCATCAGTTCAAACAATAACTAAATATATATCAGCAATCAGTCAATCACTAGCAATCATAGGACACAAAAATAAAAATATAAACAACTTATAAAATATAAGCGCGAATTACTGAGTGAGTTTAACTCACCTTGATTTGAATTTGTCGATAAATCAGCTCGGTTTCAGTTAAATTAAACGACGTTTACTTTAACCGAGAAATCCAGCTGCTGTCTGCCCTGCCCAGTTCTCATTCATCACGTAGCACTCGTCTTCACTGTCCCGGTGTTTTTCGTTTCGTCGATTTCTGATCACATTTGTACTTGGTATCAATATTTGAAATTTTTATAAAACTTTAAATTAAATCAACCTTTAGTCTTTTTTTAAATATTGGGCCTTACCTTTATACCCGTCAGCCCATCACGTGTTTTGACCCGCCTCCTCAAATAAAACCCTAACCATCGGCTCCTCTTTTACAAACGTAGCCGCCACACAAAAACTCCAGAAGAAACCCTTCCGTCCTCCACTAATTTCATTCATGGCCGCCTATTCACCTCCTCATCCCTCGACGCAGCCGAACGTGCCTCGGTTCCAGTCCTCCCATCGCCTCCTTCCACTCGATTTAGCCAGACCGAGACCTCCCTCCCCAAAAAGCTAAGTTTTCTTTTGTGATAAAATTTCAGTTTATATATTTTTTTGTTTTGTTTTCTTTGAGGATTTTAATTTGATTTTCCCCTTGTGTTGATCTGGTTTGTTCTGAGGACATGCTGCGTATTTATACTTGTAGACGGGCTAGATAAAATCGATGTCAAAATCGATTATAATCTCATTGGGTTTGATTTTTGGTTGTGCCTAGTTCTTAGGCCATTTGGTCATTTAGATTTTCGCACAGATGATGGAACCGCACACTAGATTTCCACAAAGATTTTGATGAATCCGTATTTTATTTTCAATGCAATTGGTCTGTTCGAGAGCAGTGATTGAACTTACATCAGTTAGGTTAGATTGAGGCTAGGGATTTTTGTTTGAATCAGATTTCTGAAACCGTGTCTTCTTTGGCAGTCACTGTATGCATTTTATCAGGATTCGACTATACCTTTATATATATGAATACATATATATAATAATTCACTTGTTTGTACAGATTGATGTAAATATATATTTTATTTTTCTTAGCTGTTTTGCATAGGTTTTAGCTGTACATATTTCTTATGGGACCTTTCTTTTCATTCCAGATGTGATCTACTATGGCGTTGGTGGCTCCCTGATGTTCAACAGAGAAAGTGAAGATTTTATTTTGAATTGTTATGTACTAGTTTGTTCTGATACATACACCTACAGTGATCGACTGTCTTGGTTACAGATTTGGTGAAGAAATAAAGCTATTTAATTGTTTATTTTAGTTATAGATTTTGAAATGTACCTTGTATCACATATGACAGACAAGATAAGATTTGCACAGTTATATGTGTTGTATTTTAGATATGTTGTACAATTTGAATAAGGATTTCTGATATATACGAAGATATGAAAACGATCTTCGATCCAGATTTGTACATCCGGCACAAGTTTTCTTCTGAATAATCCATTCTTATGCGCATCTATACGAGTCTGCACGTGCTTAGATATTCAACGTCGGAGCACATGTTATTCGAATAAAACTTTGCCGGATAAAATATTTGTTTTATGAATATGGTAGGTGATTGGCTTTTATTTTGTACAAGCCGGCTTTTGAACAAAAGAAAGAAAAGAAATAAAGGCTACTGATTCTTCAAAAGATCAGAACGAGGACCAATGACTTTTTCCTGCGATGTCAGAACAAATTTTCTTTTAACTATTCTATGCATCTATCCTACCAAAATTTCCTTCTGTAGGGTGATTTGGATAAGATTACAATATATCAAATATTATGCTCAGATATGCTAAGATTGTAGCTCATTTTGTTTAGATTTGGGTGTGTCGAGATCTAGCCGGATTTCATTTTGATTTATAAAGATTTTGAAAACGATGTGAAAGTGACACCTATGAAATATCGCAGTTACATGCTCCTATATAATAAAAACCCTAACCGACGATCTTAGTTTTTAACTGTTATTTTAAATATGTTAGAACCGGTTTTAAGATTTAATTCGACCGTAGAGACAAGGTATAAAATTATAAATATTCAAAATATTTAAATTCACGTTAGATAATTTAAAACCAACATTTAAAACAAATTTTAAATGTTTAAATAAATGATTAAAATCTGGGTCGTTACATTCCTTCCTCCTTAAAATAATTTCGTTCCCGAAATTGCTAAAGTAAGAAAAATGTTGCAAATCCCATTAACTTTAAAAATATATTTTATTTTCAAACTAAAACCAATTTATTTTGGAAAAACAAAATTTTAAAAATTTATCGAAAATATTCTAACGCGTTAAATTTTCAAAAATTATCGAAAACAAAAAATTAAACTCCAAAATTTTTATTTTCGCATAGGCGTACCTTTTCGAGCGCTATACAACTTAATTTTCCTGCAGTCTACGCGACCAAACTCAATCCTCATAATCATCTGGCACCTGTACTTAACTCAATCCACATATATGAAATATTCAAATAACACTTCATTTTCCTCTGGGTTTCAGTTTATATAACTCTTTATCAATCCATGGTAGAATTTTATTCAGCCAATCTAACAAGCACAGAAAAATCAATCAACAATCAAGACACAACAAACTCAATCAAATCAACTGAATCCTTATTCAATTCTACTATTTAATTCACAATATTTGAACACCAACCGATTTATATTCGATTGATTTCTATTTAATTATTATTCATTAAATTTCCAAATTTAATTCAAATTTATTTAATTTCAACACCATTTCTTAATTTTATTTTCAATATCATTATTAATGATTCAATTCGATTTTACTTAACCTGGTTAAGTTCCAATTCAAAATTTTAACCAAATTCTAAATCTCATTCAAATCAGTCAACACACCATAGCTAAATAATTTGGGAAAATTATTTCTTTTCTATACAAAAATAAATTTTGGGTAAAATTATTTCATTTACCCTCTTTTCAAAACAATACTGTATCGATTACCAGTTCAACGCTTTTCAACACTTGAACCGATCAAACAACACAATACAAAATATTTGTATATAAAATTTACAAATACGCTCTCATATTATATATATATATATATTCAAACTCAATCTAGGGTGTTACTAATCCAATCTCTATCGAGTTACGCCACAGAGCCAAGGTTATCACTAAACCAATAATTCTGATACCAACTGTAACGACCCACAGTTTTCGGCCCCGAAAATCGACATAAATACCTTGCCATATCTCATGTCGATCCTCTAGACACCGAGAACACTGGACGTTATTAGAAAGAAATTAGAGGGTGAGATAAGAAAGAAAGAAATATAAGAATAGAAGAAGAAGGACACAACACAGAGTCTTACATCGCAGCGGAACAAAATATAATATATAAATAAATCTTTTATTGAGAGCTCTAAATAAAACTTACAATCATCAGAGTACATCAACACACCTGGACAGTTATAATAATCTACCCTTATATAACACAGCGGAATAACACTAAATATGTCTGGACTTTTCCAGCACGCCTTTCGTGGTGTTTAATAACCTGAACCTGCAAACCCGGGCTAACCCGAGCATTTACAAAATACTGGGTCAGTCTGGTGAACCAGAGTGAGATAAACTCGCATAGTATTAAGGGTAAATCATCCAATCATGATTTTAAAGTTCGAAATCTTTTCAAAAGAAAGGATAATCGTAAGACCGAATCCACACATAAACACGGACGGTTTTTACCTTACGATAACCCAAAACGGTTTTTGAAATCATAGCTTGCTCTGATATTATCATAATGTCTAAATACAAATAATAACAAACTAGAGGAACGCTTGCATCTCACGCTCTCCATATGTATTATACAAACCAAAACCGCAGGCGCTTATTGGATACTGGATTCCAACTTTGACAAGGTATGGGACCACCTTCCGACTGTGTTTCTCTAGAGATGAATACACTGGGTTCAACAAGAACGTCTTGCAACCCAGCCCACACATGACTGACCACTCATTTCGCTTGAGTGTATCGAATGTATATCACCGACGGTTGGGATCAGCAACCACCTCCCGAAAAGGGGCAGCATCGAATATAGATTAAACAAACAAATGGAATTCCTCTAGATAGGTGATCATACACCCTAATGGGAGCGACCCACATAGCCATGCTGCCTGCCCGATTTTTGTCATCTCCGGTTGATGAGGCTTGAGGTCAGAATTTCCTTTACAACACCTGGCCACCATTCACTTTGAATGCCACATCGTTAGATCCTCTGGATATCACTAATTGACGTCCACAAAAATACTCTAGTTATTTGGCTAGAGAAAACCGTTTCTCCGCCATCAACTATGGTACGTTTGAAGAAATCAACGTATGTAACCCCGTTTGGAAATACTCTGTCAGACACTCGTCCATACAAGTCATCCTGGAACAGGATGAACCGAAGGCACCCTCCTACTGCATCTCATATAGGAATCACCCCAAGGATCAGTAGCGAGAAGTCCTTGCAGCCCGTGGATTCCAACCACGATAGAACAACAGTTTATCTCTAGACGCTAAACCAGAGATTATTAGTAATCCTTCCACTTATGAAGATCCACGGTCTTCAATTCTCCTTCTCGACCGTCTTCTGATATCTTCACGTATTTTGGTCGGAATGGTTCTCGAATATAAATTCGATCTCAGTCTTTCCATACCAACAATCGTATTGGTCAGGTTTGGTAGTCGGTGTTTTAACTATCAAATAATAATAGTGTGAATGACATGAGTCTACCGGTTCAGTACAACACTACATGGCCTCTTTAATTAAGACAATTAACGATGGTTAATTCTTTATCCCTTAAACATTTCAAATATTTCAAATAACATATTTGACGTAAGGTTCTTTTTTCAACCATTTCATTTCCATATTTAAGAAAATATTCTAAAATCATATTCAAACCCTTATTCTAACATTGTTTCGAACTCATTCACCATTTATCTCCCATTATCCATATCGAGTAAACGACTCACCTTCTTTTACCTACTTTACTTAATTCCCCTATTAAGTAACATCAATTGACGCTTTACACCTTACTTCCCTTTTTATGAACTTGGTTTATAAATCATGTTTTAATATAACCCTTTCATCATTGATTTCCTTCTTTTTCTAAATTCAAACATTAAGACAACATACTGTCACATTTGCTTAAATTTTCTTCTTTTATTTTGTTAAAAAAAACTTGGTTTTATATAAATCTGTTCATGAATACCCCTCACCACGAAACCATATTTCATTTCAACTCCGAATTATCCTCCATAATCATTCTCATTTAAATGGTAATCTCTTACTTTAAATTAATGATCCACTCCACCATTTACTTATTTATTGGCTAATAAATAATAAAATTTCTTTTTTAAATCTTATTAGAACTAAACCATTATTCGTTATCTCATCTCGTTGGATCAATTCAAACATTTGGTCTAAAAGTTCACTGAGTCAAATAATTGACTTTGCCAATCCGAAAATCTCATTAACTTGTTCCACAAAATCTTTTATTTAAATTAATTTAAATAAATCTTTTTCTCTATCCCTCAAAACGATTATTCGGATCTATCACATTAAGTAAATCTTTGCTTATTCACTTATAACTCCAATACAAATCAAGCATTTCCTTTATAAATTCATTTGAAACCAATTATAAACTCAATAAATAAATAATAATTATTTATTTACTTTTTACAAACTTAAATCCAAATAATAGTTTTAAAAATCTATTTTTCAATTATAAAATAAATTCTATAACTTCACCTCGTCAATTTACCTTATGGTAGATCTATATTCGTAAAATGGTTAATTCATAGGCCTGTACTGCCAATCATTCAACCAATAATACCCATTGGTTTAAACCAAACAAACGGTGAATCTCAGGTCAAAATTCAACCATCAAATCAAAACAATTCAATAAGGGTCTCATGACAGTCTATAACGACAATTCAATGTCAACCACAACAACCAATCAAACAATTCATTTATTAAAACACGTTTATCTCATAAACGTGACCAATAAGGTAACTTACCTCAATTGGAACCAATCGTTAAAATGACGATTTGGGTTTTACTGAAAATTAACGACGTTTAATTTCATCAGTTCAAACAATAACTAAATATATATCAGCAATCAGTCAATCACTAGCAATCATAGGACACAAAAATAAAAATATAAACAACTTATAAAATATAAGCGCGAATTACTGAGTGAGTTTAACTCACCTTGATTTGAATTTGTCGATAAATCAGCTCGGTTTCAGTTAAATTAAACGACGTTTACTTTAACCGAGAAATCCAGCTGCTGTCTGCCCTGCCCAGTTCTCATTCATCACGTAGCACTCGTCTTCACTGTCCCGGTGTTTTTCGTTTCGTCGATTTCTGATCACATTTGTACTTGGTATCAATATTTGAAATTTTTATAAAACTTTAAATTAAATCAACCTTTAGTCTTTTTTTAAATATTGGGCCTTACCTTTATACCCGTCAGCCCATCACGTGTTTTGACCCGCCTCCTCAAATAAAACCCTAACCTTCGGCTCCTCTTTTACAAACGTAGCCGCCACACAAAAACTCCAGAAGAAACCCTTCCGTCCTCCACCAATTTCATTCATGGCCGCCTATTCATCTCCTCATCCCTCGACGCAGCCGAACGTGCCTCGGTTCCAGTCCTCCCATCGCCTCCTTCCACTCGATTTAGCCAGACCGAGACCTCCCTCCCCAAAAAGCTAAGTTTTCTTTTGTGATAAAATTTCAGTTTATATATTTTTTTTGTTTTGTTTTCTTTGAGGATTTTAATTCGATTTTCCCCTTTTGTTAATCTGGTTTGTTCTGAGGACATGCTGCGTATTTATACTTGTAGATGGGCTAGATAAAATCGATGTTAAAATCGATTATAATCTCATAAGGTTTGATTTTTGGTTGTGCCTAGTTCTTAGGCCATTTGGTCATTTAGATTTTCGCACAGATGATGGAACCACACACTAGATTTCCATAAAGATTTTGATGAATTCTTATCTTATTTTCAATGCAATTGGTCTGTTCGAGAACAGTGATTGAACTTATATCAGTTATGTTAGATTGAGGCTAGGTATTTTTGTTTAAATCAGATTTTTGAAATCGTATCTTCTTTGGCAGTCACTGTATGCATTTTATCAGGATTCGACTATAACTTTATATATATGAATACATATATATAATAATTCACTTGTTTGTACAGATTGATGTAAATGTATATTTGATTTTTCTTAGCTGTTTTGCATAGGTTTTAGCTGTACATATTTCTTATGGGACCTTTCTTTTCATTCCAGCTGTGATCTACTATGGCGTTAGTGGCTCCCTGATGTTCAACAGAGAAAGTGAAGGTTTTATTTTGAATTGTTATGTACTAGTTTGTTTTGATACATACACCTACAGTGATCGACTGTCTTGGTTACAGATTTGGTGAAGAAATGAAGCTATTTAATTGTTTATTTTAGTTGTATATTTTGAAATGTATCTTGTATCACATATGACAGACAAGATAAGATTTGTACAGTTCTATGTGTTGTATTTTAGATATGCTGTACTATTTGAATAAGGATTTCTGATATATACGAAGATATGAAAATGATCTTTGATCCAGATTTGTACATCCGGAACAATTTTTCTTCCGAATAATCCATTCTTATGCGCATCAATATGAGTCTGCACGTGCTTAGATATTCAACGTCGGAGCACATGTTATTCGAATAAAACTTTGCCAGATAAAATATTTGTTTTAAGAATATGGTAGGTGACAGGCTTTTATTTTGTACAAGCCGGCTTTTGAACAAAAGAAAGAAAAGAAATAAAGGCTACTGATTCTTCAAAAGATCAGAACGAGGACCAATGACTTTTTCCTGCGGTGTCAGAACAAATTTTCTTTTAACTATTCTATGCATCTATCCTACCAAAATTTCCTTCTGTAGGGTGATTTGGATAAGAATACAATATATTAAATATTATGCTCAGATATGCTAAGATTGTAGCTCATTTTGTTTAGATTTGGGTGTGTCGAGATCTAGCCGGATTTCATTTTGATTTATAAAGATTTTGAAAACGATGTGAAAGTGACACCTATGAAATACCGCAGTTACATGCTCCTATATAATAAAAACCCTAACCGACGATCTTAGTTTTTAACTTTTATTTTAAATATTTTAGAACCGGTTTTAATATTTAATTCGACCGCAGAGACAAGGTATAAAATTATTAAAATATTCAAAATAATTAAATTCACGTTAGAAAATTTAATACCAACATTTAACACAAATTTTAAATGTTTAAATAAACGATTAAAATATGGGCCGTTACAGAAATAAAACCAGTATATGTATATAGTAACATTATCAGAGTAAACACTTACAACACAACGGAAATAACGGTAGCTATATAATCTTGAAGCCTGCCGCTCCAAGCTCTCCAAGTATATCTGTAAAACCTGACTACTTGACTTCTCGTACAAATTTGGGCACCCAAGAGTTTAGGGTAAAACAAAACAAAATAAACTCTGGGTCAGTCATGGGACCGGTGTGAGTAAATAATTTAAAACAGTTTGAGAAAATAAATGATATCTCATAAGACCATGTCGTATAACGGAACGGATTTTTCCCTTATGAGAATCCAAAACACTTGGTCCATCATTCAAAAATTCTTTTGAAAGAAATGATAATCTTTATATCAAAATCCTTTTGATATTATCATAGTGTCTACCAACCACAATATAATAATCATCTAGCAGAACGCTTTCATCTCACGTTCCACAAACGTAATATAAAATCAAGAACCGCGGGCGCTTATTGGGTAATGAATTCCAACTGGCAAGGTATAGGACCACCTTCCGACAGTGTATCTCTAGAGAGGAAAACACCGGGTTCAACAAGAACATCTTGTAACCCAGGCTAAACATGACTGGTCACTCATTTCGCTTGAGTGTACCAAATGTATTATCACCAATGGTTGGGATCAGCAACCATTTCCCGAAAGGGACAGAATCGAAATAGATTATAGAAGTAAATGGAATTTCTCTAGATTAGCTGACAATACACCATAATTAGCTGCTAACCACTTACCCGTGCGACCTACCCGATTTTATAACATTGCTCGGTTGTGAGGCTAGAGGCCATAACGTATAGATCACACCTTTATTTAATCTGAATGTCACATCGTCGTACCTGCAAAAACGCAAATTGATTTCTCCAAAAATACCATAGGTGCATATCTAAGAGAAATGAATTCCTCCGCCACCAAATGTAAATACGTTTGAAGAGATCAACTTACGTGATCTATTAAATATACTATGTCAAACATTCTTCCATACAGATTTTCTTGGGACTGGACAAACTGAAGGCACTATTATGTAAATCCATCTTAGTCAGTTTCTACCCAGGATTGCTAGAACAACACTTGCTTAACTCCATTTTCAATTATCTTCATCATATTTGATTCGCAACGCTAATGCCCATACGAAATGGTTTCCAGATAATATATCTGATCCCGGTCTTTCCGTATTGACAATGGAAATGGTCAAAATATTTGATAGTCGGTGATTTAACTATCAAAGGAAAACATGTGTACAAAGAACGGTCGTATTTCCAAATGGAAATCTTACCAATCAATCATCAACCAACTCTCTCTCTCTTTTTAAATTGAATTATCATTAATTTATTCAGTTATGCATTCCCATATCTCCATAAATTCTTATTTTCTAAATTTAGAAAATATATCTTATTAACATTGGAAACGTTTCCATTTCTTATTCACGCATCACTATCATTCCACGTCCATCAGTCTCTAACTGTAAACTAGTAAGAAAACAATTCCCTGAATATCAATCCCGAAGGCCGAAACCAACATGAAACGACCCGCAAATCCGTACCCTTTGAGTTGACTAATAACACCATACGTCCAACCCAGATGGCACAGAAATACGACTCATTATAAGAAGTTAGAGGATGAGAAATAGAAAGAAAGAAATATTAGAATAGAAGAAAACGAAGATCACAAACTCACAGCGGAACGAATAAAATATATTAGATAATATAACTTTGAAGCACAAATCAGTATTTGTATATACATACCATTATCAGAGCACAACGGTTATCCCTGGAACAGTTATAAACACCTGTTTCCAGATACAACATAGCACACAACGGAAAATATGATAGTCTATAGCTAACTGGTGAAGCCTCCTGCTTCAAGCTCCTCCAAGTGAATCTGAAAAATCCCGACTACTTGACTGCCCGTACAAATTTGGGCACCCAAGAGTTTAGGGAAAACAAACAAAATAAACTCTGGGTCAGTCATGGGACTGGTGTGAGTAAACTCCAATCATTTGGTTTAACTTTTCAAAATCCTTTTCAAAAGAAAAGATAATCGTAAGACCAATCCACACATAAATACGGATGGCTTTTACCTTACGATAACCAAAAATATTTTGATATCAAATCCAGTGCTATTATAATAATGTCTACATCAAATAAATAGAATCTAGAGGAACACTTGCATCTCACGCTCCATATATAATATTAAATCAAAAACCGCAGGGCTCTTATTGGAGATTGGATTCCAACTTGACAAGGTATGGGACCACCTTCCGAACGTGTATCTCTAGAGACGAATACACTGGGTTCAACAAGAACATCTTGCAACCCGGCCCACACATGACCGACCACTCATTTCGCTTGAGTGTATCGAATGTATACCACCGACGGTTGGGATCAGCAACCGCCTCCCGATAAGGGACAGCATCGATAGATTTAAGAAGCAAAAGGAATTTCTCTAGATAGATGGTCATACATCCTAATGGGTGCGACCCACATAGCCATGCTGCCTGCCCGATTTTTGTCCAATTCCGGGTTGATGAGGCTTGAGGTTTGAATTATCTTCCAGAACATCTGGCCATCATTCACTTTGAATGCCACATCGTCAGATCCATCGGAAATCACTAATTGATTCTCACAAAAATACTCAGATTGTTAGGCTAAAGAAGCTTCCCTTCCATGCCACCAACTTCGTACGTTTGAAGGAATCAACGTACGTAACTCCCTTTGGAAATACTCTGTCAGACACTCGTCCATACAAGTTGTCCTGGGTCTGGACAAACCGAAGGCACTGTCCCGTAAACAGGATAGCCCTTGCATAACTCCGTCTTCAATTTTCTTCAGCATAAGTTGCTTCATAATGCTTACGCCAATACGGAGTGGTTTTCAGATATCAAATCTGATCCCGGTCTCTCCATATTAACCACGTAAAATGGTCAAAACTTGATAGTCGGTGAGTTAACTATCAAACGAAAACATGTCGGTGTACAAACAACGATATTACTTCCCGAAGGAAATTCTATCGAACAATCATCAGTTCATTCATTCGTTCATTCCCTATTCCTGTTGTTTAATGTTTCTTATTCACTATATTTAGAAAATATATATCATTATCACCGGAAAACTTTTCCAGCTCTTGTTTCTATATTCAGAAAACAATTCTGCTTCTCATTTGGAAAACATTTCCAAATCTCTTTCATTGGGTTTAAACAGATGTTTGAATAAACATCACTATGCCAAATCTCCTTCATTTAGTTTCCACTTAACCACTTCTCACCATCGAATCTTAACCATTTCTTAGTTAAAAACGAAGTCAATCAAGTTGGGGTATATTTACCTCTCAGACCTTAACTGAACAACATTTCTAACTTCGAAATAGGCAAAGTTCATCTTTCTAAATCTTTAACACTTCTTTACGACATTCTCGGATTTTATTTACAAATTCGCTTCTCGTACGGAAAAACACTTGATTATAACAATGGTGTTATAATCCCCTGCATCCGAATTATAATGACTTTAATATGGCTTTTATTTTCTAACTCGAATAAATAAACGAATACATAATTTTACTAAGTCCTATTCAGTTAACTCTAATCTGTAACCCTTATTCTATTAACTCTTACTGGATTAACTCTTATTCGGATAACTCGGTTTTAATTAACTCTTCTTGATTTAACTCAACCTGACCAACTTACTTGATCCGCTCGACTTGACTAACCTAACTTAATCAACTCGACTTATTTAACTCAACATGACGGACTGGACTCAATTACTTCTATTAATTAACTAATATTTGATTTAACACCATTCGCTCGACTCTAGATCGCAGCGATCACAATGGTTACGCCTGATTCCCTCAGGAAACATCCGTCCGCCTTAGGCTATCTATAGCCCTGCGAATTACGCTAGCAGTCGTGCTAACTGGTAACTTATCTTTAATGACTACTTCGGTTTAACTCTATCTCGAATAACTAAATTCGAGCAAATCTAATTGAATAACTAATATTCAATCATCCCTTGTCCGATTACTATATTTGGATAACTCTAGTTCGAATAGACTCTAATCGATTAACTCCAACTGATTAACTCTAATTGGTTAACTCTAACTAACTAACTCTAAATGTTTATCCCAACGGTTTAACTCTACGGTTTAACCTTAACGGTTTAACACTAACAGTTCAACTCTAACAGTTTAACTCTAACGGTTGATCTCAAACAATTTGTTCTATTGAATTAACTCTCTTGGATCAACCTATTTCGAATAACTAATATTCATTAAACTTCCTTTCAAATGAACTGATATTCGATAACTTTACTTCGAATAACTCTTATTCGACAAATTCTCCTTCGTCCTTATTCAGTTTCAAACATCGATGTGGAAATCAATTTTTACTCCTCTATATAAGTCTTGACTTATATACTCTATTTATCCAAAGATAAATAACTAAATTAATTTATAAAACTTTTATTTATAAATTAACCTACTCACTTTATCTGTTAAAACATATCTCTCTTAAATTCTCACTTTGAATTCATATTCTGTTTACCCGTGTGCGAAGCACGGGCCTAAATTCTTTCTAGTGTAAAATTCTCCTTTATTACATTTTTATCCCCTTTTCAAGAATTCCATTATTCTATTTAATTTCTAAATAAATAACTCCTTTCCATAACTCAGTTCATTTTCTTGATAAATATTCCTTTTAATCCATTTATAATTGTTTTACAAATATCCCTTTCTATTTCCATTTTGTAGACGTTACATATATTTTCCTTTCAATGTTTGTTTTCACAAATACTTTCTTTTTATATAATTCCTTTGATTTTATAATTATTTTCTTCTATGAAAACATTTCCCTTTTATATAAAATCCATGATTTTATATAAATAAATTATATTTCAAAGTAAACTTTGAAAATCCTTTTTCACTATCCAGTATCATTTATGGTATAAAAATACCGAATCAAAATGATCGACCACCATCCAAGCATACAGCATCAATAACAGATGATATAACACTTCATATATCAGGATATATGAAAAACAATAGAATAAATGTTGAGGAACCCAGTTGGGCCCCTCCAACCTGTTTCCCTGCATCCACCGATGTTAGTAACATCAAAAATATCGCATTAATGAAAAAATCAATCAACGATGTGATTATATCGACCAATTTATCAACTATTCAACCAAGCAACCATTTCACGTTATAAAATAATTTTAAACGAGTGAGTTTACTCACCTTGTTTGCAGTTGATGACTCTGCTTTTTATTTCCTTTAAATTGAGACCGAAGTTTAGTTTTTCGATGATATTTGGTAACTTCGTCCTTTGCGGCATTAGCTCTACAACGTCGGTCTCGGCGTCACAGCTCCAACATGACCGACTTCTTTGGATTGTTAATCCCCTTTCCATTAAATACTCCCTTTCCGGTTTTGAACGCCCTGCACATGTGAATATCCTACCACGGCACTGTTTATCACCATCACCATCAGTGGTTAACACTGAAATCCTTATCTCCTCCCTTAATTCCCCATCGAGTGATTACAGTAACCCCTTTCATACAAGCCGCGACTCAGCCCTTCACAAACTAAGCGTTATTTCTTCACCAATATACCATACTCAGACCACACCCAAAACAACAGCTTTGACCCTCTTCCGCAACCTTAATGATTGATAGTCAACCCTCCGACCCCACCATATTAACCACGTTAAACCCCTTTTCCCTTGATCACAAACCACTCCAGCTTATAACACCAAATGATCAATTTTCAATCATCGAATATGGAGCATGCTGGTAACCCAATTTATCACTAGTTTGACTAATTCACCACCCAACCAGAATAGAAAGCAACTGCACCTACCCCCTTAATCATGTCGTGACCATTTAAATGCCATCACCAATGAACTGCTCACACCACACTTACTGTATGACCCCACGTTTCAACACTCCATCACCCAAGACACATTTCCACGTCCAAATTTCCAGCTCCACTATCCCACTTTGTTCACATACACGCCACCCCTCCTTTCCACTCGAGACCCTCTAGCTTCCACGGATTTCTCCAAAAATAGCGAGCACTTGGGGAGGTCCCCACCGCCAACTGCAAACACCTAAAGCCACGCGCCTCTGGTCAAGAACAGCGGTCGACACGCCAAGGTTGTTCCCTTCAACAGCTCGGTCGAAATATCTCGAGATGGAGGAGATCGGTTCGATTCTTTGTGAGGATAGCGACTATTAGTTCAGCTTCTAAACTGGAAATGAAGATGGGGAAAGGGATTTGGGCTTAGGGATTTGATAATGGGTTTGGGAATGGTATTAAAGAGGAGTTTATTGTTTTTCTTTATTGATTTTTTTCTTTTCTTTTTTTCGTTTGTTTTAGTCTGCCTCAAAACAAAAGGAAAGGGTGGTACAGTATTTAAAGGGGAAAAGAAACTTGAGGGGCACGGAGCTGAGTTTTTCCTTGGGAGACACGGTTTGAAACAAAAACGTGGATTGCACGCTACTCATTTGTTTAATTTATATATATTTCCTTTGTCGGCAAGTAATTGATATATATAGAACTAGGATAGGATAGGCGTGTATGGTTTAGTCCTTACTTTGTCTGCAGAATTGAGAACATAGGCTGGTGCTAGTTGTAATCTACCATTTTGATCTACTAAACATGTACCTTAGTATTATATAAATACTTGCAGATAGTTGTTGCCAGAACGTAGGTGTATATATAAGATATAAATATAATATTTTATATAATAACGAAACTTCCCGGTGAAGTATCAAGTAAAACTAACCACAGTCGACTTCTATTTACTGATAAAAAGGCTAATCTTGGTGTAAAAAGGTATTCTGAACCCAATGGGACAAGTTTCGTCGCATTCTGACTTCGTTTGAAAAAAAATCCTTTATAAAACCGAAAATACATACGCATTTCAATTTTTCAAGGTCACCAGATAAATCGAATCAACTTGAAACTGCGGAGTCTGACAATAACTTTTCGATACGAACCCAACGACACTAATTTCGTCGCATTCTGAGACTGTTGGCCCGGTAGGCCCTTTTTAACGTGCACCGCACTGCCCTTTTGAACACCAAATTTTCCCGTCTCTAAAATAACAAACTATATACCTACCCTGACTATAATTGACGCTACGAGCTCAACGGAATTGGTTTCGTGGCTTAATTCGATCGTCTGTTCAAGTTACACTCGAATATCGCTTTATTCAGTTGAATTAATTTAATTGCACTGAACGAGCGTTTACGGTTACCGTGGTCACATACGACATCGGTTTGCCACGCAATTCAACACCGTACAATAATTTAACGATACGGTCCCAATGAAACTGATTTCGTTGAAATCTGAGTCCGTTTGCAAAACGGCTATTTTAACACGTATAATTTAAATAACGATTTCCACAGCGACTATTTCAAAATTTGATTAGACCATAACTAACAAATTATAACACGAAATCTAGATTTTTCTCTTTCATATGAAAATTATAATCAAATGGGTCTGAACGTTTCTTATTTCATAGAAATCCGACTTATAACGAGTTCTGTATACTTAGTTGAAGTTCAAAACTCCATATTACGAACTGCAGTGCGTTTTCGAGCTCGTTTTAATTATAATTATAAATTATACGTTTAAATATCGTTTTATTAAATAAATTCATTATAAAATCCTTTTAAATTATCAATACAATATTTAAAACCAATTTAAATGTTCAAAATAAAATGGCTAAAAATCTGGGTCGTTACATTCCTTCCCCCTTAAAATAATTTCGTCCTCGAAATTGCTAAGGTAGAAAAAGACGCTACATACTCTATTAACTGGATCCAAAATCCTTTAGTTTACTTTTTAACTTTGGTTTAACTGGACCAATTTATTTTAATTAAAATATTTATTTATTCTTACTAACGAAAAAAAAATTCCAAAATTCTGAAAATTTCCTAACACTTGAGGTTTTGAAAATTTCGGCAGCATCTCCTCTGCATGGCTCAATCGGTACAACCACAACTCGCCTTTCTAGGCCTTCTCCAATCCAAGGGAAAATCAAAAAGCCAAGTGGCTTGCCTCATAGGCTCATAAAATCATCAACCCATACCATATTGTAAACATGTACCTTTTTGTCGGGCATAATTCTATCTCTTGCACTTTCTTCCATTCTGCTCAGCATACATATATCATTTCCACTTGGTTTCAAATCAATCCAACCTTTGATCTTTAACTTCTGATTGGATCACTTCTATTCACTAATCCAAACTGAGTTCTGTTTTCAAAAATCAACCCCCTTATCCTGCTTGGGTTCAATTCCATCACAGTTTAATTCCAAACAACAGCATCCAATAGATATTCAACTTGTTTATCCATTGGTTGAATTCCTATTAATATTTCGAATTCCAACATTACACTTTATTTAATTTTATTCGGAATTATTTGTAATCCAATCCAATTTTAACTTAAGTTAATTTTAATTCATTTGATATACTTTTACCATTTCAATCTATTTAACTTATACATGTTAAATTTTAATTTCTGAATTCAAATTCCCGAGTTTTATTTCAAATTAGTTTGAAAATCATATATATTTATATACATTATAATCAACTCAATTCAAAACATTTGAATTTCTAAAACAACTTGTCCTTTCCAAACATATTTTCATTTCCAAATTACTATGGTAGCAATTCGTCACTCAGAAACTTGAAAATGAATGCCGATAATGCTGCAGTCCATTATCAGAATTATTTTCTCGCTACTGAAGTGGTTTCAGTGCTTAATTACTTTTAAAATCCATTTAAAACATTCTAATTCAAAAATTTCTTCAAACCAATGCTATATAATCTTTAAAATACTTCAAGGAATATTTTCAAATATCCGGGATTTAAATTCCAATTTATGGTTTGAATTAAATTTCAGTTCAGCTTATTTGTATATCCTATTCTTATACAAATTCAATTTGGTTTTATACAACCATTTCAATATTTTATAATTTCCTTTGATTGTAATAACAATCAACACATTCGATAATTTCATAAAATTATCCCTTTATATCAAAATAACTTTTGGGCAAATTATATCACTTACCCACTTTAAAACAATATTGAGTCGATTTGTTCTGTTCGAGAGTTTAGAAACACCTATCGATACGGTTGTACTTCCTGTATCGACCAGAATTCATAAATCACTCAACAAACCAGCCAACACAATATAAAACAATTTTTATATCAAATCTACAAATACGCGCTCATATATATATACACTCAAACCCAATCTAGGGTGTTACTAACCCCATCTCTATTGAGTCACGCCACAGAGCCAGGGTAATCACTTAACCTTCAGCTCTGATACCAACTGAAACGACCCAACGGCAGTGGGCTAACCTCCCACCGTGACTTACAGAGTGTAACAACCCGTAAAATCTGGGCCAGTTTAAAATTTTTATTTTGGCAATTTTAGCGAATTTTGATTATTTAAAATGAATTATTTTAAATAATATCGACGTGAAATTTATTTTGAATAGAATTCGACGTATATATTTATATACGTCGTCGTTAGAATATAAATATTTATATATAATTATAAATAGAATTGAAAATGGCGCGGTAGTTCGATAATTCGATTTCAAACTTCAATTGAATGTACCGGGTGCAAAACAATCCGGATTTTAGTGAAACCAAAAATAATGGAATCTAATAGTGAATATCTTTCCAACGAATCCGAAAAATCAAAAGTTCGTAGCGGGAATCAAAAGATATGTCCAGTTGAAAATTCTGAATAGTCGCTATGGAATTCAGGCCCTTAAAAATGGACATTTTGCAAACGACCTCGGATTTCAACGAAACCACTTTTGTTGGATCCGTGATGTTGAATTATTGCTAGATTCCAAATTTCATAATTTTTCGAATCAATATGTGAGCGTGGCATAGGAAAACGTGTTTTGACCATTTCAGTTGATTTTAATCGACTTGAAATTGGGCATTTTTCAAACGGTCTCAGAATTCGACGAAATTAGTTTTGTTAGGACCGTATCGTCAATACGAAGCTAGAAAATATTTTTCGGGAATTTTTTTAGTTAGTATGTGACCCCGGTAATTTGAAATGTACGTTTAAAATTCGATATAGTGATTTAAATGTAAATTTAACGGAAACTGATTCAAACGATCGAATCAACATGCGAAACATGTCCCATTGTGTTCGGGATGGGGGTGAAACGCTATGGACGACAGGCGGTGGGCCTCGTTTCGAGGTCGTATGAAAAGTCAACTCAGGGAGAGAGAAATTAAATTAATTAAATAAAAAAAATATAATATCTCCTTTCCCCCTTTTTAACTCTGCCCCCCCCCCCCCCCCGTTCAAAACGGAAATCAAAAAGGAAAAAAAAAAAAAACCTAGAAGACGACGGAGATGCATCGTCGATCTTCCCCCCCCTTTTCCACCACCGCCGCAACGCCATCTAGGGTGGCCGCAACCCCCTCCCCCCCATCGCAGCTCTCTTCTTCCTTCCCGCTCCCTCCAGACGAGCGTCGCTCCTCTCCATCCTCCCCTTCTTCTCCTTCCTCCCCACGACCGACGCCAGGCACCGCAGCCCTCTCCTGAGCTCGAGCGCACCTTTCCCCCCCTATCAAATACAGTAAGTTTTTTTTTTCTTTATTTTATTTTTTATTTTTGATTTCGATTTTTAAAGTAAAAACTGATTTCGTTTTTTTTTTAAAGAACAAAACTGATTTCGTTTTTTAAAGTAAAACTGAATTGTTTTTTTTTTGGGGATAAAACTGTTTTTAGAAAAAGATTAAAAATTGAATTTTTTTAAAAAAAAGAATAAAAACAGTTGATTTTTAAGAAAAGTTAAAACTGATTTTATTTAAAGTTAAAACTGATTTTGTTTAGGATTTTAAAACTGAAATTTTAATAAAGATTTAAAACTGATTCTTTATTTAAAAAGGTTTTAAAAAGATTTGAATTTTTAAAAGGTAAAAGATTTGAATTTTAAAAGGTAAAAGATTTAAACTTTGAAAAGTAAAAGAAAAGATTAGATCTTTGAAATGGAAAAGGCGAAATCTATACGAAATAAAAATGTGATTTTTATATGTTGAAAGTCGAAATATAAAAATGTGATTTTTATATGTTGAAAGTCGAAATAAAAATAGGATTTTTATATGTTGAAAGTCGAAATAAAAATAGGATTTTTATATGTTGATAGCGAAATAAAAATTCGATTTTTATATATTGAATAGCGAAATAAAAATTCGATTTTATATATTGAATAACGAAGTGAAAATTCTATTTTTACAAATATGAAATAGCGATGAAAATTCTATTTTCACAATATGAAGAGCGATAAAAATATGATTTTTATATAATAGAGAATATAAAAATGTGATTTTTTATATACAGTGTATACGGGCAACGATGGTGATAAAAAGGCGAGTCGACGAAGACTTCTGCAAATGAAGAGCCGTGGAGCTAGGATAGCTAATCTGTGAGAATTTCTCACTCTTCAATTTATTTTCTAGTTATATATATATATACTAGGATGCAGACGGTGCTTAGTAGCACCCGACACCCGTCCACAGACCATGGACTTGTTTGTTTGACTGTTTGGTGATTGATTGCGATATTGGTTTGAATGTGGTTTGTGCTGTGAAAAATCGAATCGATAAATTGGTTAGGATTAGACGTGCGCCGTTATAAGGCGAAGGAGTAAGGCTAGGTTAGACTCTTACTCCAAATTTTGTGGTTTGCATAACGAATTGATTTGATTGATGTGTGAATGGCGTGGGCCTTCACTAGACCGGGGATAAGGCTAGGCCTTGTCCCGTTTCTAGTATCGTGCCGTTATGCCGCCGAAATTTTCTAAAATATGTTAGAAAATAAAAATATCGTTTTATTGTGAAAATGAATAATAGAAATTCATAGGCTGAATAAAATGTTATATCGTTAAAAATATAATTTTTAACGTGAAGTGAATAAATATTCATTTACAAACCAGACGGTTTGTTTATGTACACCTATTTGAAGGATATTGATTGGGTCGATAAATTTTACACATCGCCCAACTGCACAAATAAAATCTGTGTTTGATTGTTTGAAACCCCACACGGGTGTTGGGATGAAATTTGAAGTTCACTCATCCTGATTGATTAAATATGTCGATCGATTGATTGACAGGCTGTTATAAGCGTTGAATATCTATATTTGATGCTTTTACAGTGTAGTGCACTTTGGTTGATGGTTGATTATTTTCAATGTTATTATATACATGTGTTGTATGAAAATCCATATAATTAACTTTATATGGTAATTGATTGGGCCTCATTCCAATTTGAAAAATAAAGAATATTATAAAATAAAAGTTCATGTGTTGACAGTACTCATTCATTGAGATTGGTCATGTGTTGAACGAAATATTTTGATAATAACGACTATTTTGAAAAAGAAATATTTGAAATAGAAGATTTGAAAATAAAGGAATATATGAAGCCGTGTTGATTAGATTGACGCCATTTTGACGTGAACGATATCTGAATTGAATTGAAAACGATTTCGAAATGAATTAAATTGAAAACGATTTCGAAATGAATTGAATTGAAAACGATTTCGAAGTGAATTGAATTAAAAGTGATTTCAAAGTGAATTGAATTAAAAGTGGTTTCGAAATGAATTGAATTGAAAACGATTTCGAAATAAATTGAATTGAAAACGATTTCGAAATGAAATGAATTGAAAACGAATTCAAATTGAATTGAAAACGATTTCGAAATTGAATAGAAAACGATTTCGAAATGAATTGAATTGAAAACGATTTCGAAATGAATTGAATTGAAAACGATTTCGAAATGAAATGAATTGAAAACGAATTCAAATTGAATTGAAAACGATTTCGAAATGAATTGAATTGAAAACGATTTCGAAATGAATTGAATTGAAAACGATTTCGAAATGAAATGAATTGAAAACGAATTCAAATTGAATTGAAAACGATTTCGAAATGAATTGAATTGAAAACGATCTCGAAATGAATTGAATTGAAAACGAATTCAAATTGAATTGAAATTTGAATTTGAATAGAAATGAATTTTGAAACGAATTTATAAAGAAGAATTCAATTTCGATTTGAATTGAAATGGAAGTTGAAATTGCCTTTGAAACGAATTTAAAACTATTTATATAATTCGTTTTAAATAGAAATCGACGAAGTATATATTATATATATTATATATATAATATAATGGCCTGAATAGAACGCGCCGCGCCGCGGCAGTTCGTGAATTTCGACCATTTATTTCAAACGGACATTACGGGAGATCCGACCGTCGGATTCTCCTAAAACCGGAACCGTTGGGTTCGTATCGAAAAGAGCTTTCTAACGAATGTTAGAAATTTGAAATCTAACTGTTGGATTTGGAGATACGTCCAAATCAAATTCGAAAAAGGTCGCTGTAAGTGCAGTTCGATGGCCGTTAATGGAAATCGACTGTACGGGCCTTGATAAAATTATTAAAAATAGTAATAATTTGTGTAAAATCATAAGAAATGATTTGTGAAAGTTTGGGATGAAAAACTCCATATTTGAAAAGATAAAAATAGATTTTTATCGAAATGAACTAGTTTTGAACTAGAATTATAATTCTATTTATTTTTAAATAAATAAATTGAATTTGAAATGGTTTTGAAAATAACCAAAATTTCCAATGATTGCATTGGAGTGGATTTGAATCGAAATTGTCTTCGGAATATTTCGATGTTGGAATTCGTGATATTACAGGTGTTGTTATGGAAATTTGAAAGATATATATTTGTATCGTTATTTCCAATACGACATTTGTTAGTCGTAGAATTCGATATTGAATATAAGCCGATATATTTTCTATTCAGAGCCTTGTATTGAATATCGAATGTGATTTGGGTTTGTCGTGACTGGTGTCTTCACTAACACTGTTCTTGAACCCAGTTGAGAAAAGATTAAATCTTTTTATTTAGATTTAATGAAGTGTACCAATTAAATGATATTTAATTGGAATTGAATTGGTATTGATTTTTGGGTTTATCGTGAACAGTGTTTTAAATAACACTTGTTCTTTAACCCGATAATTAATGGAATGTGATTTGGGTTTGTCGTGAATGGTGTCTTCACTAACACTGTTCTTGAACCCAGTTGAGAAAAGATTAAATCTTTTTATTTAGATTTAATGAAGTGTACCAATTAAATGATATTTAATTGGAATTGAATTGGTATTGATTTTTGGGTTTATCGTGAACAGTGTTTTAAATAACACTTGTTCTTTAACCCGATAATTAATGGAATGTGATTTGGGTTTGTCGTGAATGGTGTCTTCACTAACACTGTTCTTGAACCCAGTTGAGAAAAGATTAAATCTTTTTATTTAGATTTAATGAAGTGTACCAATTAAATAATATTTAATTGGAATTGAATTGATATTGATTTTTGGGTTTATCGTGAACAGTGTTTTAAATAACACTTGTTCTTTAACCCGATAATTAATGAATGTGATTTGGGTTTGTCGTGAAGGGTGTCTTCACTAACACTGTTCTTGAACCCAGCTGAGAAAAGATTAAATCTTTTGATTTATATTTAATGAAGTGTACCAATTAAATGATATTTAATTGGAATTGAATGGATATTGATTTTTGGGTTTATCGTGAACAGTGTTTTAAATAACACTTGTTCTTTAACCCGATAACTAATGGAATGTGATTTGGGTTTATCGTGAACCGTGTTTTAAATGACACTGATTCTTTAACCCAGTCGAAGATTAAAACTAAGTGGAGTTTTAATGAATCTTTAATTAGATTGAAAAGATCGAGAATGGAGTATCACCAGTTTTGCTCCAGTCGATAGTTAAATCTTTAATTAGATTTGAACGTGAAATTTAGAAACTAACTGTCGGTTAGCTAAGCAGAATGGTTTCCTGGATATTGATCTGATGTTGGTTTCGGCCTTCGGGGTTAATATTTGGGGAATTATTCTCTTGATTAATTTACGGTTAGTGACTAATGAATTGGAATGAGGCGTATGTTGTGTTTGTGTAACACTTTTATAATATATACGCGAGTTATTCGGGAAGACCGGGTTTACCCCATTCTGAATAACTGATACGACGATAAGTCGAAGATGAAGACGATGGTCGAAGACCGGAGGTCTTCACGTCGTTTGGGTGATAACTGATGATCTTGATTGGGCTGTACACCCAAGAAGATGGAAACAGTTAGTGATCGTCCAGACGTACTTGGAGATCGATGGATATGCGGGGTACTAGGTGCCTCCGGTTTCGTTCAGACCCAGAACGGACTTGTAAATGGACTGTGTGTCTGACATCGGATTTCATTCTGTGTGACTGATATCGGTTGCATAGGATGGTTTGCCTGTGTGGCATGCTAAGATGCAATTGATCGAGGCTTCTGTTGAAAAGCAAAGTCTTGTGGTGATGATCAAAGCACGGCCTTTGTGGCGTAGCTTTGTGTAACGTTTGCTTCGCGAGTTTCGCACCCGGTATGAACCAAAAACGGGAGAGGACGTCAGGGAGGGCATGCGTTTCTTTCTAGCTAGAAGTGGCGTCAGTGGTTTTACACGCCCTGACGAGTTTGACTTATGTGGTTGTTGCTGTTGCGAGGCGCCTCGGTTATATCGGTTTCGGCCGAATGCATTCTGGTCGGCTGACGGACCAGACTTACACCCCATAGGGTGGGGAGACGCATGTTCAGGGTTTAAGTTTAATCCACATCGGTGGACCGGCCCTGAGGATCCAAGGGTCGATGCGCTCTGACCCTGAGGCTCGGGCTAGACAGTCTCGAAGTCGGTGAGGACTATCTTTTGCCTCGGTTCATAGATGGAAATCCAATTTCCAAATACGTGACTTTGCGATTTTGATTGTATAACCTATATATGGCGACATAGTGGTATGGGGCATTCATGCCGCCTATGATTGATACTTATGATTTGAAGTTGTTTTATACACTATGCACTTATAATAGTATCAAATGATTTGTTTTAAACGTATCAAGCATTCTTTGGTTGTTATAAGGTAAAAACCCTATCCCCCGGCTTGCGTTGCATTGTGTGATAGGACCTGGGTCTTATAACAGCTTCATTTTTCTTTATTTAGCATTGCGCTATTTGTTTTATGCACTGGTATTCTTGGGAGGAAACCCGTTCCGTGTTATACGGCGTGGTCCCTTGATTTACCAAACTTTAAAATAAAGATTAACTGTTTTAGTTCTCACACCAGTCCCATGACTGACCTGGAGTTTATTGTTTTAACCTAAACTCTGGGTGCCCCTATTTTGACACGGGCAGCTAGTAGTTTTGGTTTTGCAGATTTATATTCACAGGATCCTGGTTTACAGCTGGAACGATATCCGGAAAGCTTTGTATCCGTATATCTACTTCTAGTTGTGTATTGTATTATTTTCCGCTGCTATGTAATTTAAATCTCTGATATTTCTGTGTAATATATTCATTTATACTCTGTATATTCTTGTAATCTGATGCATTGTTGTAATATACAATGAAATGTTCTTCTGTATGCGTTCTGTTGTGGTTTGTTCTCGAACTATCCGACGCTTTCCTTTACGGGGAAGTTGCGGGTCTTCACACGTGGTATCAGAGCTTTGGTTTACAAAGCTAGAGAACAAGACACATTAGAAACATACGAAAGAATTCATCAGATGTTGGATTAGTAATATCCAATTAGAATGACTTGTTAGAGATAGGATCAGTAGTATCCTAGAACGAGTGTGAAGAGTATATTTTTCAAATGAAAACAAATTTCGTTTTGAAAATTTAAATCAATTATTCGTATTTGATCATTTATTTATATTGATTTGGACAATCCGATATATAAAGATTTTGCATATGCGTCTTGCAAATGTGTATTCGAAGTTTCAATATATTGGATAGATATAGAATCATACTCTAGTTGCCCGGGGATAATTCTGGTGATGGGGCACTGTCGCCAGTGTTTACTTTCGAGTAACGAAAGTGAGATTTCTATATATTTCCTATTGACTGGTGTGAGAACCAAAATTAGATAAGGCCTATTGTTGTGATTTGACATCAAAAATCTGATTTTTGACTATGTATCAAAATTATCAATTTGAAACGTTAATTCACTAATTGATTGATGTTTGTGTTGTTTGTTTAATTGTTTGATAATTTTGAACCTTTATGCCTAACTAAACCAAATATTGAACTATATTGAGAATTGGTCGCATTTGCTTGCATATACATATATCTTTGAACAGGTCATAGCAAGGAGGCTAGAGCAGAGAATAAAATTTGTTTGCCCGACAAATAGGTACATGTTTATTACATAATTTCCTGTTTTGTTTGGGTGATGATGATTTTGTGAGCCTATTGGCTAGCCGATTGGCTTTTTCTTTTTCTTTTTGAGATCTGAAGGACCGGGGAAGCTATTTGAAATTCCCCGATGCTCCCGGTGCAGGGGAGGTTATGGCGAAATTTTTCGAAAATTTAGGGAGTTAGCCAAATTTTTGAAAATTTGAAAATTCTCAGAAACTGAAAAGTTGGAGAATGAAAGCCAGATCGAACGTAGAGTTGATTAATCAAACCACTTTCGACTTTGTTCCTTTTCGGGGACGAAAAGTTTTAAGTGGGGGAGATTGTAACAACCCGTAAAATCTGGGCCAGTTTAAAATTTTAATTTTGGCAATTTTACCGAATTTTGATTATTTAAAATGAATTATTTTAAATAATATCGACGTGAAATTTATTTTGAATAGAATTCGACGTATATATTTATATACGTCGTCGTTAGAATATAAATATTTATATATAATTATAAATAGAATTGAAAATGGCGCGGTAGTTCGATAATTCGATTTCAAACTTCAATTGAATGTACCGGGTGCAAAACAATCCGGATTTTAGTGAAACCAAAAATAATGGAATCTAATAGTGAATATCTTTCCAACGAATCCGAAAAATCAAAAGTTCGTAGCGGGAATCAAAAGATATGTCCAGTTGAAAATTCTGAATAGTCGCTATGGAATTCAGGCCCTTAAAAATGGACATTTTGCAAACGACCTCGGATTTCAACGAAACCACTTTTGTTGGGTCCGTGATGTTGAATTATTGCTAGATTCCAAATTTCATAATTTTTCGAATCAATATGTGAGCGTGGCATAGGAAAACGTGTTTTGACCATTTCAGTTGATTTTAATCGACTTGAAATTGGGCATTTTTCAAACGGTCTCAGAATTCGACGAAATTAGTTTTGTTAGGACCGTATCGTCAATACGAAGCTAGAAAATATTTTTCGGGAATTTTTTTAGTTAGTATGTGACCCCGGTAATTTGAAATGTACGTTTAAAATTCGATATAGTGATTTAAATGTAAATTTAACGGAAACTGATTCAAACGATCGAATCAACATGCGAAACATGTCCCATTGTGTTCGGGATGGGGGTGAAACGCTATGGACGACAGGCGGTGGGCCTCGTTTCGAGGTCGTATGAAAAGTCAACTCAGGGAGAGAGAAATTAAATTAATTAAATAAAAAAAATATAATATCTCCTTTCCCCCTTTTTAACTCTGCCCCCCCCCCCCCCCCCGTTCAAAACGGAAATCAAAAAGGAAAAAAAAAAAAAAAACCTAGAAGACGACGGAGATGCATCGTCGATCTTCCCCCCCCTTTTCCACCACCGCCGCAACGCCATCTAGGGTGGCCGCAACCCCCTCCCCCCCTATCGCAGCTCTCTTCTTCCTTCCCGCTCCCTCCAGACGAGCGTCGCTCCTCTCCATCCTCCCCTTCTTCTCCTTCCTCCCCACGACCGACGCCAGGCACCGCAGCCCTCTCCTGAGCTCGAGCGCACCTTTCCCCCCTATCAAATACAGTAAGTTTTTTTTTTCTTTATTTTATTTTTTATTTTTGATTTCGATTTTTAAAGTAAAAACTGATTTCGTTTTTTTTTTTTAAAGAACAAAACTGATTTCGTTTTTTAAAGTAAAACTGAATTGTTTTTTTTTTGGGGATAAAACTGTTTTTAGAAAAAGATTAAAAATTGAATTTTTTTAAAAAAAAGAATAAAAACAGTTGATTTTTAAGAAAAGTTAAAACTGATTTTATTTAAAGTTAAAACTGATTTTGTTTAGGATTTTAAAACTGAAATTTTAATAAAGATTTAAAACCGATTCTTTATTTAAAAAGGTTTTAAAAAGATTTGAATTTTTAAAAGGTAAAAGATTTGAATTTTAAAAGGTAAAAGATTTAAACTTTGAAAAGTAAAAGAAAAGATTAGATCTTTGAAATGGAAAAGGCGAAATCTATACGAAATAAAAATGTGATTTTTATATGTTGAAAGTCGAAATATAAAAATGTGATTTTTATATGTTGAAAGTCGAAATAAAAATAGGATTTTTATATGTTGAAAGTCGAAATAAAAATAGGATTTTTATATGTTGATAGCGAAATAAAAATTCGATTTTTATATATTGAATAGCGAAATAAAAATTCGATTTTATATATTGAATAACGAAGTGAAAATTCTATTTTTACAAATATGAAATAGCGATGAAAATTCTATTTTCACAATATGAAGAGCGATAAAAATATGATTTTTATATAATAGAGAATATAAAAATGTGATTTTTTATATACAGTGTATACGGGCAACGATGGTGATAAAAAGGCGAGTCGACGAAGACTTCTGCAAATGAAGAGCCGTGGAGCTAGGATAGCTAATCTGTGAGAATTTCTCACTCTTCAATTTATTTTCTAGTTATATATATATATACTAGGATGCAGACGGTGCTTAGTAGCACCCGACACCCGTCCACAGACCATGGACTTGTTTGTTTGACTGTTTGGTGATTGATTGCGATATTGGTTTGAATGTGGTTTGTGCTGTGAAAAATCGAATCGATAAATTGGTTAGGATTAGACGTGCGCCGTTATAAGGCGAAGGAGTAAGGCTAGGTTAGACTCTTACTCCAAATTTTGTGGTTTGCATAACGAATTGATTTGATTGATGTGTGAATGGCGTGGGCCTTCACTAGACCGGGGATAAGGCTAGGCCTTGTCCCGTTTCTAGTATCGTGCCGTTATGCCGCCGAAATTTTCTAAAATATGTTAGAAAATAAAAATATCGTTTTATTGTGAAAATGAATAATAGAAATTCATAGGCTGAATAAAATGTTATATCGTTAAAAATATAATTTTTAACGTGAAGTGAATAAATATTCATTTACAAACCAGACGGTTTGTTTATGTACACCTATTTGAAGGATATTGATTGGGTCGATAAATTTTACACATCGCCCAACTGCACAAATAAAATCTGTGTTTGATTGTTTGAAACCCCACACGGGTGTTGGGATGAAATTTGAAGTTCACTCATCCTGATTGATTAAATATGTCGATCGATTGATTGACAGGCTGTTATAAGCGTTGAATATCTATATTTGATGCTTTTACAGTGTAGTGCACTTTGGTTGATGGTTGATTATTTTCAATGTTATTATATACATGTGTTGTATGAAAATCCATATAATTAACTTTATATGGTAATTGATTGGGCCTCATTCCAATTTGAAAAATAAAGAATATTATAAAATAAAAGTTCATGTGTTGACAGTACTCATTCATTGAGATTGGTCATGTGTTGAACGAAATATTTTGATAATAACGACTATTTTGAAAAAGAAATATTTGAAATAGAAGATTTGAAAATAAAGGAATATATGAAGCCGTGTTGATTAGATTGACGCCATTTTGACGTGAACGATATCTGAATTGAATTGAAAACGATTTCGAAATGAATTAAATTGAAAATGATTTCGAAATGAATTGAATTGAAAACGATTTCGAAGTGAATTGAATTAAAAGTGATTTCAAAGTGAATTGAATTAAAAGTGGTTTCGAAATGAATTGAATTGAAAACGATTTCGAAATAAATCGAATTGAAAACGATTTCGAAATGAAATGAATTGAAAACGAATTCAAATTGAATTGAAAACGATTTCGAAATTGAATAGAAAACGATTTCGAAATGAATTGAATTGAAATCGATTTCGAAATGAATTGAATTGAAAACGATTTCGAAATGAAATGAATTGAAAACGAATTCAAATTGAATTGAAAACGATTTCGAAATGAATTGAATTGAAAACGATTTCGAAATGAATTGAATTGAAAACGATTTCGAAATGAAATGAATTGAAAACGAATTCAAATTGAATTGAAAACGATTTCGAAATGAATTGAATTGAAAACGATCTCGAAATGAATTGAATTGAAAACGAATTCAAATTGAATTGAAATTTGAATTTGAATAGAAATGAATTTTGAAACGAATTTATAAAGAAGAATTCAATTTCGATTTGAATTGAAATGGAAGTTGAAATTGCCTTTGAAACGAATTTAAAACTATTTATATAATTCGTTTTAAATAGAAATCGACGAAGTATATATTATATATATTATATATATAATATAATGGCCTGAATAGAACGCGCCGCGCCGCGGCAGTTCGTGAATTTCGACCATTTATTTCAAACGGACATTACGGGAGATCCGACCGTCGGATTCTCCTAAAACCGGAACCGTTGGGTTCGTATCGAAAAGAGCTTTCTAACGAATGTTAGAAATTTGAAATCTAACGGTTGGATTTGGAGATACGTCCAAATCAAATTCGAAAAAGGTCGCTGTAAGTGCAGTTCGATGGCCGTTAATGGAAATCGACTGTACGGGCCTTGATAAAATTATTAAAAATAGTAATAATTTGTGTAAAATCATAAGAAATGATTTGTGAAAGTTTGGGATGAAAAACTCCATATTTGAAAAGATAAAAATAGATTTTTATCGAAATGAACTAGTTTTGAACTAGAATTATAATTCTATTTATTTTTAAATAAATAAATTGAATTTGAAATGGTTTTGAAAATAACCAAAATTTCCAATGATTGCATTGGAGTGGATTTGAATCGAAATTGTCTTCGGAATATTTCGATGTTGGAATTCGTGATATTACAGGTGTTGTTATGGAAATTTGAAAGATATATATTTGTATCGTTATTTCC
This sequence comes from Allium sativum, assembly GCA_030737875.1. Lineage (NCBI taxonomy): Eukaryota > Viridiplantae > Streptophyta > Magnoliopsida > Asparagales > Amaryllidaceae > Allium > Allium sativum. Next base: position 438,253,371 of record CM060922.1, on the reverse strand, counting down.
AATACGACATTTGTTAGTCGTAGAATTCGATATTGAATATAAGCCGATATATTTTCTATTCAGAGCCTTGTATTGAATATCGAATGTGATTTGGGTTTGTCGTGACTGGTGTCTTCACTAACACTGTTCTTGAACCCAGTTGAGAAAAGATTAAATCTTTTTATTTAGATTTAATGAAGTGTACCAATTAAATGATATTTAATTGGAATTGAATTGGTATTGATTTTTGGGTTTATCGTGAACAGTGTTTTAAATAACACTTGTTCTTTAACCCGATAATTAATGGAATGTGATTTGGGTTTGTCGTGAATGGTGTCTTCACTAACACTGTTCTTGAACCCAGTTGAGAAAAGATTAAATCTTTTTATTTAGATTTAATGAAGTGTACCAATTAAATGATATTTAATTGGAATTGAATTGGTATTGATTTTTGGGTTTATCGTGAACAGTGTTTTAAATAACACTTGTTCTTTAACCCGATAATTAATGGAATGTGATTTGGGTTTGTCGTGAATGGTGTCTTCACTAACACTGTTCTTGAACCCAGTTGAGAAAAGATTAAATCTTTTTATTTAGATTTAATGAAGTGTACCAATTAAATAATATTTAATTAGAATTGAATTGATATTGATTTTTGGGTTTATCGTGAACAGTGTTTTAAATAACACTTGTTCTTTAACCCGATAATTAATGAATGTGATTTGGGTTTGTCGTGAAGGGTGTCTTCACTAACACTGTTCTTGAACCCAGCTGAGAAAAGATTAAATCTTTTGATTTAGATTTAATGAAGTGTACCAATTAAATGATATTTAATTGGAATTGAATGGATATTGATTTTTGGGTTTATCGTGAACAGTGTTTTAAATAACACTTGTTCTTTAACCCGATAACTAATGGAATGTGATTTGGGTTTATCGTGAACCGTGTTTTAAATGACACTGATTCTTTAACCCAGTCGAAGATTAAAACTAAGTGGAGTTTTAATGAATCTTTAATTAGATTGAAAAGATCGAGAATGGAGTATCACCAGTTTTGCTCCAGTCGATAGTTAAATCTTTAATTAGATTTGAACGTGAAATTTAGAAACTAACTGTCGGTTAGCTAAGCAGAATGGTTTCCTGGATATTGATCTGATGTTGGTTTCGGCCTTCGGGGTTAATATTTGGGGAATTATTCTCTTGATTAATTTACGGTTAGTGACTAATGAATTGGAATGAGGCGTATGTTGTGTTTGTGTAACACTTTTATAATATATACGCGAGTTATTCGGGAAGACCGGGTTTACCCCATTCTGAATAACTGATACGACGATAAGTCGAAGATGAAGACGATGGTCGAAGACCGGAGGTCTTCACGTCGTTTGGGTGATAACTGATGATCTTGATTGGGCTGTACACCCAAGAAGATGGAAACAGTTAGTGATCGTCCAGACGTACTTGGAGATCGATGGATATGCGGGGTACTAGGTGCCTCCGGTTTCGTTCAGACCCAGAACGGACTTGTAAATGGACTGTGTTTCTGACATCGGATTTCATTCTGTGTGACTGATATCGGTTGCATAGGATGGTTTGCCTGTGTGGCATGCTAAGATGCAATTGATCGAGGCTTCTGTTGAAAAGCAAAGTCTTGTGGTGATGATCAAAGCACGGCCTTTGTGGCGTAGCTTTGTGTAACGTTTGCTTCGCGAGTTTCGCACCCGGTATGAACCAAAAACGGGAGAGGACGTCAGGGAGGGCATGCGTTTCTTTCTAGCTAGAAGTGGCGTCAGTGGTTTTACACGCCCTGACGAGTTTGACTTATGTGGTTGTTGCTGTTGCGAGGCGCCTCGGTTATATCGGTTTCGGCCGAATGCATTCTGGTCGGCTGACGGACCAGACTTACACCCCATAGGGTGGGGAGACGCATGTTCAGGGTTTAAGTTTAATCCACATCGGTGGACCGGCCCTGAGGATCCAAGGGTCGATGCGCTCTGACCCTGAGGCTCGGGCTAGACAGTCTCGAAGTCGGTGAGGACTATCTTTTGCCTCGGTTCATAGATGGAAATCCAATTTCCAAATACGTGACTTTGCGATTTTGATTGTATAACCTATATATGGCGACATAGTGGTATGGGGCATTCATGCCGCCTATGATTGATACTTATGATTTGAAGTTGTTTTATACACTATGCACTTATAATAGTATCAAATGATTTGTTTTAAACGTATCAAGCATTCTTTGGTTGTTATAAGGTAAAAACCCTATCCCCCGGCTTGCGTTGCATTGTGTGATAGGACCTGGGTCTTATAACAGCTTCATTTTTCTTTATTTAGCATTGCGCTATTTGTTTTATGCACTGGTATTCTTGGGAGGAAACCCGTTCCGTGTTATACGGCGTGGTCCCTTGATTTACCAAACTTTAAAATAAAGATTAACTGTTTTAGTTCTCACACCAGTCCCATGACTGACCTGGAGTTTATTGTTTTAACCTAAACTCTGGGTGCCCCTATTTTGACACGGGCAGCTAGTAGTTTTGGTTTTGCAGATTTATATTCACAGGATCCTGGTTTACAGCTGGAACGATATCCGGAAAGCTTTGTATCCGTATATCTACTTCTAGTTGTGTATTGTATTATTTTCCGCTGCTATGTAATTTAAATCTCTGATATTTCTGTGTAATATATTCATTTATACTCTGTATATTCTTGTAATCTGATGCATTGTTGTAATATACAATGAAATGTTCTTCTGTATGCGTTCTGTTGTGGTTTGTTCTCGAACTATCCGACGCTTTCCTTTACGGGGAAGTTGCGGGTCTTCACACAGAGATACCTCAGAACTGCTTTTACGGCCAGCCTCTCGACTCGACCAACCCACATTGTCGGGAGATGTAGGGGTAAGAGTCTCCCGTTCGCCACCAAACGCGAAGCGAGAACCCCCTATCATCCGTACCAATTAAGCAACCAGCTCTGATACCAACTGAAACGACCCGCAAATCCGTACCCTTTGAGTTGACTAATAACACCATACGTCCAACACAGATGGCACAGAAATATGACTCATTATAAGAAAGAAGTTAGAGGATGAGAAATAGAAAGAAAGAAATATTAGAATAGAAGAAAACGAAGATCACAAACTCACAGCGGAACGAATAAAATATATTAGATAATATAACTTTGAAGCACAAATCAGTATTTGTATATACATACCATTATCAGAGCACAACGGTTATCCCTGGAACAGTTATAAACACCTGTTTCCAGATACAACATAGTACACAACGGAAAATATGATAGTCTATAGCTAACTGGTGAAGCCTCCTGCTTCAAGCTCCTCCAAGTGAATCAGAAAAATCCCGACTACTTGACTGCCCATACAAATTTGGGCACCCAAGAGTTTAGGGAAAACAAACAAAATAAACTCTGGGTCAGTCATGGGACTGGTGTGAGTAAACTCCAATCATTTGGTTTAACTTTTCAAAATCCTTTTCAAAAGAAAAGATAATCGTAAGACCAATCCACACATAAATACGGATGGCTTTTACCTTACGATAACCAAAAATATTTTGATATCAAATCCAGTGCTATTATAATAATGTCTACATCAAATAAATAGAATCTAGAGGAACGCTTGCATCTCACGCTCCATATATAATATTAAATCAAAAACCGCAGGGCTCTTATTGGAGATTGGATTCCAACTTGACAAGGTATGGGACCACCTTCCGAACGTGTATCTCTAGAGACGAATACACTGGGTTCAACAAGAACATCTTGCAACCCGGCCCACACATGACCGACCACTCATTTCGCTTGAGTGTATCGAATGTATACCACCGACGGTTGGGATCAGCAACCGCCTCCCGATAAGGGACAGCATCGATAGATTTAAGAAGCAAAAGGAATTTCTCTAGATAGATGGTCATACATCCTAATGGGTGCGACCCACATAGCCATGCTGCCTGCCCGATTTTTGTCCAATTCCGGGTTGATGAGGCTTGAGGTTTGAATTATCTTCCAGAACATCTGGCCATCATTCACTTTGAATGCCACATCGTCAGATCCATCGGAAATCACTAATTGATTCTCACAAAAATACTCAGATTGTTAGGCTAAAGAAGCTTCCCTTCCATGCCACCAACTTCGTACGTTTGAAGGAATCAACGTACGTAACTCCCTTTGGAAATACTCTGTCAGACACTCGTCCATACAAGTTGTCCTGGGTCTGGACAAACCGAAGGCACTGTCCCGTAAACAGGATAGCCTTGCATAACTCCGTCTTCAATTTTCTTCAGCATAAGTTGCTTCATAATGCTTACGCCAATACGGAGTGGTTTTCAGATATCAAATCTGATCCCGATCTCTCCATATTAACCACGTAAAATGGTCAAAACTTGATAGTCGGTGAGTTAACTATCAAACGAAAACATGTCGGTGTACAAACAACGATATTACTTCCCGAAGGAAATTCTATCGAACAATCATCAGTTCATTCATTCGTTCATTCCCTATTCCTGTTGTTTAATGTTTCTTATTCACTATATTTAGAAAATATATATCATTATCACCGGAAAACTTTTCCAGCTCTTGTTTCTATATTCAGAAAACAATTCTGCTTCTCATTTGGAAAACATTTCCAAATCTCTTTCATTGGGTTTAAACAGATGTTTGAATAAACATCACTATGCCAAATCTCCTTCATTTAGTTTCCACTTAACCACTTCTCACCATCGAATCTTAACCATTTCTTAGTTAAAAACGAAGTCAATCAAGTTGGGGTATATTTACCTCTCAGACCTTAACTGAACAACATTTCTAACTTCGAAATAGGCAAAGTTCATCTTTCTAAATCTTTAACACTTCTTTACGACATTCTCGGATTTTATTTACAAATTCGCTTCTCGTACGGAAAAACACTTGATTATAACAATGGTGTTATAATCCCCTGCATCCGAATTATAATGACTTTAATATGGCTTTTATTTTCTAACTCGAATAAATAAACGAATACATAATTTTATTAACTCCTATTCAGTTAACTCTAATCTGTAACCCTTATTCTATCAACTCTTACTGGATTAACTCTTATTCGGATAACTCGGTTTTAATTAACTCTTCTTGATTTAACTCAACCTGACCAACTTACTTGATCCGCTCGACTTGACTAACCTAACTTAATCAACTCGACTTATTTAACTCAACATGACGGACTGGACTCAATTACTTCTATTAATTAACTAATATTTGATTTAACACCATTCGCTCGACTCTAGATCGCAGCGATCACAATGGTTACACCTGATTCCCTCAGGAAACATCCGTCCGCCTTAGGCTATCTATAGCCCTGCGAATTACGCTAGCAGTCGTGCTAACTGGTAACTTATCTTTAATGACTACTTCGGTTTAACTCTATCTCGAATAACTAAATTCGAGCAAATCTAATTGAATAACTAATATTCAATCATCCCTTATCCGATTACTATATTTGGATAACTCTAGTTCGATTAGACTCTAATCGATTACTCCAACTGATTAACTCTAATTGGTTAACTCTAACTAACTAACTCTAAATGTTTATCCCAACGGTTTAACTCTACGGTTTAACCTTAACGGTTTAACACTAACAGTTCAACTCTAACAGTTTAACTCTAACGGTTGATCTCAAACAATTTGTTCTATTGAATTAACTCTCTTGGATCAACCTATTTCGAATAACTAATATTCATTAAACTTCCTTTCAAATGAACTGATATTCGATAACTTTACTTCGAATAACTCTTATTCGACAAATTCTCCTTCGTCCTTATTCAGTTTCAAACATCGATGTGGAAATCAATTTTTACTCCTCTATATAAGTCTTGACTTATATACTCTATTTATCCAAAGATAAATAACTAAATTAATTTATAAAACTTTTATTTATAAATTAACCTACTCACTTTATCTGTTAAAACATATCTCTCTTAAATTCTCACTTTGAATTCATATTCTGTTTACCCGTGTGCGAAGCACGGGCCTAAATTCTTTCTAGTGTAAAATTCTCCTTTATTACATTTTTATCCCCTTTTCAAGAATTCCATTATTCTATTTAATTTCTAAATAAATAACTCCTTTCCATAACTCAGTTCATTTTCTTGATAAATATTCCTTTTAATCCATTTATAATTGTTTTACAAATATCCCTTTCTATTTCCATTTTGTAGACGTTACATATATTTTCCTTTCAATGTTTGTTTTCACAAATACTTTCTTTTTATAATTATTTTCTTCTATGAAAACATTTCCCTTTTATATAAAAGCCATGATTTTATATAAATAAATTATATTTCAAAGTAAACTTTGAAAATCCTTTTTCACTATCCAGTATCATTTATGGTATAAAAATACCGAATCAAAATGATCGACCACCATCCAAGCATACAGCATCAATAACAGATGATATAACACTTCATATATCAGGATATATGAAAAATAATAGAATAAATGTTGAGGAACCCAGTTGGGCCCCTCCAACCTGTTTCCCTGCATCCACCGATGTTAGTAACATCAAAAATATCGCATTAATGAAAAAATCAATCAACGATGTGATTATATCGAACAATTTATCAACTATTCAACCAAGCAACCATTTCACGTTATAAAATAATTTTAAACGAGTGAGTTTACTCACCTTGTTTGCAGTTGATGACTCTGCTTTTTATTTCCTTTAAATTGAGACCAAAGTTTAGTTTTTCGATGATATTTGGTAACTTCGTCCTTTGCGGCATTAGCTCTACAACGTCGGTCTCGGCGTCACAGCTCCAACATGACCGACTTCTTTGGATTGTTAATCCCCTTTCCATTAAATACTCCCTTTCCGGTTTTGAACGCCCTGCACATGTGAATATCCTACCACGGCACTGTTTATCACCATCACCATCAGTGGTTAACACTGAAATCCTTATCTCCTCCCTTAATTCCCCATCGAGTGATTACAGTAACCCCTTTCATACAAGCCGCGACTCAGCCCTTCACAAACTAAGCGTTATTTCTTCACCAATATACCATACTCAGACCACACCCAAAACAACAGCTTTGACCCTCTTCTGCAACCTTAATGATTGATAGTCAACCCTCCGACCCCACCATATTAACCACGTTAAACCCCTTTTCCCTTGATCACAAACCACTCCAGCTTATAACACCAAATGATCAATTTTCAATCATCGAATATGGAGCATGCTGGTAACCCAATTTATCACTAGTTTGACTAATTCACCACCCAACCAGAATAGAAAGCAACTGCACCTACCCCCTTAATCATGTCGTGACCATTTAAACGCCATCACCAATGAACTGCTCACACCACACTTACTGTATGACCCCACGTTTCAACACTCCATCACCCAAGACACATTTCCACGTCCAAATTTCCAGCTCCACTATCCCACTTTGTTCACATACACGCCACCCCTCCTTTCCACTCGAGACCCTCCAGCTTCCACGGATTTCTCCAAAACAGCGAGCACTTGAGGAGGTCCCCACCGCCAACTGCAAACACCTAAAGCCACGCGCCTCTGGTCAAGAACAGCGGTCGACACGCCAAGGTTGTTCCCTTCAACAGCTCGGTCGAAATATCTCGAGATGGAGGAGATCGGTTCGATTCTTTATGAGGATAGCGACTATTAGTTCAGCTTCTAAACTGGAAATGAAGATGGGGAAAGGGATTTGGGCTTAGGGATTTGATAATGGGTTTGGGAATGGTATTAAAGAGGAGTTTATTGTTTTTCTTTATTGATTTTTTTCTTTTCTTTTTTTCGTTTGTTTTAGTCTGCCTCAAAACAAAAAGAAAGGGTGGTACAGTATTTAAAGGGGAAAAGAAACTTGAGGGGCACGGAGCTGAGTTTTTCCTTGGGAGACACGGTTTGAAACAAAAACGTGGATTGCACGCTACTCATTTGTTTAATTTATATATATTTCCTTTGTCGGCAAGTAATTGATATATATAGAACTAGGATAGGATAGGCGTGTATGGTTTAGTCCTTACTTTGTCTGCAGAATTGAGAACATAGGCTGGTGCTAGTTGTAATCTACCATTTTGATCTACTAAACATGTACCTTAGTATTATATAAATACTTGCAGATAGTTGTTGCCAGAACGTAGGTGTATATATAAGATATAAATATAATATTTTATATAATAACGAAACTTCCCGGTGAAGTATCAAGTAAAACTAACCACAGTCGACTTCTATTTACTGATAAAAAGGCTAATCTTGGTGTAAAAAGGTATTCTGAACCCAATGGGACAAGTTTCGTCGCATTCTGACTTCGTTTGAAAAAAAATCCTTTATAAAACCGAAAATACATACGCATTTCAATTTTTCAAGGTCACCAGATAAATCGAATCAACTTGAAACTGCGGAGTCTGACAATAACTTTTCGATACGAACCCAACGACACTAATTTCGTCGCATTCTGAGACTGTTGCCCCGGTAGGCCCTTTTTAACGTGCACCGCACTGCCCTTTTGAACACCAAATTTTCCCGTCTCTAAAATAACAAACTATATACCTACCCTGACTATAATTGACGCTACGAGCTCAACGGAATTGGTTTCGTGGCTTAATTCGATCGTCTGTTCAAGTTACACTCGAATATCGCTTTATTCAGTTGAATTAATTTAATTGCACTGAACGAGCGTTTACGGCTACCGTGGTCACATACGACATCGGTTTGCCACGCAATTCAACACCGTACAATAATTTAACGATACGGTCCCAATGAAACTGATTTCGTTGAAATCTGAGTCCGTTTGCAAAACGGCTATTTTAACACGTATAATTTAAATAACGATTTCCACAGCGACTATTTCAAAATTTGATTAGACCATAACTAACAAATTATAACACGAAATCTAGATTTTTCTCTTTCATATGAAAATTATAATCAAATGGGTCTGAACGTTTCTTGTTTCATAGAAATCCGACTTATAACGAGTTCTGTATACTTAGTTGAAGTTCAAAACTCCATATTACGAACTGCAGTGCGTTTTCGAGCTCGTTTTAATTATAATTATAAATTATACGTTTAAATATCGTTTTATTAAATAAATTCATTATAAAATCCTTTTAAATTATCAATACAATATTTAAAACCAATTTAAATGTTCAAAATAAAATGGCTAAAAATCTGGGTCGTTACACAACATCAGATCGATACCCAAAAACCATTCAACTTAACTAATCTCCAATCAGTTTCTGATTTCCTTAACTCCGTTTAAATCCCTATTTAAATCATTGTTGGATTTACAATCCATTTTATCCATTGATTATCATTTTTATTTTATTTATAACACTGTTTGTAAATCACATTACTTGTTTTTATTTTTAAACAAGTTATTTATTTCTAGTCATTCGAAATTCCATTTCTATTTGAATTCCTATTTCAAAAATCCGACCTTCTTAATAAATGATTTTATTTTAAAAACATTTATTTTAATCCATTATTCATATCAAATGTGAATAACATTTCCTTTATTCATATCAAATATGAATAACATTTCCTTTATAAATCTTCTTTGCAAAATACTCGCCTTAATCCATTATTCATATTAAATATGAATAATATATTCTTTATATAAATTAAACAGTTTGGTTTCATATTTAAAATAATATCTTATTATTAAATTCTATTTATACTTCTATTTATAACAATTCATATAAAATCTTATCTTATTTCCAACACTTAATAATTCCATCTAAAATTCTCGTTACAACTCTACGTTCATATCCCATTTCAATTATCGATGTTAAATCGATTCTTACTCCTCTATATAAGTTTCGACTTATATATTCCATTTATCCATTGATAAATAATTAACTTAATTTATAAAATATTATTTATAAATTAATCTACTCCCTTTATATGTTTTACTTCTTTATATAAGTTCAGACTTATATATCGTTATTTATCCAATGATAAATGTTTCCTAAATTTATAAAATATTATTTATAATTTAATCTTCTCAATTCATCTGTTAAAACATATTTTTATTTAATTTCTATTTTAAATAAATCATCTCAAATTTCTTTTATAATTCGAAACCTCCTTTTTAATAAGTCTACTCATTTTCGAAATATTCATTCTGATAAAATCTGTTGATTTTATAAAATACTTTTATTTTGATATAAAGTTTGAAATCTTCCTTTTATATAAAATCTTTTGATTCTATATAATATTTTATTTCAATATACTTATTGAAATTTTCCTTTTTCATCCCACGGTTTCTTGTGGTATTTAAAAAATACCAAATAACAGTGATCATTTTCATTCAAACACACACAATCAGTAACAGATTATATATATTGCATCATATATCACAATATATGAAAAGAGTTAAATAAATATTGGGGAATCCAGTTGGATACCTCCAACCTGTTTCCCTGCATCCACAGATGTTAAACAATATAAATAACATCGATTTCATTTCAATATGAAATATTCTGATAAACAGAATCAATATTTGATTAACGATTTATATATATATATATATATATCATTTAACCAATAAATCAGCAATTCAACCTAACAATCATCACACATCAATCAATCATTATTTATCATTAGTAGATTATATTTATAAAAATATAAATTGGACAGAGTTAGTGAGATTTACTCACATTGGACGGTTATTGTTAAATAACGATAATGGTCGGTTGATTCAGACAGACAATTTATTTTGCTATAAATTGTAACGAGCTCCAATTCACTCACAGTCAGTTCCGTTGTGTAGCCACCGTCCATACGATCCTAATGGATCCAGTTTCGTCAATTTCTGATAATGTATGATGAAGTTATGATCTAAACAAGTTCATATATTATTTATTTTAAATTAAACTTTATTTTATTTAAATATATTTGGGCTCACCCCATTTTCTTACATTTCGGCCCAACGTGACTCTTCCCGCCCGTTCACATTGGTACCGTAGTCTTCCTTCAACAAATTTGAACGCGAGCTCCAGTTCCTTTTCATGACCATTGCGCCTCCTTTCAAAACTCCTACGCTCTAAAATACATCACGGTATTCCAAATGAAAACCACCATTAAACTCCTCTTCGATTTCTCCTTCTCCCTACAGGTTCAACTCAAGCTCAGATCCACCCATGGAACTGCGAACGACAGTCTTCCTCATGCCATTTCCCAACTTTCTTCAACTCGTTCTCATCCATTACTTCATGAAATTCTAAACTGAGATCACCACTAGCTTCCCCACAAAAATCTCGACACACCCATACTCTTCTCCTCCAACTCGCAAGCAGGATGTCCATCACGACAACCACAGATTCTCATGCTCTACTCAGACAAAAGATTGACAACTTTTGTCATGGATTCCACAAAAAAATCAGGTGCAGGTGCCAAATGATCTCGCAAACTCAAAATCACCATCCACACCTTGAATCGATACCCCAAAACTTTACAAATCCAAACCCAAACTCGCTCTTCATCCTCAGACATCAAACTGGAGTTAGTTCTATCCATATGAAATATATACCAGGTTGAAGAGCTTCTCATAAGCAAGTCGAAAATATATATATTATGATTTATAGGATTATATTTTATTTTCTATGATTTTCTAAAGCTCACGAAGTCATTTTCTCGGAAGAACACCCGCTGCTACAAGTTTGTTGACCATGGAAAAATGCTTTTAGGGTTTAAAGAAGTAGTGGGCTATTTAAAGAGGGGGAATATTATTTTTATATTCATTATTTTATTTGTTTTTGTTGAACTACTACTTGTATTTATCATTAAAAATTTCTATGATCACATACAATATCCAAATTCGACAAAAATGGACATACAACTATATTTTGACATTATGGACCCAACGAAACTTGTTTCGTCGAATTCCAAATCCATATACTCACACAGCGTATTTTTAAAGTCAAATTATCAACTGTTTTTCATATTAAAATCCTATACAACCACATACTGACTCCAAAAATTACGGAAATTGAAATCTAGCAACAATTTAATATTCCGGATCCAACAAAATTAGTTTCATCGAAGACGGAGTTCGTTTGCAAAAGTGAAATTTTTTACAGCTCTAAATAAACCCATTCAAATATTAAATATATTTAAAAAAAATTAAATTAAATATTTATAAATAAATATTATCGTGTATATTCACGTAGAATATAATACAGCTCCAAAATATTCCTATCTAAATTTATAACTTGACATTTCAAATCTAGATTAAATCAGTATTCAATTTATATTGAAAATCCATTTAAAACGTTATAAAATTATAAAGGAATTCCATAGCGACTTTTCCAAAATTTGATTTGGACATAACTAAAAATCTACATGATGAAATCTCGAATTTTCTCTTCCATTAGAAATATATACTTCACCAGTTCCGAACGTTTCTTGTTTCACGGAAATTTAGCTTAAAACAGATTCTGTATATTCGTTTAAAGTTCGAATTGCCAAATTATGAACTGCCACGCCATTTCGAGCTAGATTATAATTATAATATAATTATACGTTCAACTGTCGTTTATATAATATATTCCTTAATATAATTCAATTCTAAACAGAATTATATAATTTGAATTGTCCAATTCACACAATATTGTCAATTCACTATTTCCGACTACTTCAGAATTCAATATATTATCTATATTATTTATATTAATTAAATATTCAATATTATTTAATTAAACGACCATTTAAATCTCTAAATCAATTTTTAAATATTTATATCAATTAATTATTGTATCGTTAAAAATACGGGGCGTTACAGGACCAGAAATCCACTTCCAGTAATAATTGAGATCTGAACCAACCCAGATTCGGGTGTTAAGATCAGGAACCAGAGACCATTTCTGATATTAATTTTGTTACCCCTGTTTCAGGAGTGATTTGTGAAGCAGATGATGTACCTACTTCTTAAGCCATTCTCTGTTCTTTTATCGTCAAAGTAGAGGTTATATGTTTTCTGTATGCCACTCTCTGGCCATGTGCATCCGGTGCGCTTGGCTAGCTTCTCACAAGCAGGGCCCAAGGACTTACCCGACCTCCCTCTAGGAGGCATCTTATCCTGACCATTATAGGCGATGATAAGGTCTTAGATGCTTAAACTGGGTCATCGTAGACGCGGAATTAAGGCTTAATCTTTTGATGCTATACCCTGTCCATCGTAGGCAATGATAGAGGCTTACACTTCACCCCCTCCAAGGGGTGCCCTATCCTGACCATCATAGGAGATGATAGGGGCTTGCGTTCCCTTCTGCGGGTAATACAAACATAAGCAGAGGTAGGACGTGCTCTTCTACGAGCAAAGGTAGGACATGCTTAGTTCATAGCAGAGGCATGGCGTACTCTTTTGAGGACAGAGGCAGGGCGCGCTAATTAGATGCTCCATCACAACCATTTCTGGTGTGGGACGGAGGCTTACGCTGTTGACGCTTTAACCTGGCTCCTTCTGATTCGAGCGCGGAGAAAGGCTTACACATCACTCCTTTTCAGGGGGTGCCTTGCCTTGGCCAACTCGGCGTTGACAAGGGTTTTCATCCATTTGTTGATTAACCCATCTTTGGTTATTTCGACTCTTGAGAGGGTTTCCACTCATGTAGATAATCCTTTTCCTAAGGACCTTTATTGGATTTAGCTTGATCTTTTACAAAGTCTTGTAGTTGGACTTGATTGAGAAATTTGTTGATCATTCCTTCGAGGGCTTTGCAATGATTGATTTCATGTCCGTTTATCATATGGTAATGACAGTAAGGCTCTCCTAATTTCCTTTTGTACTTGGGCTTCTCCTTTGCGGTTGGCTAATAATCAAGCTCTTGCTGAGTTAGGAAGTAAATATTTTCCATTGAGGTGGTACTTCCTTATAGTTAGAGTTTTTCCCCTTTGTTATATTAAATCCTGTAGTGGCACACATATCCTTGCTTCTTTTCAAGGTGCCTCGAGACTGAAGCAGTATCCGTCTAGTCCATTTGGAAGCAAAGTGATTAAAATCCTTCATCATTTCCCATTCGAATACCATTCCTTTAGCTAGCTCACATATAGCTTCTTTTATATGAGAGGAGGGGCTATATTCCTTTGGTATAGAACGATTTAGAGTGAATATTGATGTTTGTACCATGTAGAAAGGGTTATCGTTCCAACTATCAGAATTGTATGGTTCTACTTCCTTTTTCCACTTGATTAATTGTAGAGCTTCCATTCTTAACATTTGTTCTTCTGTCACTCTTGGGTCAGTAGTACCTGACATAGCCATTTGAGATCTAGAAGACTCTTGTTGGGACATTTTCCCCATAATATTGCTTCTTCAAAGCTTAGTCCAACGTCGGACGGAACAACACAGTTAGATATGAGGTAAGGTTAACCACAAGGACGGAGGTTCAGGCCCTCCTTCTAGCGCCAAAATGTTAACGATATTTTTATTCAACACCGGAGATAGGTCTATGGAGGTGGACCTAAGGGGGAAATGGGGTTATTTATATTTCACGAGTCTAAGTTAGTTCATCGTTTCTTAGATATCAAGGTTTAGAGCCTGAAAGATTAGTTACTCTTCCCTTAATGGGGTGAGCATTGTTGGAGAATGGAGTTTTGATGACAACAACCTTTTTTCAATTATCATTGGTTATAAAATATATACTAACATCTTTATCTAGAATATATATATAGACATATGCAAGATTTTTATACAGGAATTAATATTGAATACTATACAGTTTAAGAGCTTTTAGAGATTCAGAATTCAGAGTAGACTCAAGACTCATGAGTAATCAATATTTCAAGAGTTCAAGATTAATATAATTATAGAGTCCAGATTTTGTAATATTTTACATAGCACTCCTGGTTCAAATTCAAATTCTGATTTTTAAATTCTTTTCTCAATCCTCTCTATTTTGTTTTTCTATTTTGTTCTCAATCCTCCCTATTTTGTTTTTCTATTTTATTCTCAATCCTCTCTACTTTGTTTTTATATCTCTTTCTATTATTATTCTTCTTTGTTTTTCAAACTTAAGTTTTTATATATACTTTATTTATATTTTATATAGTTTAAAACCTTATAATTTTATAAATATATCTATATAGTTTAAAAATATGTTTTCATATGTTTTTCTATCATATAATATTGATTTACAACATTAGAATTTTACTCAAGAATTTTCAGAATTAATTTTATATCAAAATACTTGAAAAATGCTTTGAAAATGAAAATTACACATGACTATGTCGACATAGCAAAATATGTATGTCGACATATAACAGCTATTTTTCTAATTTTGAAGGGAAGTGCCTTTTCACTATTTGAAATGCTTTAGAACCATTGCAACCCTTCATACTCTATAAAAAAAGGTTAAAACTGAATTTTTTAACATCTATTCTTCTCCATCTTCATCCTCTTTCATCCTACCGTTATTCTTAATCATTTTTATGGTTTTTACACTTATACTCTGCCAAATTCACTTCTGATTTGATCAAACTTCTTTTCCCTACACTCTCTACTCTCTGAATCAAGTGCTATTGAAGAGTTATAGGGTTGTTTTGTAATTGCTTTGGTTGAATAAACCATGTTTGTAAGTCAAAGAGTAATCGATGTATCCTTGTAGCCATGAAATCAAGGAATAGGAGTTAGTGTGCCCTTGTTGAGCCATGAATCAAGGGATAGGAGTCGGTATCTCCTTGTTGAGCCGTGAAATCTAGGAGGTTGTATTTGGCTATTTGAAAATAGTAATAAAACTATGCACAATCCAGCGTTGCGCGGGACTGGATGTAGAGTGATCCGAACCAATATAAATTTCAGTGTGTTCTTTCCTTTTCTGCACATTTATTTCTGTTTATTTTGCATCTGTGTTTGAATCTGTGTCTGTGATTGTATTTGTGGTGTTCGATTCATCCCATAGTTCTCTTAGTTTTTAGTTTTTTTTTTAATTCTTACAAACACTATTCACCCTCCCCTCTAGTGTTTGCTTTGCCTGAATGATCCATTCCGCAGTCCCTAATAGTTGGTATCAGAGCAAGGTCTTTCAAAAAGTTAATCTGATTTTTGAAAATTTGGTAAAATGGAAAATTCTGGAATCTCTGGTAATATTAGTGTCAATTCATGCATTTCAACAATTTTAAAAGAGTCTGCATATGTTAATGTTAACGAAGCATATGATCTACTGAAATATTGTTCAATACAAAAAAGGACGAGTCCTATGACTTGTGAAAACTCAAAAGTTGAAAAGATGGGTGAAGTGGCTATTGACAATTCAAATTCTGAAAAGGTGGCTATTGGAAATTCAAAACTTGAAACTGGTGTTTCACATGGCTATTGAAAATTCAAATTCTGGAAAGCAACTGGTGGAAATGAAAAAGGACAAATGGATATTGGATAGTGGCTGTTCGAGACATATGATTAGAAATCCAGAACTACTCAATAATCTGAAGTATGAAGATGGTGGATTGGTAAACTTCGGAGATAATTCTAAAGGATACATCATTGGAATCGGCAATGTCGGTAATTCTGAAACTCCTACTATTTCTAATGTTTTATTAGTTAGGAATTTAAAATACAATTTACTAAGTATAAGTCAACTTTGTGGTAAAGGATATAAAATAAAATTTGAAAAGAATAAATGTTTCATAGAAGATATGAATTCAGAAGTTATATTCGAAGGAGATAGAAAGAAAAATATTTATATATTAAGTATGAAAATTTCCAACGATAATTTATGTCTTATGGCCAATACAAATGATCCCTAGATTTGGCATAAGAGATTCGGTCATACAAAGTTCAAATATTCTCTAGTATTTCTAAATTAGATTCGGTTAGAGGATTACCCAAAATAAAATTTGAAGTTAATAACTTATGCGATGCTTGTCAATGCGGAAAATTAAGGAAGAGTTCATTTAAATCAAAAGAAGAAATCACTACTTCAAAACCGTTAGAGTTAATACACATGGATTTATTTGCTCCATCTCAAACTCAATTAATAAATCATAACAGATATGTGTTTATAATAGTTGACGATTTTTCTAGATACACTTGGACTTTGTTTCTTAAAAGTAAAAGTGATGCTTTCGATCGATTCAAAACCTTTTCTAAAAAGATTCAAAATTTATTATCATTAAAAATTAAAATAATACGTAGAGACCATGGTGGAGAATTCAAAAATGAAAATTTTGAAAAATATTGTAATAAAAAGGGAATAACCCATAATTTTTCAATTCCAAGAACTCCTCAACAAAACGGAGTAGCTGAACGTAAAAAAATAATGATACAAGAACGTGCAAGAATATGTTATCCGATTGTAACTTTCCAAGGAATTTTTGGGCTGAGGCAGTAGCAACAACTTGTTATATTATTAATAGAATTTCAATTAGACCTCTGAGTCATAAAACTCCTTTCGAACTTTTATATAACAAGAAACCAAAAGTATCATATTTTAAAATATTTGGAAGTAAATGTTTTATACTTAATACAAAGGATAATTTAGACAAATTTGGTTGAAAATCAGATAAAAGAATTCATTGTTAGAACTCGTAATCAATTAAATAATATGAGTAATACTGCATCTATATCAACTATAGAACCCAAAAATCCAAAGGAAACTTCTTCCGATGATTCATGGATACTTGCAATGCAAGAAGAATTGAATCAATTTGCTATGAATGAAGTATGGGAACTTGTTCCTAGACCAGAGGATAAAACAATTATAGGAACCAAATGGGTCTATAAAAATAAAATGAATGAACATGGTGAGGTAGTAAGAAATAAGGTATGTCTAGTGGCATAAGGATATATTCAAGAAGAAGGAATAGATTATGATGAAACTTTTGCCCCCGTAGCAATACTAGAAGCTATTAGAATTTTACTAGTTTTTCCAAATTATAGTATTTTTAAATTATATCAAATGGATGTCAAAAGTGCATTTCTAAATGGATTTGTTAAAGAAGACATATATGTAGAGCAATCACCCCTATTTGAAGATGAAAAATTACCAGCAAGTATATAAACTAAAGAAAGCATTATATGTATTAAAACAGGCTCCTAGAGCTTGGTATGATAGATTACGAAATTATTTATTACAATCAAACTTTGAAATAGGAAAACTAGATGATACATTGTTTATTACGAAAAATAACAGAGATATACAATTAGTACAGATATATGTTGATGACATAATTTTTGGGTCAACAAATGAAAAATGAATAAAGAATTTTCAGATATTATGACCAAAGAATTTGAAATGAGTCATATGGGAGAATTATCATTCTTTTTAGGTTTATAAATTCAACAACTAAAGAATGGAGTATTTATTAATCAAGAAAAATATGCAAGAGATTTAATTAGTAAGTACAATTTAACAACAACCAATGGTAGAGCAACACCTATGGCAACTTATATTGCTCTTTATGTAAATTTGACATGTCAAAAGACGTTGATCAGAAACTATTTAAAGGAATGACAGGATAATTATTATATATAACCACCAGTAAACCAGATATAATGCATAGTGTATGTCTCTGTGCAAGATATCAATCACAACCTAAGGAAATTCATTTAACAGCCGTAAAACCTATTCTGAGATATGTAAAGTGTACATCAGATTTTGGATTATTTTATCCTAAAAATGATTCGCTCGATCTAGTTTCATACTGTGATGCTGATTTGTAGTATGTATATCAGATCAGAAAAGTACTAGTGGAACATGTCATTTTCTAGGACATTCCATTGTATCTTGGTCTAGTAAGAAACAAAATATCGTTTCTTTGTTAACAACTAAAGCAGAATATATATCTGCTGCTTTAGCATGTTCACAAGTAATTTATATGCAACAAACATTAAACGGTTTTGGTCTAAACATAAGTAAATCACCTATATACTGCGATAATACAAGTGCTATAAAAATTTCTAAAAATCCTACTCATTATTGTAGAACTAAACCTATTGATGTGCGACATCATTTTCTAAGAGATAATGTAAGTAAAGAAAAGATTTCACTTGAATTCATAGAAAAAGATAAACAAATAGCTGATATATTAACCAAACCATTAAATGAAGCAACATTTAGGAGAGAATTAGGTATATGTTCATTAAGTGAATTAGAATAATTAAAGAAATAAAATATACATACATATATATATTAAATTTTAATAAGGAATTAAAAAAATAAAATTTTAAACAACACTATCTCGACATGTATTTTATGTTATGTCGATATATAACTGATTTTTTTTAAAATTAATTCCCACCAAAAGTTAGTTATTCCAACTATATAAATCCTTTAATTCGAATTTTTTCTTCATTCTCATACTTCTTCTCTGTAAAAATTCTAAATTAAAAATTACAATGGCTTCCACTAATCCAAATACTCAAAACAATTCTGATTCATATGCTGGACCATCCGAGAGTACATTTCAACAATCTACGCTCTCTAGATGATCAAAATTGAAGAGAAAATGGAGTATTTACTGCAAATGGTGGCTGCAATGTAGGTGCTTCAAATTAGACTAAGTCGAAAGCAAAAAAACCCAGGAAAGTGATGAGAAGTCTCTTAAAGTTTATAATGGATAATGAGACTAATTCGATTATCATCAATGATGATAATCAACCAACGGAAGAAGAGGAAAAACCAGAAGAAGATCCAAAAGAAGAACCGGAAGAGGAAGAAATAATGGAGGAGGAAGAACAACAAGAGACTCAACCAACAATTGCACATGAAGACGACAACGTTGAGTACGTAGGAGAAGTCCTATTTGACGAAAATGGGAATGTGATTGAAAAGAATGGAGAATTCTGTCTCCGTTATCCAAATTGTCCAATTCACAAATCTCCCATTGTCAAATAATTTAGTGTTTAAGGGTTGTCCAGATTTCGCTTTATTACGTTTTTATGCTGTGTCATATATGTATAAATCCATATATTTGTACATATGATTATTTAATAAAATTGTTGTTTATGATTAATATTGTTCTATCCTTCTATAACATAAATATACGATTATCAGATTGAGGGGGAGTAATCTAATTAGAAATAGTTATTAAATTTAGGGGGAGTATTTTTAGGAATATTACTTAGATTCTATAGTTGTTTAACGTAGGGGGAGTTTCTTTAATCTTTCTTTTTGATAATGCCAAAGGGGAAGAAATTATAAAATATAGGCATAGTTTAATAGAATTCTTATAGACAGGGGAGTATAAGAGGATCATCATCAAATATGTATATACAGGTATGATATTTTATAAACTAAGGCTATCATCATCAAAAAGGGGGAGATTGTTGGAGATTGGAGTTTTGATGACAACAACCTTATTTCAATTATCATTGATTATAAAATATATACTAACATCTTTTCTAGAATATATATATATATATATATATATGCAGGATTTGTATACAGTAATTAATACTGAAGACTGTACAGTTTAAGAGCTTTTAGAGATTTAGACTTCAAAGTAGATTCAAGACTTATGAGCAATCAAGATTTCAAGAGTTCAAGATTAATATAATTATAGAGTCTAGATTTTGTAAGACTTTAAATAGCACTCCAGGTTCAAATTCAAAGTCTGATTTTTAAATTCTTTTCTCAGTCCTCTCTATTTTGTTTTTCTATTTTTTCTCAATCCTCTCTATTTTGTTTTTCTATTTTATTCTCAATCCTCTCTATTTTGTTTTTATATTTGTTTCTATTATTATTATTCTTCTTTGTTTTTCAAACATAAGTTTTTATATATACTTTATTTATATTTTATATAGTTTAAAACCTTATAATTTTATAAATATATTTATATAGTTTAAAAATATGTTTTCATATGTTTTTCTATCATATAATATTGATTTACAACATTAGAATTTTACTAAAGAATTTTTAGAACTAATTTTATATCAAAATACTTGAAAAATGCTTTGGAAATGAAAATTACACATGACTATAGCAAAATATGTATGTCGACATATAACAAATATTTTTCTAATTTTGAAGAGAAGTGTCTTTTCACTATTTGAAATGCTTCGGAAATGTTGCAACCCTTGATACTCTATAAAAAGAGGTTAAAACCGAATTTTTTAACATCTCTTCTTCTCCATCTTCATCCTCTTTCATTCTACCCTTATTCTTAATCATTTTTATGATTTTTACACTTATACTCTGCCAAATTCACTTTTGATTTGATCAAACTTCTTCTCTCTACACTCTCTACTCCTGAATCAAGTGCTATTCAAAAGTTTTAGGACTGTTTTGTAATTGCTTGGGTTGAATAAACCCTGTTTGTAAGTCAAAGAGTAATCGGTGTATCCTTGTAGCCGTGAAATCTAGGAATAAGAGTCGGTGTTCCCTTATCGAGCCATGAATCAAGGGATAGGAGTCGGTGTCTCCTTGTTGAGCCGTGAAATCTTGGAGGTTGTATTTGGCTATTTGAAAATAGTAATAAAACTCTGAACACTCCAGCTTGTGCGGGACTGGTCGTAGGAGTGATCCGAACCGTATAAAATCCGGTGTGTTCTTTCCTTTTCTGCACTTTTATTTCTGTTTATTTTGCATCTGTGTTTGAATCTGTGATTGTATTTGTGGTGTTTGATTCATTCCATAGTTCTCTCTAGTTTTTATTTTGTTTAAATTCTTACAAACACTATTCACCCCCTCTCTAGTGTTTGCTTTGCCTGAACTATCCATTTCGCAGTCCCTAACAAGCATCACGCTTAAGCAACTCTAAAAACAACAGTTATCTTGGGACAAGGGCTCCCTAAGCATAGCCCTCACCAAAAGGCTAAATGGCTTACAGGAAGGGGTTCTGCAAGAACTCCGCGGAAGGGTCTAAATTAAAAGGAACCCGTGACCGTGTAGGAAGGATATAATAGGTTGTGTAGGAGATAGCTAAGAAATCACATAAGAAACTCAAAAGAAAATATGCTAAGTGTCCTCTTTATTGATCTTTGATTTCGAGTACATGAGTGACTACAATAGAAATCCCTAAATTGATTTAGAAATTGGATCTTACTCTAGAGAAATAGAGTACAAGAATGAGAAATGAGAAATTGGTCCCGAAAATGAGACCTGTGGCGTCTTATTTATGGACAAATCGGGGCCACTTTTGCTATTGGACCAGCAGAAGCCCCTGTTGCCGCTTTTCCCTTTGGTTTCAGATGTTTCAGCTTTCGGCTGCTTTTTTAGGCTTTGCTTGTTGCTTTTTGAGGTGTCGGTTCTGGCTCTCGGAAGGTAGATCCCCGTCTTTAGAGCTTTTTCTACCTTTTTTGTATTAAAACCAAGCTTGTCGGTATGGACAACATTAGGGAGGCTTTAGGATTTCGGATAAAGGTGTCCGGTTATAAGCTTCCGGATGTAGGCTTCCGGATATTGGCTTCCGGTCTTGCTATGAACACTTTGTGGAACTTGCCTTCATGATTCAAGTGAATGGTTACGGACCCGCCACCCCTGTCGGTATCGACACTAAGTAGATTAGTTTGGATAGCTTATTTCTTTTCGAGGTTCTGCTTGCCTATCGGTAGATTCCTGAAGAGTATCTCAGCTTTCCGGAGGGTTGCTCCCGGTGCTATATTAGCTGTTTGGTAAAGTTACCTTCGGTGTTCATTTGATAGGGATCCCGCTTGCTGGCTCCCGGATGATTATCCCAAGCTTCATGCTATATGCCTTTAATGCTTGTGTTCCTTGATGTATCGGTATTAAACGAGTTAATACCGATAGCCCTTTCTTCCTTTCAAGTCTTGGTTTGTAGGATTACCAGTCTCTCTCTTCATTAGTTTCCGGTTTTGGGTGACCCTCCATTGTTTACTTATCGTGCCGAAACCACCCTGCCGATATTTTTTCTTTGTATTGGTCTTGAGCTCTTTTCTTTAATGATGGTGTCAGATGCCTGAATTTTTCTTTTAAGGTTGTGAAGGTCTGTTAACCCTTCACTGATTTCCTGTCTTGACATTAATTTTGCTTGTATCAAAGCCCACTAATAAAGTCCATAGAAATGTATTCCCATCTCCAATTGGGAATTTCCAAGGGAAACAAAAGTCCTCAAGGCTTACCATGTTCCGCTTTTACTCTTTGGCAAATTAAGCATCTAGGAACAAATTTTGGCATGTCTCTCTTCATTCCTTCCTAATAGAAACTTCTCTTTATATCCCTAAACATTTTATCACCTCCGGGATGAATGGTCATTCTTGACCTATGACATTCCTCAAGTATTTCCTTTTTAAGATCCAAACTTCTAGGGACACAAATTTGGCCATCTCTTCTCAAGCTACCACTATCATCAATAGAATATCTACTAGAATGAGGGAAATATTCTTCCCTAGAAACTTTTTCCTTTAACTCCCTCAATTTATCATCATGGTCATGCTCACTCGTAATCCTTTCCACCAGAAATTGTCTTATCTCCATAACTTCAAGAAATCCTTGAGCTGCCTCATATGGTGGTTGCAAATTGAAACTAGATAGAAACTCTAATTGACACCATTCGATGGTCGTACCAAGGACAGCATGCTTCCGACTCAATGTGTCGGCCATGGCATTACCCTTCCTGGGGTTATATTGAATTGCGAAATCAAAAGATGCAAGATATGTCATCCATCTCTGCCGACGAAGGTTCAGATCTCGTTGAGAAAACAAATATCTAAGTGACTTATGATCTGTGAATAACTCAAACTTCCCTCCAACAAGATAATGCCTCTACATCTTAAGAGCAAAAGTCACTGCTGCTAACTTCAAATCATGGACAGGGTACCTTTTCTCATGGTCCTTGAGATGTCTACTTGTGCATGCAACTACTCTACCCTCTTGCATGAGTACCGCTCCTAAACCGATCCCACATGCATCTGTAAAAATTGTTAACATTTTGGTTTCATGTGAGATAATAAGAATAGTTGCACTTATGAGAGATTCTTTCAATCTCTTAAAGGCAATTCCACATTTCCCAATCTATACAAACTTATGATCCTTTTTCGTTAAATGGGTTATAGGGATTGCAATCTTCGTGAAGTCCTTAATGGATTTCTAGTAGAAGCCTGCTAACCTAAGAAAACTCCTAACCTCAGTCGCATTGCAAGGTATCTTCCACACTTGGACAGCTTCTACCTTAGCGGGGTCTACTGCTCATCTTTCCCCGACACATTATGCCCTAGAAACTTGACTTATTTTTTTCGAAAGTGGCATTTCAAGAATTTAGCTTTAAGTTGGTTCTCCCTTATAATCCCCAGGACCCTTCTCAAGTGATCCTCATGTTCCTTATTGTCCTTGGAAAAGATAAGGATGTAATCCATAAATACTACCGCAATCTTGTTGAGTATGCCTCGAAATACCCCTACTCATCAGGTCTACAAAGAAAGTGGGGCATTGTCTAACCAGAAGGCATAACCTACAACTCAAATAGTCCATGAGGCATTTTAAACATGTTCTTGCGATTACACTCTTCCAAATTCCTTAATTGGTGAAATCCAGTAGCTAAGTCTAACTAGGAAAATATTTAGGCTCCTACCAAATGGTCAAACAAATCGTTAATCCTTAGATAAGGATATCTGTTCTTCTTAATCAACTTGTTAAGTTCTTTATAATCAACACAAAATCTTAAATATCCATCAAACTTTATGGAAAACACTTGTAACACCCCATACTTTTGTGTGCCCAAATTTCGACAAAAATAGAAACTCGAACACTTATAACCATGGAGTGTGTAAATCTGATACCTGCAAACAAATGAGCATGAGCATAATCAAAGTATGATTAGATATATCACAGCGGAAACAAAATAAGATAGATCAGTATTAACTCAAGTAGCTGCCTTTTTCAAAGTAAGTCACTTTGCCAATACCGAGCATGTAAGAGAAAGAGAACCGAAAGCCAAACTAGCACACCTGTGAGAACCTGACCTTCTCTAGAAAACCTGGGTGGTTGTAATGAGGAAGGGGGTCAGAACAATAAGATTCTGGTGAACAGGAAATGTACAACATAGATTATAACACACAAATGTATCATGTTTAGTTCAACCTAAGATGTATGCTTACCAAGGTTAGTGATTCTAGTCAAACCTTGTAAATCTTTACGCGTGACCCTAACCACTCTTCTCAAGTAGTATTTCCATGTATGATACCGAGATATAACGTTTACGCATATATTTAGGAAGCCTTTATACCAGAACATGGTTGGTTATTTGATCGAGAGTGGACCCTTAATTACGGCGTTTCTATATAGATATAGATATATATATATATATCCTTATTCGCTATCCTTTATTATTTATTGCCTCACTAACAATGATACATAGAGTGGGTTCTCCCTGATCACTTAAGACCCTAGGCGGACCATTTGTCACTTATTATTCCTTGTTAATATATTCAACGTTAACATAAACTAGAGAGCACTAGCTACGGGGCCCTACTAGCTAAGGTTTGGTCATTCACGCATATACCCTTGCCCCATGTAAGGTGAGAGATGGTATTTATCGTTTGCTATACCATCTAGCTGACCTAATTGGATAACATACTTAGTCGCTTACTACTTCCTATAGGATAGGTAGCCATATCTAATATTATTAGTTTCCAGGTTTGGGTAGTCCCCACACACTCAAGCCATATAAGACCCCTAAACTAAAAGACCTACTCCCAGGTGGAATCTTCAACCCTGGCCGCTTAAGGCCCAAGAAGCGGACTACACGTGAAGGTTATTAAGTCGTACACGATTAGCCTTTAATATCTTTCCCTATTGGGATAAATGGGCTACATCATTGAGTCCTTTCCGTTTAATTTCTCTTCATGAAATACTATTTGTACATGATTTTATCGTCACAGGTTCCTATAGTTAATAAAGTTTTACATCATTAACCTACTAATCCCAATTCTAACTTTTAATTGTAAGTTCTATATTTAGCTAGTATAGAAAGGAAAGTTATATCCTCCTTACCCTATGATATTTATTCGGTTATTTCCATAATTGGACTTATCATTTAAACAATAATCAATACCCATTAACCCTTTTTACACCAATTTGCTCCTCTCCCTAAGTTTATTGTCATGTATGACCATAACGGTCATATTTTCCTAAGGCACCCATTTACATTAACTATCCTTTTTTTATTCGTCCCGAAGTATCTATTTGTTGTACCCCAACAGACAATTACTATTCTTATTTATTTATTTATTTGTTTCTTGTTGTACATATATATATATATGCATATGTATATATATGTATATATTTATGCAACAGACCTCTCACATTAAGTTTACCACTTGTGGATGCTGGATTTGCCAGTTGATTTCGGGCAAACTTCTACCATATGCTGAACTTAACCTCGTGCCTTAGTACATTTATATTTACGCATTAGACCCCTCACATTAAGTTGGCCACCTATGGATGTTGGATTTGACGGGGTGTTTCGGGCAGGCTTCTACCACAAGTTGAGCTTAACCTCGTGCCTAAATGCGGTTACAATTCAAATTCCCTAATTTGGGTTTACAACATTAATCCTAATCAATTTAAGAATTGTAACCATTGTCTTGTTATATTCACTTTTCTTCAATCAACGTCGGTTACAATTGTTATTTACTGATTTGCGACACTATTTATAGCAATCAATTATGTTAATTTCTACAATGGTCACCATAAATATATTAATTCAATACGGATTACATTTTCATATATAATTCCATAATTGAATATAGTTCAAACATTCAATATAATGTATATCTTACCATTTTACGCAGATTTGGACGGATAATGTATATATTTATATTTTTCACGCAGCTGACGTAATTTTTTTTTGTTATTATTTTTAAATTTAATGATTTGGTTTAATCAATATCCAAACATTATTTTTTGCATTCAATCTTGTCATAAGGTTCCAAATTTACAAAAATATTATTAGCTATTGTTATTGTAAATTATGCCTGATTAATGAAATAGACAAATTCACAAGAAATATATATGTGTAAATATATTTTTGGAACAGTTGATGTAAAATACACACAAATATGTATATTTATATTTATACGTACATTTGAACCACTTTTCCTTTTTCAATTATTTTT
Organism: Allium sativum; assembly: GCA_030737875.1. NCBI lineage: Eukaryota > Viridiplantae > Streptophyta > Magnoliopsida > Asparagales > Amaryllidaceae > Allium > Allium sativum. Next base: position 438,226,381 of record CM060922.1, on the reverse strand, counting down.
TCATATCTCTTGTGAATTCAAAATAATGTCTTTTTGTTCAGAATGAGGAAAACGACATATTTACAAACTTTAAGCCAAAACCCCAACAACATCGAACACATATAGGTATAATTATTTTAAATCAAAATCACATAATTCATCAACTTACACTGAAACTAGGGATTTGGAAGAAACTACATCTAAACAATGCTATTGGGACTGATTTCCAAATCCTCAGGGTTTCCAACAAGCTACAATAAATTTTACAACATGATTGTAGGAAATATGTATAAAAAATTTAAGAATCCTACAATTAATATTATTCCTAGTCACAATTCACAATTTCGAAGCTTTGATAATATTTACTAGCAGATCTGATAGATGTTGATTCAAATACAACGACATTATGAATAGATCTGATGAAAATAGAAATTTAATTTTGAGATCTGTTTCTGACGAGATAAATAGGTTATTATAACTTTGTATGTAAATTTTCCTCTCACCTAAAAGCATCCAAATCTAAAGTTTGGATAATCCTTTAGGCCTACAATTTCCAAATTCTCATAAATCTACAATTTATCTTAAAAGGGGATAATTTTATATCTGTAGATATGTATGAAAATAGGAAGAGAAGCGATAATCTGATGTAGAGTGTCAATTCACATTCTTTTCCATTTAATCTAATAATTCCTTTTAATTCGATATGATTTGTATTTGATTGGTTGTAAATGAATATATTTTTAATTAAGAAATTTGGTCTGAAGAGGGAGGAAAATGGCAGAGCTTCGCTGTTGCTTACAGATTTGTGTGGAAAAGAATGAGGCCTTACCCCTTTGTTTATAGGAGTGGAATTGGCCATGAACCGTTAGATTTACTTTAGCTTATTCACGTCCATTCGTTTAATAATATAATATAACCTAACCCCCTAAACCCTAGCCATCCCAGGGCATTCTGGCGCCCAGTAGGTTGACCGTCGGGGTCGCCCATTGATCGACCGCTTGGGTCACCAACTGCCTAGAGAGGCTGGTTTAGTATGGTATAATATATCTATATATTCTGATTTATTTATTTTTTGTCTATTATCGTATTTCGTCTGTATCATTTTCATACACACTCCGTTCGCGAGACTCCAGACATGAAAGTAGACCAGAATTCCGAGACGAACGCATCTGTTAAAGTTTCGTGGTCAAATTTCATCGTTTTGCAAAAATTCCTATTTTTGAGATTATAATGATTAATTCCTATTGCCAAAATTCTAGGTTATTACACTCTTCCCTCCTATAAGGGAATTTCGTCCCCAAATTCTAACACCTATTGTCCTATTCTATGCAGCCAATTTGTGTACATCCACTTTGCAACCATATGTATATGTATGGTGTACCTAATGCAATTTCAACCATAAAACATGTATGCAAGATGATTCTATATCATATCCTCCTATATGTATGCATTGAAATTTTGAAATACTTTTGAAAGCATGATGCAAAGCATCCTAAATATACTGTATGTTCTATATGAATGCTTATTTTTGAAAATCCTTTTTCATCCATTAGCTTCACACAATTACGGATAAAAGTGTGAAGCAATCAATTTTGCATCTAAATCCTACCATCCAAAACATCACGCAATCTCATCGTTTCCTTTTTAATTTCTCTTAAACCGGAAAAAGGAAATCGAAGTGAAGATTTTTTTTTTATGTATCCTCCACTTTTAAATATTCCTTTTCCCGCCCTACAGTGGAATTTTCACCTTAGTTACCCAAAATGTTCCAAACATTTCTATCTGTAGACTGTAAAGGAGGCTTAAAACAAGCCCTAAAACATAAAACGAGTTAATTAATAACTTGCACGCATCGTTGACAAGGTATGGAAACAACGTTTCCAAGGCTAGAAATGCTTTTTCCTTGTTGTCATTAACATTTTTATCGTATCGTCGGTCCTACTGCACTGCAAAAACGTGCACACAAACCATTCAAACATCTTCCTTACGTTGTTCATGTGACCATAAACCGAAATTTTTCATAAAAAATTCCACTTGAAAACTTCTTATATTTATTTTGAAAATTTCTTTTCCAAACCATTTCACTTTCCTATAAAAATTGAAAATGATAAAAACTTTCTTTTTCAAACAACAATTTCTAAAGGTTTCAAAAATGTATTTTGCTGAAACCTTAAACGATTCATGTCACATGTTGGAAAAAAAAGGAAGTCAATCGCGCAAAAATGTGAAAAACTGAAATCACACAAAAGAACAAAATAATTTTTTAGCTTTAACAAGGAATAGTTATTTATTTATATACCCGTGACGTGGATCCGGTCATGTACTAATAAATCCTATTCTTTCCAGCTTTAGGACAAGTGCTAGTTTGAGAATGAGATTTCATTCACACAAATATGTGTGAATGACAAAACAATGTCAAACATAGAAATCTCGTTAACCCAAGTTATGCGTTTTTTCAACACTAGCAGTTAAAAACGCTACAACAACAAAGTTAAAGAAAATACTGAAAAGGCAAATGCGCAAGGCATACACTAACACGACAACCCACTGTAAGTTGGTCGAGCTCCACGACTGGAACCCGATCCATTCCCGCGTCTGCGCCAGGAGCATAGTATGGTGGAGATGGAACCATTCTCACGCGCCTATCAGCGCTCACTACTACAAAAGTGGGCATATTCGACACTAATTTGTATGCGTTGCATGAAAAGTGTGGCGAAAGCTATGCTTTCTTTGATCTTCTGCAACAACATTCATATGTTGTTGCATTAGATATGAATGTAGTGTTGCAGTTGGAATTCTTGTGTTGTGACGTACAACACCAGTTCAAAGTGTTGCTTTACATAAATACATGCCAGTCAACGATCCGCGTTATCAGTTTAAACAAATAAATAACCGTAGATGTTTGATTAATCCAACGGTTCAAACGTATCCCTGCTTCAGTTTAGTAAAAATTTGGCGTTACCTTTTCCCCATTCATGAAATACTTCCCCCCCAAAACAAATTTCTCCCTTACTCCTCCTTCTGTCCATTTCTCTCTCCATGAAATCCATCCACGAAGACCTCCGATTGCTACTCTACTGTCGTTACAATCTATAAACCTCCGATTGCTCCTATTTTACAAACTTTACACCTCCGATTTGGATCATTTAGAGCAATTACAGGTAGTTAGGGCTTCATCATTTCAGTTTTATTTAGATGATTTCATCTCTAACTTATTTTGGTCTAAGTTCAAAGTCTCTGTGTGATCTGAGTATGCCGATTGCCTTAAATTAGGGCCTTTTATACTTGAAGTATTGTATTTATATGTTTGCATGTGTTGAAATTGTGCAAGTTCTGTATTTTTATGTTTGTCAAACCATTGATGTATTGGTAAATAATGCTTATTTCGACAGGTGGAAATAAAATTTAGAGGACAAAAGAAATCCAATTTAAATGTTTAAATGTCTATTTCTGTTTGTAGTTAAATAATACCTATTTCTCTTCCTACATCGTATTATTATAAAGATACCCTGGGCATGGGTGATCTACGACCGTCAAACCCATCATCACTAGAAATTCCTATTGATTTTTATATAGAGATGCAAGAAAGGCACTACGATGATTTACTTGAGTATGAACTAGAGCAAGAAGAACTCCGAAGACAATGGCGAGAAGAAGAATGACGTGAAGAAAGGGCGATGCGACGACATAGTCATGCTGTCTTGCATCGTCAACACCAAAACAACCAAGTGGTTAACGAACAACAAGATGACTCACCAATCATAATGTATGATTGTGGGTATGCCGCTGTAGAAGATGTTATTTCGATTGGATTCAACATTGGTCATCATTATTTTAGATGTCGTGTTTATCCCACAGGGTGTAGCCTTTGGCAGTGGATTGACCAACAGTTTCCAAGTTGAGCCTCTGAGTACGCAAATGAATTACAACATCAACTTATAACACTACAAAATCGAGTTATTGGTTTTCGAACTGACGTTTGTAAACTTAACAACTAGCTTCAAGGGCTAAACATTAGAAGACAAATTAAATTATTGCATCGTTCTTTGTATTAGGTACAACTGTATTGTCTTTGTATCACGTATATAGTTTTTGTATCTATAATGTTTTGTTTTGGTGCGGTCATGTAATGTAATGAATTTGTGTTCAGTATCCTTAGTTGCTTTTTTTATGTATTCTCCTGATAACTCAGTTCCAAAAGTTAGTAATAATTCATATCAAAACAGTCGTCTTTGTATCATCACACTGATTATGTATAATTGTAGATTATTAGCTTGTTTTGTTTTTATTTCTAAATTAGTCAAACCTTACAGGGTAGCCCTTATTCGTGTCTTGAAACTATTAGTGGTATCGAATTTGGTCTTACAAGCCCGTGGTTAGATTGTGGCAATGGGTAGTGAGTATTACATATGGATAGGATTGCCAAGATCGAGTGCAGAGTATGTAAGAAGGGTGACAAATTTTCTAAGAAATGTATTTCCCATTTATAAAGTAGGTGATGAGATGAAGTGCACCTGCAAAAAATGTACTGAACGTAATTGGTATTATGAAAATGTCATATACGATCATCTTATTTTTAATGGCCCTTCTCCATTACATACCAGGTGGATTTGTGAAGTTTCACAGACAAAAATTAATAGGTGTTGATGACCATACGGATTGTGCAACGGAGATGGATTTTGAGGATTATTTAGATGTGATGTTCAAATGTGCGGGTTGCATATTTGGTCAAAATACCAGGAACTTTGTAGTAGAACCAAATCCAGAGGCCGAGAAATTTTATCGACATGTTAAAGAAGGGAAAAAAGCGTTATATCCTGACTGCACTAAATTTTCTCGACTAAGTTTCTTGATCAGGCTTTATCATTTAAAGTGTGCTTTTGGATTAACGTGTATGTGTTTGGGGAATTACTAAAGCTTATAAAAGAAGCCTTTCCTGATTCCCAGGTTCCTTTGTCTTCCTACGTTGCAAAGAATGTCATTAAGGATTTAGCTCTTGATTACCATAAAATACATGCCTGCTCAAACCATTGCATGTTATATTGGGCAAAGAATAAAGATAAAGAGGATTGTGACATTTGTGGTTTTTCGAGGTGGGCTATAAAAGAAAAAGAAGACATCATTGACAATAATGATCCACCAAAGTCGATTCCTAAAGTGCTGGAAAATGTTATGAGGTACTTTCCTCTAAGACCAAGGTTACAAAGGATGTTTATTTGTAAAGAATTATCCAAATTTATAAGATGGAACCAAGTGGAATGAAAAGAAGATGGAAAACTAAGACATCCGGCTGATGGTGTGGCATGGAAGATGATGGATGCTCGCTATCCTGATTTTTCATCAGATAATCGTAATGTTAGATTGGGTCTAGCATCTGATGGATTTAATCCATATCGTTCAATGAATTCAAGTTATAGTACATGGCCAATTGTGTTGGTAAACTACAATCTTCTGCCTTGGTTATGTATGAAACAAGAGAATTTGATTCTTTCAACATTAATATCTAGTCCAGAGTCTCCAAAGAACAATATTGACGTATATATGCAGCCTTTAATTGTGGAATTGAAAGTGTTATGCAATGTTGGCATCGAAACATATGATTCCTTGACTGATGGGAATTTTAATTTACATGCAAGCGTCTTATGGACCATTAGTGATTTTCCAGGGTATGCCATGTTGTCAGGTTGGAGCACGAAGGGGAAACTAGCGTGTCCATTATGCCATTATGAAACTTCGTCAAATTATTTGAAGCATAGCAAAAAAATGTGTTATGTACACCATAAAAAGTTTCTTGATCCGACACATAAGTAGAGGCCGGATAAGAGGAGATTTAATGGTGAAACTGAAATGGGGAGCATTCCAGAAATATTATCAGGAACTGATATTGAAGAATTATTGCGGGGGTTCAAAAATCAGTTTGGGGATAAGACGAAGAAACCTGGTAAAAGTGATGACCCTTTTAAAAAAAGGTCAATATTGTTTGACTTACCATATTGGTATCATAATCCCCTTCGACATAGCCTGAATGCCATGCACATAGAGAAGAACATATACAACAAAATATTAGGTACTTTACTTAATATAAGTTGCATGTCGAAGGATCACCTAAATGCTCGTTCGGATTTACAGGAATTGTGCATAAGGAAGGCCCTTCATCCTATTGAATGTGGTGATGGAAAGCATGTTGAAATTAGAGCTGCAATATTTGATATGACAAATAAGGAAAAAGTAATCTTTTGCTCTATATTGAAGAACGTCAAACTACCCTATGGTTATGACTCAAATGTTAGTCGGTACGTGCACATAAAAGAGAAAGCAGTTGTGGGATATAAGAGCCATGATGCTCATTTCATACTCCACTATTTGTTATAATTTGCCGTGAAGAAAGCATCAAAACCCGAGGTTGCGTTATCAATGATTAGATTTTGTGCATTCCTTAGAGGACTATGGAGCAAGGTTATCGAAGTGGATGATACCAAGAGGCTGCATAAAGAAATTGTCGAGAAACTTTGTCATTTTGAAATGATTTTTCCACAAACTTTTTCCGATACAATGGTACACTTGCATGTTCATTTATGCAGAGAAATCGAATACAGCGGGTTTGAACATCTTAGATGCATGTATCCAATTGAGCGATATCTGGGAAAGTTGAAATCTTATGTGTGAAATAGAAACAGATCGGAAGGTTCGATTGTAGAAGGTTACTTGGTAGAAGAGTGTGTGACCTTCTGTTCAAGGTTTTTAAGAGTTGATGGAGGAACAGAAAACACATCGATTGATTTTGGAAGATGTCCAACAGATTTGGAATATCATATTGGAACAAAGAAGAATAAAGATGGGAAGATGTTCAGTTTGAAAGATGCAGATTGGAAGGCAACGCATCTCTATATTCTGTTCAATTCCGATAATAAAGAAATTGAGAGTTTAATCGAGTAAGTTCTTAAGTTCCAATATCATTTTCCTTAACTATAAATTAACATCTGCATTTTGTAATTTTTTTACCTTAATTATTATTTAGGGTTCATCGAGCTTTTGTGGATGTTCTTGCAAATCCAAGAAGATACAAGATGGAACGAGAACATTTCGAAGAGTTTTGGAATTGGCTTAAAGAAGAGGTTCTGAAAAAGGACAATATTTCAACAGAATTAGAGGTGTCTGCATTAGGTCCTAAACGAGTAGCTATGAAGTTTACCGATTATATAGTAAAATGGATATATATTTCACACAAATTTAGAAATTCTCGATGAAAAGGACAGTCATTACGTTATTAAAAAATTGCCGAGATATTGGTGTGATACGAAAAATTAGAATGTAATGGAAGAAGACATGAGCAATACGCGTTCACATGATATAGGCATAGGTGGTGAACTAGAACCAGAAGTTGGATTACTTTTGACTTACATCAATTGGCATGTTGTTCCTGATCAATTAAAGCGACAAATGTTGGAATATGCTCTGGTGCAATCTAATTTCCTTAACCATATACAGTTCAGCGAACTTCCTAAATGTTAGTTTTTAATTAATTAGTTTGTTTCCTGAATTTTGTGATTGATATATTATAGGCTAGTTATGTCATTCCGGAAGAAGGACACAAGTGGGTCTTAAACACGCTTAATGACTCTTGGAGGAAGTACAAGTCTCGTATCAAAGCAAGACACATTAAAAATATTCAACTGATGAGGAAAGGCCTGCAAGTAGGCCCAGTACAATTCTATTGGAGGATTTTAAAATGCTCTTGGAATATTGGGGGATGAAGCAGTTCAGGTACGGCTTTAATGATATTCACATTTGTATAATGTTTAGTAGTTCACATTATCTTGTTTAGTGCTAATCTTTTCTTTAGTAGTTCGCATTATCCTTGTTTAGTGCTATTTTTTTCCAGGCCCTAGCTGATGCTAATTCCGTGCATCGTAATTCATTAAATGAGACACAACCATGGGTCCCAAAACTCATGCAATAGCCAAAGAAAAGATAGTATGTGTTTTTTTGAACTTAAGCTATTTTTTTTTATGATCGAGTTGAATTGGCTACATGATAATTCTAATTTGTTATATCATTGAATTATATTTTATATATCATTGTCACAAGTTCATAAGCAATAGCTAGATCTATAAATTCTTCACATTGAATGTTAAAAATTGTGTTTAATTTTTGGTACTCCTAATACTTGACAGAGAAAGAAGGACCCATAAAAACCTCCCCATCTGCTGCCTTTGTTTATTTGGAAATATATAAACGAGAACCGGGTAGAAGTTATAAGACTAACACGGATGAACTAAAGGCCAAATACGTGAGTACATATATAATTAGATACTGAAATAGAAATACTTGTGTTAGTATAATTGGCACATTGCACGTTTGTTGGAGCTGCTTATTAAATCGAACACATAGTTTGAAAGAAAACCAGTCTGTTAATAAATTCATTCCTACCAGCTGCCTATTTATATATGTGCTTGCCTGATTTTCATTTTGTAGGTGAAGGTTCAAGCAATGGTGGATGCAGGAAACACTACTGAGGTAGATGCACTTGTTTCTGGTGGGAAAAGCCACACGCGGAACTGGCTTGTAGGAAGGGCAGGTAAAATGGCCGAAAAGTCTCCAACATCTCCTGGTTCTTCGGACAGTTATGTGCAAGAGCTGACCCAAAAAATAAGGCAAGAGCTTGAGGCGGATTTGGAAGAAAAGGTGAACAGAAAAGTGAAAGAGAATGTGTCATGGGTGTTAAAAAAGCTAGGTGAAGCTAATCCATATCTTAGTTTAGACGTTGCAGACTTTTATGTTACCACAACAAGTGATGGAGATGACATTGTTACCCCTATAACCCCGGCAACTGACCGAAGTATTTGGATGGTATGTGTTAGCACTTGTGATATATTCTGTTCTTTTAAATTATGGCACATGTGGTATGTGTTCGTGATGGCACTAGTATGTTTGGATGATGGCACTTATGGTATGTGTTGGTGATGACACTTGTGAGTTAGTATATATAATTGGTTGGTCTGACTGTGGTTATGAATGTATTGGGAGGATTTATTGTACGAATATTTTGGTATATATGTATGAATGTGGTACAATGTTTTGGATTGAATATATATAGTGCAGAATTTGTAATTACAGGGTTGTATTACAGTTGCATTTGATTTTCTTTTGGTGTTGCATTTGATATTTTTCCATTGTAGTTGATGTTTTCTGGTGTTGCAGTACAGTATTGTGGTGTCGCATTATATGGTAATGTGGTGTTGCATTAGATTGTCGTGGTGTTGCACTAGATTGTGACGTGGTGTTGCATTAAGTGTAATATGATTAATTCCATAATGGTACGACACGTGGGGCCCACAGCTTACGTGGTGCTACGTGGATAGTTGACGTGGCATGTGACACATATGCAATTGACGTGGAGAGATGACGTAGCATATGACACGCTGGAAGCTGATGTGGAAAGTTCATGTGGACCCCACTACCATGACCTGGAAGCCTGGCTCTGGCTTCTACTTAAGGCAACAATGTATGTTGTTGCATTACATGCATATATTGTTGCAATAGGTTTATAATGCAACACTTTCTTTTCATGGTCGTAGATGGGCAAATGTGTTGCCTTAGATGGCTAATGAAACGGCCGCGGATGCCACGCCCCCTTGATGTTGCCTATTTGAAAAAATGACCTACGGCAACGCTTTTTTGATCTACAACCACAGAAAAATAGTGTCGAATATGCCCACTTTTGTAGTAGTGGCTACTCCTCGCGAACGTCTCGAAGCTCGGCCTAGAAGTTGCAGAGGGCGACGAGCTCTGGGCTCACTTGGCCAGGCTGTAGAGGCTACTGAGCTGGAGCGGATGGTGCAGGGACAGGAGCATCGAGCAGCTGAATGTCCATCTTTCGGAGAGTGGCGCGGCTAGTGGTGGTCGGCGCCTTCTTCACCGCTGTCTCCTCAGAAAGTCTCACCTGGAAGTGTTGAAAGACTCAGGTAAGAAGGTGACTGTAAGGAAAATGACTCCGTGGGGTGCCGACGAAGGGCTCCAGAAGATGAATCATAAGCACGCGCGCCCAATTGATGGCTATACCGCTAAGAATAGCATAGGTGGCGCGGAGAACAAAAGGATAAATCTTCTCCAAGCTTCCCATCTTGGGGATGATGTTGTGCTGTAGGATGCGCACAACTACTCGGGTGATGGGTCGTAGATTGGCTGTGGCCCAGGCTCCAAGAGTTTCAAGGAAGCTATGTTGAAGGATCTGTGGGTCCTTGCTAGCCGATATAAACTAAACGAGTCAAAATCCGAAATAAAATTAAAATGGATTTTCCCTTTACTAGTCGACATAAACTAAACGAGTTGAAATCAAAATACCCAAAAAATAAGGACGAAGGATTTTCCTTAGCTTTTCGAAGAAAATTTTAAAACTTTTCCCAAAATGGAATTTATTATAAACTAACAGTTTCGTTTTTATAAGCCAAATTTATTGTTATTATTTGTATTCCAGATTATATTACAAACTGAACAAAAAACCTTATTATGTTCAAAAATGGTGAAGCTTTAAAATCATAAGGATTAATTATGATAATTTCAAAAATTATCCAATATATACAGGGAGAAGGATACTAAAAGTCCCAAGGAATAGATATTATTATTCTTTAGTTTAGTGGCATATTCCTTGTCATTCTAAATCTTTTCTTCCTACCAATCAGATTATATTTATTAAAATTACACAATATCCCTAAGAAATTTGAAACAGAATAGATTAAGATTTAATCTTATCTTTGTAAATCTTGGCCTCTATAAAATCATTTTTTGAAACTGTATTTCAAAAATATGAAACCTATTTTATTTTTCCAAACAGTTTTAAAAATAAATTTTTTCAAATACAAGGCCAAGAACTCAAACGAATATTTCAATACAGCTAGATTCAGAAATTCAACGAAGTAACAAATGGATATACCTCATAATTATATTTCTGAAATGGATACGACATACTAACGTAAACTTTTCCTATTTTGGATCAAGTAATGTTCTTAACCGGAACTACCAACGAAACCAAAAACTAGCAATTGTGACTATCTCAGTTGTAGCTAGATTTTATTATATTATATATATTTTTATTCCAATCTACAAACCCGAATCATCGGAATCCACTATATGTCGTCCTCATGCTCTTCAAGACGAAATCGCCAATGTACTGTGGGGTAAGACAGAATTGGCTTAAAACCCAAATTCAATATATTTCAACTCTTAGTCTCTTAAAGCCCATTTTATAAAATTAGGCTCACGACTAATTTCATCATTGAAATAAATTTAAGTTGAGTAAGAAAGATAAAGGAAAACAGAAAAGAAAATCGAATTATGGTCTCTTATGAGTCCTAATTCAACTAATTCCTCCGATCGTTAACCTATGCTCTGATACCAAATGTAACACCCCGCACTTTTCTATGCCGAAATTTCGATAAAAATCAAAACTCAAACATTTACAAGCATGGAGCTAGTAAATCTGGTACCTGCAAATAAATGAGCATGAGCATAATCAGAGTATGATAAGATATATCACAGCGGAAACAAAATAAGATAGAATAGTATTAACTCAAGTAGCTGCCTTTTTTCAAAGTAAGTCACTTTGCCAATACCGAGCATGAGAAAGAACGAGAACCGAAAGAAAAACTAAAACACCTGTGAGAACCCAACCTTCTCTAGAAAACCTGGGTGATTGTAATGAGCAGGGGGTCAGAATAACAAGATTCTAGTGAACATGAAATGTACAACACAGATTATAATACACAGATGTATCCCGTTTGGTTCAACCCAAGATGTATGCCTACCAAGGTTAGTGATTCTAGCCTAACCATGTAAATCTTTACGCATGACCCTAAATAACATTCTCAAGTAGTATTTCCAAGTATGATACCAAAATAGGACGTTTATGCATATATTTAGGAAGCCTTTATACCGGAACAAGGTTGGTTATTCGGTCGAGAGTGGACCCCTAATTACGGAGTTTCTATATAGATATATATCCTCATTCGCTATCCTTTATTATTTAATTCCTCACTATCAATTATAGATAGGGTGGATTTTCCCTGATCGCATAAGACCCTCGGTGGAACTATAGGTCACTTATTATTCCTCGATAATATATTCAACGTTAACCTAAACTAGAGGGCACTAGCTACGGGGCCCTACTAGTTAAGGCTTCTGTCATTCACGCATATACCCTTGCCCCATGTAAGGAAAGAGATGGTATTTTATCGTTTTCTATACCATCTAGCTGACCTTATTGGATAACCTCCTTAGTCGCTTACTACTTCCCGTATGATAGGTAGTCATATCTCATGTTTTTAGTTTCCAGGTTTCGGTAGTCCCCACATACTCATGCCATTTAAGGTCCCTAAACTTAAAGACCTACTCCCAGGTGGACTCTTCAACCCCAGAAGCTTAGACCCAGGAAGCGGACTAAACGCGAAGTTTATTAAGTTCATACCACATTTGGCCTTTAATACCTTTCCTATTGGGATAAAGTGGGCTACGTAATTGAGTCCTTTCTGTTTAGTTTCTCTTTACGAAAACACTATTTGTACATGATTTATCGTCACAGGTTCCTATGGTTAATAAAGTTTTACATCATTAACCTACTAAGCCCAATTCTAACTTTTAATTATAAGTTCTATATTTAACTATTATAAAAAAAGTAAAGTTATATCCTCCTTACCCTGGGATATTTATTCGATTATCTCCCTAATTGGACTTAGTATTTAAACAACAATCAATACCTATTGATCCCTTTTGCACCAATTTGCTCCTCTCCCTAAGTTTATTGCCATTTATGAACATAATGGTCATATTTTCCTAAGGCACCCATTTACACCAACTATCCTTATTTTACCAATCCCGAAGTATCTATTTTTTGTACCACAATAGACAATTACTATTCTTATTTATTTATTTATTTATTTGTTGCTTGTTATATATATATATATATATATATATATATATATATATTTGTGCACCAGACCTCTCACATTAAGTTGACCACTTGTGGATGCTGGGTTTCTCGGTTGGTTCCGGGCAGACTTCTACCACAAGATTAACTTAACCTCGTGCCTTAGTACATTTATATTTATGCATTAGACCCATCACATTAAGTTGTCCATTTGTGGATGTTGGATTTGTTTGCCAGTTCCGGGCAGGCTTCTACCACAAGTTGAGCTTAACCTCATGTCTAAATGCGGTTATAATTCAAATTCCCTAATTGGGGTTTACAACATTAATCCTAATCAATTTAAGAATTATAATCATTATCCTATTATATTCACTTTTGCCCAATCAATATTGGTTACAGTTGTTATTTATTGATTTGCAACGCTATTTATAGCAATAAATTATATTAATTGCTACAATGGCCACTACATATATATTAATTAAATATGGATTACATTTTCTGAAACACCCCACCTCCGTCGAGGTCACTCGCAAAGGGAATGCCTTAATTTTGGTGGAGGTTTATAAGTAAAAGCCACAGATAAACTCAAGACAAATATAAATACACATATTTTAAACAGCGGAAACCAAATAGACCTTTATTTCATCAATATGTGTTCAAAACCAAACATTCCATAATTGTCTCAAAATACTTCCAACATTACAACATCATTACTGTCTTGATAATTAAAGAAGTAGAAAACATAAATAAAGTGACAAAAATCCCCATAGTGATATCCAAGGCCATAGTCCGAGCAAAAGAGACCCAAATCATACATCTACGTTCTTGGAGCTTGTATAGAGCCTGACTGAGCTGAGCTGTTTCCTCCCTGTGGACCTGGGGGGAAACAAAAGAAAAGAAGACGAAAAGAAAATAGGGTCAGACATAAAGCCTGAGTAAATCTAGTAACTCTTCAGTATGTGAATAAGAAAAGGGCATGATAGATATATACTGAAAACAGGATGGTGTCACAAGCTAAGGGAATGTCGAATGTACTATCGCACCCATACTATATCTCTGCATCTACTTGAGTGTATTCTAACTGGCACCCCATGGTGAGGGTGAACTGATCCCCATTTTCGAAAGATCGGCTCCTACTCGCGTTAACATTTGTCGTACGGCCCCCAAGAAATGTAGATACCTATGTTGGTCCCACCATGGGTGTATCAAGACCCATGGTGGCGGCCCCGACACAAATTCTAGAAGGCATAGGTTATACTACTGGTGTCCCCAGTGCCCTGGTTGTCTGCTCCGGAGTGTGTGCACGCCCGCACCTCGTTAGACCTGCACTGTGCACCCACCGCCGTCGTTTGACCGCTTACAATCAGCCCAGCAATCGTGCCCCATCCTGCCTAGTTTCAGGGTACCGTTGATACCTAACTTGGGTTACTGCTGAAACGGGTCCCTCGTTACCAGGATTTTCTAGTCAAACATGTTAAGTGGTTAAGTGTCTGTATTTACCTAACCCCACCCATCAATTCTTGTTAACAAGTTGAATTTGGTTAAGTGCTATAGTTGACTTAACCCTACCATCTGTCCTTAGCCTCTTAGGAGCACCTGACCACTCACATTTGACAGGTATTGCTACGGTTACTGGATATGCCGGTCGGTTCCGGGCAGGTTTACACCGTAGCTCAGTCTAACCTCGGGTCATTATTGGGCTCAATGCTTAACCACCCACATTGGATAGGTATTGTTGTGACTACTGGACAGCCGGATGGTTCCAGGCAGGTTTACATCACAACTCAATCCAACCTCGGGTTAAGCATATCGTGTTTTCTAAATTTACATATTTTATTACTTCTCAATTATATATGTATATGTCATGTCTTTTATTCTTGGGTATATCAATTCATACCGCTTAAATGTCATTGTCGTTGGCATGTGCCAACCATGCCAACATATATTTTCATGTTTTACAACCAACGTTATTACCCCTGTTTATACGTTCGCGACGTTATAACAAATGTTGGGCTCGACACAATTCAGCCCAACTTTATAAGCGTAAGAAAAGGGGAAATCAAGAACATGTAATAGTTGACAACATATAAGGGTGTGTGGCGCATGAACTTGCAATTTAGCGATATTAACATAAATGATGGGTCATGTGAACTTGCATTAAAATCAAAGTATAACAAAGTAGGTGACATATGAAATGGCATAGTTTAGGCTAATACAAACTTATGTTTAAACATGTTTAACTTGGCATAATGTCAAACACAAAACTAGCATGATGTATATCCACCAAAAGGTCTAATTATAACATCTAATCACATAGCCTTTTTCAACATGAACTTGCACAGTTTTTGAAACCCAAACGATACTTAACATGGATCCAATTACACTTGCAAATAAACATGAACTTGCATAGTTTATGAAACACAAATGATACTTAACATAGATCCGATTATACTTGCAAATAAACATGGAAGTGATATCATAGGTTTTGGGTCATGTAGGCATAAAATGTTTCAATTCTAAATGTAATAACCCGGAAATCTGGGCCAGTTTAAAAATTTTATTTTGGCTATTTTAGCGAATTTTGATTATTTAAAATGAATTATTTTAAATAATATCGACGAGAAATTTATTTTGAATATAATTCGAATGTATATATTATATACGTCGTCGTTAGAATATAAATAATTATATATAATTATAAATAGAATTGAAAATGGCGTGGTAGTTCGATAATTCGATTTCAAACTTCAATTGAATGTACCGGGTGCAAAATAAACCTGATTTTAGTGAAACCAAAAATAATAGGTTCTATTCGTGAATATCTTTCCAACGAAAAATTGAGATTTCATAGCGGGAATCAAAAGATATGTCCAATTGAAAATTCTGAATAGTCACTATGGAATTCAAGCCCTTAAAAATGGGAATTTTGCAAACGACCTCGGATTTCGACGAAACCTCTTTTGTATGATCCGTGATGTAAAATTATTGCTAGGTTTCAAATTTCATAATTTTTCAATTCAATATGGGAGCGTGGCAAAGGAAAACGCGTTTGACCAGTTTCAGTTGATTTTAATCGACTGGAAAATGGCCATTTTTCCAACGGTCTCGGAATTCGACGAAACTAGTTTTGTTAGGACCGTATCGTCAATACGAGGCTAGAAAATATTTTTCTGGAATTTTTAAAGTTCGTATGTGACCCCGGTAAATTGAAATGCATGTTCAAATTCAATATATAGAGTTATATGTTGATTTTAACGGAAACTGATCGAAACGATCGAATCAGCCTACGATACATATCCCACTGTGTTCGGAATGGGGGTAATACGCTATGGACGACAGGCTGTGGGCCTCGTATCGAGGTTGAAATAAAAAGTACCTTTTAGAAATTAAATAATATAAAATTAAAATATCTTCCCTCTCCCTATCTATTCACTCTGCCCCCCCCCCCCCCCGATTAAATCAGAATTCGTAATAAAAAAAAAGAAAAAAGAAAAGAAGAAAAAGAAGGCGCAGCCGCAGCCGCGCCCCAGGCGATCTATCGCCTCGACGCCGCCCAATCACCAGGAGGCGGTCGCCTCCGACCGGACCCCCCCGGCCTGCTTCCACCGCGAGACGCAAATCTTGACCCCTTTTCTTCCTCCTCCGCCGCGATGAACCCCAGACCCCACCCCGGAGCAGCACATCATCCCATGCGCCCTCTTCCTCCTCCGGCGCCGCCAGCGACGCTCCAGCCCCCCCCCCCCCTTTAGACGATGTACAATAAGTTTTTTTGTTTTATTTAATTAATTTATTTAGTTTAAAGCAAAATTCAGTTTTTTATATATGAAATAACAGTGAAAAAGTTTGCATTTCTATTAGGCAAAAGATTAGATTTTTAAAATAGAAAAGGTTAGATTTTTAAAATAGAAAATATTAGATTTTTAAAATAGAAAAGGGCGAAATCTTTATATATTGAATAGCGAAGTAAAAATATGATTTTTATATATTGAATAGCGAAGTAAAAATTCGATTTTTATATATTGAATAGCGAAGTAAAAATTCGATTTTTATATATGTAGTGGCTACGGGCAACGAAAGTGACGAAAGGCGAGAACGACGAAGACTTCTACATAAGAAGAGTCAAGATGATTGGATTAGCTAGTCGGTGAGAACTTCTCACTCAAATTTCTTTTTCTAGTTATATATATATATACTAGGATGCAGACGGTGCTTAGTAGCACCCGACACCCGTCATCCACAGACCATGGATTGCTTGTTTGTTTGATTGATGTGCTGTGAAAATTGTTTGTGATGTTGATGTGAAATCGAAAATAAAAGGTAGATGGTTGAAATAAATTAATTATCGTTAAAAATATAATTTTTAACGTGAAAGTGAATAAATAAATATTTATAAACAAATCGGCCGATTTGTTTATATACACTGATTTGACTGATATTGATTGGGTCGATAAATTTTACACATCGCCCAACTGCACGAATAAAAATCTGTGTTTGTTGATTTGAAACCCCACACGGGTATTGGGATGATATTTGGCATACACTAATCCCAATTAATTAATTGTATGTCGATCGATTGGTCGACAGACTGTGTAAGCGTTGATTATTTATATTTGATGCTTATGCAGTTGTGTGGTGCACCTTGGATGATGGTTGATTGTTGATCGTTGCTATTATATACATGTGTTGTATGGAATCCATATAATTAACATTGTATGGTAATTGATTGGGCCTCATTCCAATCGGGAAAATAATGAATATAATAAAAGGAAATTCATGTGTTGAATATAAAAATAGTCATGTGTTGACGATGTTCATGTGTTGAAACTATTTATGTGTTGAGTAAAATATTTTAATAATAAAATATACATCTTTATCATATTTAAAATTTGAACTACTTCACGGTGGAGTCTAATTGAAAATCAAATGATAGATACCCTAATTTTATAAAATATTTTACATAACAAAAATAGACGTGTGTTGAAAGGAATATAATTCATGTGTTGAATAGAATATATATTCATTTGTTGAATAGAATAACGAAGTTTTTGAAAAAAATAAAGCCGTGTTGATTAGAGATGCGTTATTTTGACTCGAACGATATTTATATCGATTTTATTCGTTTTACAATGAATATTGAAAAGTGATTTCAAAATTTAATATTTTGAAATGAAATTCAAATTAAATTAGATTAAAAATTCAAATTGAAATTTTATTGAATCGATTTGAAATGAATTCGAATCGAATAGAAAATGAATTCAATTCGAATTGAATAGAAAGTGAATTTGAATTCAAATTGAATAGAAAGTGAATTTGAATTCGAATTAAATAGAAATGAATTCAAATTGAATTATATTGAAATTGAATTAAAAACGAATTGAAATCGTTTTGAATGAAATTTAAAACGAACTGAAATTGAATTGAAATCAATTTGAAATGAATTCAAGTTTAATTAAATAGAAGGTAAATTCAAATTGAATTGAATTGAAACGAATTAGAATTTGAATTGAATTGAAACGAATTTGAATTCGAATAATATAAAATTGAAATGAATTTGAATTGAATTGAAATCAAATCGATTTGAAATTGAAGATGAAGTTGAAATTGTTTTTGAAACGAATTTAAAACGATTTATAAAATACGTTTTAAAAGAAAATCGACGAAGTATATAATATATATATATATATAACGGCCTGAATAGAATGCGCCGCGTCGCGGCAGTTCGTGAATTTCGACCATTGACTTCGAACTGACGTTGCGGGAGATCCGACCGTCGGATTCTCCTAAAACTGGAACCGTTGGGTTCGTATCGAAAAGTGCTTTCCAATGAATATTAGAAATTTGAAATCTAACGGTTGGATTTGGAATTATGTCCAAATCAAATTTGGAAAAGGTCGCTGTAAGTGCAGTTCGATGGCCGTTGATGGAAATCGACAGTACGGGCCTTGATAAAATTATTAAAAATATCTATAATTTGTGTAAAATCATAAGAAATGATTTGGGAAAAATTAGGTTGAAAAATTCCGTATTTGAAAAGATAAAAATAAATTTTTATCGAAATGAACTAGTTTTGAACTAAAATTAAAATCAATTTATTTTTGAAATAAATAAATTGAATTTGAAAGTGATTTTAAAAATAATCAATATTCCCAATACATGGATTGGACTGGAGTTGAATCGAAATTATCTTCGGAATATTTCGATGTTGGATTTCGTGACTATACAGATATTGTTATGGGAATTTGAAAGATATATTTTAATATCATTATTTCCAATACGATATTTGTTGGTTTCAGAATTTGATATTGAATATAAGCCGGTATATTTTCTATTCAGAGCCTTGTATTTAATATCAAATGTGATTTGGGTTTATCGTGAACCGTGTTTTAGATGACATTGGTTCTTTAACCCAGTTAAAGGCAGGATGTTGATTTTTGAAAAGATTAAAACTAAGTGGAGTTTTAATGAATCTTTAATTAGATTAAAAGGTGAATTGATAATTTAAATTATCAAATATGAAAGGTGATCGAGAATGGAGTACCACCAGTTTTGCTCCAAAGCGACAGTTAAATCTTTAATTAGATTTGAACGTGAAATGGTAATTAATTTTACCGATAACACCGTGGTGTTAGATGTGGAGTATTACCAGTTTCCTCCATGGGATATATAGGTTGGGATTGGGAAATAAAATAAATAATTACTTCGGTGTGGTTCGCTAATCCCGACTAGTTTGAAATGATATCCAAAGGAAGATTAAAGAATAAATTTAGAAGAATTTATCTTGGACAAAATTAATGGGAACATTTCCCTAAGAATGTGATTTTGTGAATAAAAGAATATTCTGAATTGGAATGAGGCATTTGTTGTGTTTGTGTAACATTCGTTTATTATATACGTGGGTTATTCAGAAAGGTCGGGTTTATACCCATTCTGAATAACCGATTCGACGATATGTCGAAGATGAAGACGGTGGTAGAAGACCGGAAGTCTTCACATTGTTTGAGTGATTACTGATGATCTTGATTGGGCTGTACACCCAAGATGAGGGAAATAGTTGGTGATCGTCCAGACGTACTTGGAGATGGATGGATATGCGAGGAAAATGCCTCCGGTTTCGTTCAGACCCAGAACGAACTTGTAAATGGATTGTGTGTCTGACATTGGATTTTATTCTGTGTTGATTGATCTCTATTAAATATACGTCTGTTTGGCGGCGGAGAATTTATTCTCTTGCTTAACGTCCTTCTCTGAGATGTACGAGCTCAGAGGTTGTATATCGATGGACATCAGTCGCTTGGAGTGAATTGTCAGTGTGGCATGCGTAAGTGGCAATTGATCAGGGCTTCTGTTGAAAAGCAAAGTCTTGTGGTTGATGATCAAAGCACGGCCTGTGTGGCGTAGCTTTGTGTATAACGTGAATTCGCGAGCCTCACACCTCGGTATGAGTCAAAAACGGGATACGGACCCCAAGGAGTGCACGACGTTTCTTTCTAGCTAGGGTGGTGTCAGTGACCTACCAGCCCTGACATTTGTATACTTTTCACCTGTGTGGTTGCTGGATACGAGGCGCCTCGGATATAGGTCTGTAAGGACCGGGAAACGTGTGTTCAAGAATAATTAATCCTCAAAAGTAAGAGAGGACCGGCCTTGGAGGTTCCAAAGGATCAGAGTGGGGTCCTGAGGCATTTGCTAGAGTGTCTCGAACGCGGAGAGGAGCTTGCCCCTTGCCTCGACTCATGACGGAAATCCAATTTCCAATACGTGATATTGTGGTTTTAATTGTAGAACTAGTATGGCGACATGATATATGGTACCCATGCCGTCTATGATTGATATTTATGATTGAAAATGTTTTGACACTATACACCTATGATAGTATCAAATGATTTGTTTAAACGTATCAAGCATTATTTGGCTATTATAAGGGAAAACCCTATCCTCCGGCTTGCGTTGCATTGTGTGATGGGACCTGGGTCTTATAATAGCTTCATTTTTTCAAAAACCATTGCATTTTTTTGTTTGTTATATGCACTAGTATTCTTGGGAGAAAACCCGTTCCGTGTTATACGGCGTGGTCCCTTGAATTACTCTCTTTTAAAGTAAAGTTTTAAATAACTGTTTTAGTTCTCACACTAGTCACATGACTGACCTGGAGTTTATTGTTTTAACCTAAACTCTGGATGCCCCTATTTTCGACACAGGCAGCTAGTAGTTTTGGTTTTGCAGATTTATATCCACGAGATCCTGATTTACAGCTGGAACGATGCTCGGAAAGCTCTGTATCCGTGTATCACTTTCAGTTGTGTTTTGTATATTTTTCCACTGCTATGTAATTTATTGCAATCTCTGGTATTTATTGAATGTAATTTATTCATTTATACTCTGTATATTCTTGTATCTGATGGAATTGTTGTAATAACAATGAAATGTTCTTCCGTTTGCGTTCTATTTTGTCTTGTTCTCAATTCTATCCGTGCTTTCCTTCACGGGGAAGTTCGGGTCGTCTCAGTTTGGTATCAGAGCTTTGGTTTACAGAGCTCGAGAACAAGACACATTAGAACCATACGAAAGAATTCACCAGATATTGGATTAGTAATATCCAATTAGAATGACTCGTTAGAGATGGGATCAGTAGCATCCTAGAACGAGTGTGAAGAGTATATTTTTCAAATGAAAACAATTTTTTTTTGAAAATTGAAATCGTTTTAAACGTATTTGAATATTCATTTATTTTAAATTTGGACAATCGAGTATATATAGATTTCGCGTATACGCGTCATGAACATATAGTCGAAGTTTTAATATATTGGATAGATATAGAATCACATTCTAGACACCCGGGGATAATTCTGATGATGTGGCCACATCATCAGTATTCATATTCGAGTTTTGAAGGTGTGATATCTATATATTTCCATTAGGCTGGTGTGAGAACCAGAATATAGCTAGAATACATTGTTGTGAATTGGCATCAAAAACATAATTTTCTGTCTATATATATACAAAATTATGAATTTGAAACTCTAATTCACTAATTGATTGATGTTTGTGTTGTTTGTTTATTTGTTTGATAATTTTGAACCATTTAGCCTAATTGAACCGAATATTGAATTGTATTGAAAATGGTCGCATTTGCTTGCATATACATGTACTTACATTGAACAGGTCATAGCAAGGAGACTAGAGCAGAGAATAAAATTTGTTTGCCCGACAAATAGGTACATGTTTACTATATAATTTACTGTTTTGTTTGGGTGATGATGATTTTATGAGCCTATTGGCTAGCCGCTTGGCCTTTTATTTTTCTTTTTGAGATCAGAAGGCCTGTATGGCAATTTCTGGATTTTCCCGTGCTCCCGGTGCAGGGGAGGTTATGGCGAAATTTTTCGAAAATTTTTGGTGTTAGCCAAATTTTTGGGATTTTTGAAAAGTTCTTAAAAACTGAAAAGTTGAAGAACTTAAGCCATAGTCAAAACACTGCAAGTTGAGTTTATTTGTGAAACAACTTTCGGCTTTGTTCCTTTTCGGGGACGAAAAGTTTTAAGTGGGGGAGATTGTAATAACTCGGAAATCTAGGCCGGTTTAAAATTTTTATTTTGGCAATTTTAGCGAATTTTGATTATTTAAAATGAATTATTTTAAATAATATCGATGAGAAATTTATTTTGAATATAATTCGAACGTATATATTATATACGTCATCGTTAGAATATAAATAATTATATATAATTATAAATAGAATTGAAAATGGGGTGGTAGTTCGATAATTCGATTTTAAACTTCAATTGAATGTACCGGGTGCAAAATAAACTGGATTTTAGTGAAACCAAAAATAATAGGATCTATTCGTGAATATCTTTCCAACGAATCCGAAAAATTGAGATTTCATAGCGGGAATCAAAAGATATGTCCAATTGAAAATTCTGAATAGTCGCTATGGAATTCAAGCCCTTAAAAATGGGAATTTTGCAAACGACCTCGGATTTCGACGAAACCACTTTTGTTGGATCCGTGATGTCAAATTATTGCTAGGTTTCAAATTTCATAAATTTTCAATTCAATATGCGAGCGTGGCAAAGGAAAACGCGTTTGACCAGTTTCAGTTGATTTTAATCGACTGGAAAATGGCCATTTTTCCAACGGTCCCGGAATTCGACGAAACTAGTTTTGTTAGGACCGTATCGTTAATACGAGGCTAGAAAATATTTTTCTGAAATTTTTAAAGTTCGTATATGACCCCGGTAAATTGAAATGCGTGTACGAATTCAATATATAGAGTTATATGTTGATTTTAACGGAAACTGATCGAAACGATCGAATCAGCCTACGATACATATCCCATTGTGTTCGGAATGGGGGTAATACGCTATGGACGACAGGCGATGGGCCTCGTTTCGAGGTCGAAATAAAAAGTACCTTTTTAGAAATTAAATAATTAAATAATATAAAATTAAAATATCTTCCCTCTCCCTATCTATTCACTCTGCCCCCCCCCCCCCCCCGATTAAATCAGAATTCGAAATTAAAAAAAAAAAAAAGAAGGCGCAGCCGCAGCCGCGCCCCAGGCGATCGATCGCCTCGACGCCGCCCAACCACCAGGAGGCGGTCGCCTCCGACCAGACCCCCCCTGCCTGCTTCCACCGCGCGACGTAAATCCCGACCCCCTTTTCTTCCTCTTCCGCCGCGATGAACCCCAGACCCCACCCCGGAGCAGCACATCATCCCACGCGCCCTCTTCCTCCTCCGGCACCGCCAGCGACGCTCCAGCCCCCCCCCCCTTTAGACGATGTACAGTAAGTTTTTTTGTTTTAATTAATTTATTTAGTTTAAAGCAAAATTCAGGCTTTTATATATGAAATAACAATGAAAAAGTTTGAATTTTTATTAGGCAAAAGATTAGATTTTTAAAATAGAAAAGATTAGATTTTTAAAATAGAAAAGATTAGATTTTTAAAATAGAAAATATTAGATTTTTAAAATAGAAAAGGGCGAAATATTTATATAGAGAGTAGCATGATAAAAATAGAATTTTATCTATATAGCAACGATGTAAAAATAGAATTTTTATCTATATAGTAGCGATGTATAAGTAGAATTTTTATCCATATAGCGTGATTTTAAAAATGGGATTTTTATATATTGAATAGCAAAGTATAAATTCGATTTTTATATATTGGATAGCAAAGTAAAAATTCGATTTTTATATATTGAATAGCAAAGTAAAAATTCGATTTTTATATATTGAATAGCGAAGTAAAAATAGGATTTTTATATATTGAATAGCGAAGTAAATATAGGATTTTTATATACTGAATAGCGAAGTAAAAATATGATTTTTATATATTGAATAGCGAAGTAAAAATATGATTTTTATATATTGAATAGCGAAGTAAAAATTCGATTTTTATATATTGAATAGCGAAGTAAAAATTCGATTTTTATATATGTAGTGGCTACGGGCAACGAAAGTGACGAAAGGCGAGAACGACGAAGACTTCTACATAAGAAGAGTCGAGATGGTTGGATTAGCTAGTCGGTGAGAACTTCTCACTCAAATTTCTTTTTCTAGTTATATATATATATACTAGGATGCAGACGGTGCTTAGTAGCACCCGACACCCGTCATCCACAGACCATGGATGGCTTGTTTGTTTGATTGATGTGCTGTGAAAATTGTTTGTGATGTTGATGTGAAATCGAAAATAAAAGGTAGATGGTTGAAATAAATTAATTATCGTTAAAAATATAATTTTTAACGTGAAAGTGAATAAATAAATATTTATAAACAAATCGGCCGATTTGTTTATATACACTGATTTGACTGATATTGATTGGGTCGATAAATTTTACACATCGCCCAACTGCACAAATAAAAATCTGTGTTTGTTGATTTGAAACCCCACACGGGTATTGGGATGATATTTGGCATACACTATTCCCAATTAATTAATTGTATGTCGATCGATTGGTCGACAGACTGTGTAAGCGTTGATTATTTATATTTGATGCTTATGCAGTTGTGTGGTGCACCTTGGATGATGGTTGATTGTTGATCGTTGCTATTATATACATGTGTTGTATGGAATCCATATAATTAACGTTGTATGGTAATTGATTGGGCCTCATTCCAATCGGGAAAATAATGAATATAATAAAAGGAAATTCATGTGTTGAATATAAAAATAGTCACGTGTTGACGATGTTCATGTGTTGAAACTATTTATGTGTTGAGTAAAATATTTTAATAATAAAATATACATCTTTATCATATTTAAAATTTGAACTACTTCACGGTGGAGTCTAATTGAAAATCAAACAATAGATACCCTAATTTTATAAAATATTTTACATAACAAAAATAGATGTGTGTTGAAAGGAATATAATTCATGTGTTGAATAGAATATATATTCATTTGTTGAATAGAATAACGGAGTTTTTGAAAAATATAAAACCGTGTTGATTAGAGATGCGTTATTTTGACGCGAACGATATTTATATCGATTTTATTCGTTTTACAATGAATATTGAAAAGTGATTTCAAAATTTAATATTTTGAACTGAAAATCAAATTAAATTAGATTAAAAATTCAATATGAAATTTTATTGAATCAATTTGAAATGAATTATAATCGAATAGAAAATGAATTCGATTTGAATTGAATAGAAAGTGAATTTGAATTCAAATTGAATAGAAAGTGAATTTGAATTCGAATTCGAATTAAATAGAAATGAATTCAAATTGAATTATATTGAAATTGAATTAAAAACGAATTGAAATTGTTTTGAATGAAATTTAAAACGAACTGAAATTGAATTGAAATCAATTTGAAATGAATTCAAGTTGAATTAAATAGAAGGTAAATTCAAATTGAATTGAATTGAAACGAATTAGAATTTGAATTGAATTGAAACGAATTTGAATTCGAATTAAATAAAATTGAAATGAATTCGAATTGAATTGAAATCAAACCGATTTGAAATTGAAGATGAAGTTGAAATTGTTTTTGAAATGAATTTAAAACGACTTATAAAATACGTTTTAAAAGGAAATCGACGAAGTATATAATATATATATTATATATAATGGCCAGAATAGAACGCGCCGCGCCGCGGCAGTTCGTGAATTTCGACCATTGACTTCGAACTGACATTGCGGGAGATCCGACCGTCGGATTCTCCTAAAACCGGAACCGTTGGGTTCGTATCGAAAAGGGCTTTCCAATGAATATTAGAAATTTGAAATCTAACGGTTGGATTTGGAATTATGTCCAAATCAAATTTGGAAAAGGTCGTTGTAAGTGCAGTTCGATGGCCGTTGATGGAAATCGACTGTACGGGCCTTGATAAAATTATTAAAATTATCTATAATTTGTGTAAAATCATAAGAAATGATTTGGGAAAAATTGGGCTGAAAAATTCCGTATTTGAAAAGATAAAAATAGATTTTTATCGAAATGAACTAGTTTTGAACTAGAATTAAAATCAATTTATTTTTTAAATAAATAAATTGAATTTGAAAGTGATTTTAAAAATAATCAATATTCCCAATACGTGGATTGGACTGGAGTTGAATCGAAATTATCTTCGGAATATTTCGATGTTGGATTTCGTGAATATACAGATATTATTATGGGAATTTGAAAGATATATTTTAATATCATTATTTCCAATACGATATTTGTTGGTTTCAGAATTTGATATTGAATATAAGCCGGTATATTTTCTATTCAGAGCCTTGTATTTAATATCAAATGTGATTTGGGTTTATCGTGAACCGTGTTTTAGATGACATTGGTTCTTTAACCTAGTTAAAGGCAGGATGTTGATGTTTGAAAAGATTAAAACTAAGTGGAGTTTTAATGAATCTTTAATTAGATTAAAAGGTGAATTGATAATTTAAATTATCAAATATGAAAGGTGATCGAGAATGGAGTACCACCATGTAACACCCCGTATTTCTGTTAATACTAATATTCACAAATTAAAAGAATTAATATTGAGAATTTGCACGAAATAGCCTTAAAAAGGCATATAACAAATTTGAGATATGTGAATTGCCTTAAAAGGCGAAAAATGGAATTAAGACATTAATTGGAAAATTAATGTGTAGAAATGGTCATAAGTTAATTATGGATTAATTTGAATTCACGAATAGGTGCGTGTGTGTGTGTATATATATATATATATATATATATATATATATATATGGGCAGTTAATATAAATATGAATATAAGTTTATTAATTTGCTGAGTCACTTCTGACTCATTGCTGAGTCAATAAGATAAACCCCATCTGGTCTGAATGGCTGCGGTTATTTCTAGGTTAAATCTAATGGCCTAAATGAATCCTAACATCTATAAATAAGTGGGTAGACTCTAACCCTAAATCATTTGAAAAATTGGAGAGCTACCGACATGCCGTTGCCATGGAGTTCAGCATAGCCGTCACAAACTAAAGAAGAAGAAGGCCTAATCTACAAACTAAATCTACTCAAATCAAATCAAAAGCTCTCTCTCTTTCTATTTCTCTTCTTTAAAATTGTGAGTATGATGAATCTCACAATATTATTATAAAATAATTTGATTAAGTTATGAATGGATCACAAGAAAGTGATATGAATTATTATGTATTTGTAAATTATGTTGTGGATCTCTTGTTATGTTATTATGTTATCATATATATGTTATTATGTTGTAGTGATTATGTTGTAAATAATCCTATGCTATGTCATATGTGATTAATCATGCTATGCTATGTTGTAAATCATATCATGCTATGTTGCAAATTATGATATGCTATGTTGTAAATCTTATATATGTTGTAGATCTCATGTTATCACATATGTTGAAATACTTATGTTATATGATAATGATGTCATGTTAAGTTGTGTTGAATCATACAAGTTGTAAAATCATGATGTTAGTATTTATGCGAATTGGATCATGTTTAAAGTTTATGTTTTTTTTATAATAGATCTTGAATATGGGAATTTGCCTATTTGGTTAGTTGTACACATATACATGAATCTATGATTAAATGAATTTTGATTTTTGGGAATTTGCCTATTGAGTTAGGTGTACCCATATAAAACCATATTGTTAATGATGCTGATTCACACATGTCCTATACAAGTTTATGAAATTTGATCAAAATCATATTATGTGAATTATGAATAAGTTGACACCCTTAGATCCATGACATGTATAACCTTATGCAAGTTGTAATGTATGCAAGTTTTACCCCTTGTTATGATTTATTTAGTCACATATATATGTTGTTGTTGTGAATATTTTCTTTTATGCTATGAGTTAGACTAATCGGGTCTAGCATACATTTTGCGAATAAACGTTCAAACGTGGGGTAGGAGTAATATTAGGAAATTAATAAATTGGGGTGCAATTGATATGATTTTGCATGCCTTAAATGGATGTCCATAATTGAGTCAATTATGGACATTGTTAAATTTGGAATTAATTAATAATTCAAGTAGGGAATTATTAAAATTGGGGAAAGTGGATTATTAATAATAATCAATGCTTAGGACACGAGGTTGGACCCGTTTGTGACGTAAACCTGCCCGGACCCGCCCGGCAAATCCAGTAGTCACAAATGTCGGCCCAATGTGAGAGTTCCTAGGCCCAAACTAAAGCATAACAGTTGTAACGACACGAGGTTAGACTCTTTTATGGTGTAAGACTGCCCGGACCCGCCCGGCAAATCCAGCTGCCATAAATGCCAGTCTAATGTGAGAGGTCTTTATGAGGTTATGCCTTAATGAATTAAGAAATACTTAGCCAGATAATCATGTAAGGTGGGGCATTGGGGTTAAGTAGGTGCCTTGGGTGGCCTGAGGAATCTAGTGGTTGCCTTTAGAGGCATTTGAAATGCGATTAGACTTAACCAAATACACATGTAAATGAACATGACTAAGTGGGTTGAGTGGATGGACTAATGGGACAAGCTTAGGTGGAATGCTTGTGGGAAATAATGGGGGCCCATTTCAACCAGTATCCCAAAACGTATCTTTGTGGGCTCGACCCAAGTCGAGGACGGGACACGCATACTGGGTTTGACTATAAGAGGCCAAAACAGGGAGCGGTGGCAACGCAAGTCCAACGGGTTTCATATGCGTGTGTGGACCCGGGCTGGTAGGTAAGACGTTGTTGCATCGTGTAGGTATAAGTCGTGCATCTCCGTTATATCGGGTTGCCACTTTAGGGGAATGATACACCCCACTGTGGGGCCAGCACGGGTATCTACGAGTAGGGAGCCGATCGAAAAATGGAAAGTGGGGTACACCTAGTGGAGATAGGGGCAGGCGGCACCTATGTAGTCAGCTAGGAGTACGTAAAGCCATTAAGAAAGTTTCTAAGTGAAGCTAAGTGGAATCAATCTTTAGGGTGACTGGTGTGGTGCAGTATAGTGTTTATCCTTTAGTATTTAGGAGCGCCTATAACGTTTCCTTTAGCGATTGTCTATGTCCTTAATCTGCTCTTTCATAGACATTTCCTTGTTTTCCAGCTTATGCCTTAGTCCAGTTATTTTGATAATGGTATTGTAGAATTATCATACTCGCCAGACTTTATGTCTGACCCCCCCCCCTCTTTTTCATCTTTTTCTCCCTTCAGGTCCTCAAGTTGGGCCAAGTTCCAATGGAGTCTGATTGGATTGCTTATCTCTTGGAAAGCTTGGACTGCTGAAGTAAAGTCACGCTTGTTATCTTTCTTTTTAATGGCTATTTATGTAATGGGATTATGTACTTGTTTTATCAAGATAGATATTGTACTTGACTTTGATTATGGTGTTATGATGTAATCAAACATGTTTTGACTTCTGCTGCAATTGAAATAAAGTTTTTAAATTTCCAAGTACTATTTTATATCTGTCTTGTTGAAATTTTACTGTTCTATATTCACCTAAAACCTCCATAGAAGTTAATGCATTCCCTTTGTGAGTGACATTAATGGACGTGGGGTGTTACACGTGGTATCAGAGCATAAGGTTACCAGAACAGATAAAATTTTTAGAAAAATATTTTTCTAAAGTATTTTTGGAAGAAGTGCTTTCAAAAATATGTTATTTAGAGAAAGTTTTTATGAAAAACATAATCCCAAATAGCCATATCCTTATCTTTATCCTTCGAATTCTCCATTTTGAATCTTTCCTTTTTCGTTTCAGCATGGCTGAAGATCTTAATCTCCCAGAAGGTGTGACGGTTCCAGGGTGGTTTAGGAGATATTTGGAGGTTAGGGCCACCACTGCAGGCCCAGCAGATGTTCCTCCACCCCCAGTTGCACCCATTCCTCCTCCTCCTCCTCGTGTTGACACTTTTGCAAAGACGTGCAAGGAATTTAAGGCTATGGTAGGAAAAACTTTTCAAGGGACTGAGACGTTTGTGGAGGCCAGAGACTGGCTTAAGGAGACTGAGGAATTGTTGGATATCTTTGAAGTGGAAGATGGGAGGAAAGTCCGTTTAGCTGCTTGGTTAATGAAGGGAGAGGCCTCGTTTTGGTGGGAGGTCACTAACGGGGAACGTCCAGTTGATTCATGGGCGGATTTCAGACGAAGGTTTGAGGCAAAGTTTCTTTCAAGGGCAGAGGAGAATTTAAATATGGAAAAATTCCTGACATTAAAGCAAGGGAGCTTATCAGTGAAGGAGTATGTCAATAAATTTAATCAGTTAGCAAGGTTTGGCTTGGAGTTGGTGAACACGCCAGAGAAGAAAGCTTTGAGGTTCGTTAGAGGCTTGAATGAACCGTTGCAAGGGTTGGCTATGATCCACATCCCTATGGGAGCCACCTTTGAAAGGCTAGTAGAAATGGCACTTATGCATGAGGATAAGGCAGTTGAAAAGAAAGGGGATCAGAAGAAACCCCAACAGCAAAATAAGAAGGGTGGTAAAAACAATAATGGCAAAGGGAAGAAGAGATGCTTCAATTGTGGGACGCCTGGCCATCTCAGCAAAGATTGTAGAAAGAAAAAGAAGACTGGTTATTTTCATTGTGGAGATGCGGGACATTTGGTGAAGGACTGCCCAAAGAAGGGGCAGAGGGCAGGGTCTACCTCGAGAGGACAGGTGCAGGCTCTTATGGCACCAGGGCAGGCAAGGGGGCAAGTTCAGGCTATTGCGGCCCCACCGCTGCAAGAAAGAGGTAGAACAATTTCTGTTGAAAGCTTAGTTTTTCTGTTTGATCATCTTGTCCGTACCTTATTCGATTCTGGCGCATCTCATTCGTTTATCTCTGCATCATTAGTTGAATTACTGCACTTGAACACCAGTTTAGTAGAGGATCCCTTGGTTGTTTCAAATCCAATTGGGGGTTCGGCTCATTTGACCATGATATGTTTGGATTTGAAAATCTCTATACTTAGCGTTGAATTTAGATGTGATGCGTATGTATTGGGCTTCACGGGCTATGGGCTAATTTTAGGAATGGATTGGTTATCTAGAAATGGGGCCATTCTTGATTGTGAAAGGAGAGTAGTTAGGCTTGTGACTCGCCTTGGTAATGCTCTCGACATCTTTTGTAGTCCCATAAATTCCGTTATGCTAAGTTATCTTGAATCGCTTGACGCGTCTGTAGAGAATCTGCGAACGGTAGAGGTGGTCCGGGAATATCCGGATGTGTTTGAGGAGGTGAAGGGCTTACCTCCAAAGCGGGAGATAGACTTTCGAATTTCTCTTGTGGATAATGCTAAACCCGTATCTTTGCCAGTGCGCCACATGGCTCCTCGTGAAAGGAGGGAACTCAATAAGCAAGTGAAGGAGTTGCTTGAGAAGAGGTTCATAATACGCAGTATATCAGAGTGGGGTGCTCCAGTAGTATTTGCTACAAAGGCGGATGGGTCCCTTAGACTTTGTGTGGACTATAGAGAAATAAACAAGCTTACTAAAAAGAACCGACACCCACTGCCGAGGATTGACGATCTCTTTGATCAGTTAGTTGGCGCCTCAGTGTTTTCGCAGTTGGACTTAGCCACTGGCTTTCATCAACTGAGAGTGGCTGAGGATAGTATAGATAAGACTGCTTTTAGGACTCCTGACGGATTCTATGAATGGCTAGTGATGCCCTTTGGTTTGACAAATGCCCCCGCATATTTTGTTGATTTGATGAGTAGGGTGTTTAGGGAGTACCTTAACAAATTCGTGGTAGTCTTTGTGGATGACATCTTAGTCTTTTCTAAGAATGAAGAAGAGCATGCCCTACATCTTAGGGAAGTGTTGGAAACCCTTCGAGCGCATAACCTTAAGGCAAAATTTTCTAAGTGTCACTTCTGGAGGAAAGAAGTACGGTTCTTAGGGCACGTGGTTTCCAAGGAAGGGATAACAGTGGATCCCGCAAAGGTGGTGGCCATCCAAGATTGGAAGGTCCCTAAAAATGTAACTGAAGTAAGAAGTTTCTTGGGGTTAGCTGGCTATTATAGGAAGTTTATCAAAGACTTCGCAAAAATATCAGCTCCATTAACACGGTTAACGAAGAAGAACCTGGTTTTTACGTGGGACGAAGATTGTGATGATGCGTTCCAACGTTTAAAGAGAGCCTTAACTTCAGCCCCAGTCTTAGTGCTGCCAGACGGGAATAAACCATTTACCGTCTATACTGATGCTTGTGGGACGGGACTTGGCGCGGTCCTCATGCAAGAGGGAAGAGTAATAGCCTATGGTGGAAGGCAGTTGAGGGTTCATGAAAAGAATTACCCTACACATGACCTTGAGTTAGCCGCAATTGTTTTCGCGCTTAAGTCTTGGCGTCACTATCTTTTTGGTGAGAAATTCGAACTGTTCACTGACCACAAATCATTAAAATACTTATTCTCTCAAAAGGATTTGAATTTAAGGCAGCAACGGTGGATGGAATTCCTTGCCTCCTACGATTTTGAAATAGCATATACCCCGAGCAAGGGTAACGTGGTAGCAGACGCCTTAAGTAGGAAAAGGTTGTCCTTGAGTCCGTTGTTTGTTGAACGACGAAGCTTAGAATTCATCTCCATGTTTGACTTTAGACCCTCCGTTGACCTAGTACCTGGTTTGTTAGCATCCTTGGAGGTTAGACCTACACTTCTAGGACGAGTTGGTGAGGCACAGCATGACGACCCCCAGTTGGTTGAGATAGTAGAAAAGCTCAAAGGAGGGGAGTCATCTAGCCATCTTCGTAGGTATACCCTAGACGATAAGGGTTGGTTACGAAGGGATAATAGACTTTGTGTACCACAAGACGAAGACTTAAGGAAGGCCATTCTTGATGATGCTCATCGCTCAAAGATGACCATTCATCCCGGCGGAGACAAGATGTACAAAGATATGAAGCGGGTTTTCTTTTGGGCCGGTATGAAAAAGGATGTGGCCGAGTACGTCGCTAGATGCTTGGTGTGCCAACGAGTAAAAGCGGAACAAAAGAAACCCGGTGGGTTGCTTCATCCATTGGAAGTTACAGTATGGAAATGGGAAAGCGTCTCAATGGATTTTGTGGATGGGTTACCAAGATCAAGGAAGGGTAATACGGGGATTTGGGTTATAGTAGATAGACTTACTAAGAGCGCCCATTTTATTCCCGTGAAAAGTAAGAGGACTGCTCCGTGGTTGGCTTCTGTATACATTAAAGAGATAGTTCGTTTGCACGGTATTCCTTCTAGTATAGTAAGCGACCGTGATCCCATCTTCACTAGCGAATTTTGGAAGAGTTTACAAGAGGCGGTAGGGACTCAGCTATGTTTGAGCACCGCATATCATCCTCAGACGGACGGCCAGACCGAGAGGGTTAATCGTATTCTAGAGGATCTTTTAAGGCTTTGTATCCTAGACTTTGGGGGTACATGGGAAGAGCACCTTCCGTTGGTAGAATTCGCATATAATAATAGCTTTCAGTCTAGTATTGGCATGGCACCTTTCGAAGCTCTTTATGGAAGGCCTTGCCGTTCGCCTACATGTTGGTGGGAATCTACCGATAAAATCCTACTTGGGCTCGATATGGTTAGGGAAACCTCGGAGAAGATTGATTTGATTCGAAGGAGGATGAAAGCAGCACAAGATAGGCAGAAATCGTATGCTGATAAGTGGAGGACAGATCTTGAGTTTGACATTGGGGACATGGTTTTTATCAAAGTGTCTCCGTTACGGAATGTTGTTCGCTTTGGGTCCGTTGGGAAATTAGCACCAAGGTTTGTAGGGCCGTTTCCTATAAAAGACAGGATTTGAAAGATGGCGTATAGGGTGGAGTTGCCTGAGAAACTTAGTGGAGTACACGACGTATTCCATGTATCACATTTGAGGAAGTGTTTGCACAAGACCGCGGAGGTGGTAGAGCCGAGCTTGCTTAAAGAGGTGGAAATAGAGCGTGATGCAACAATTAGACGAGCTCCTACATGCATTCTTGGGTCGGAGATCAAAAAGTTGAGAAATCGAGAGGTCAGACTAGTTAAAGTGCAATGGGGAGATGATGAGAGCAACGCTACTTGGGAGACAGAAGGGAAGATGCGTTCGCTATACCCTTTTCTTTTTGAGGGTATGTCTTTTAATTTCTCCTTTATCGCTTATCTTATCTTATCTTTAGTATGTCCTCTCATTAGTATCTTTGACCTTTAGTTAGGATAATCCTATGGTTGAAACATGTGTTTGAGACATGTTATGTATGATGGATGCAAAATGGATGCAAGTGGTTGCTAGTGGTTGCTCGTGGATGCATATATACACACACTTTAGGCACTAGATCGGCTCAGTCACTACATATTGCATATTGCATAAATGAATGTATTTAGTATAATGGATGTATAATGGTTGTACCATCATATAGATGTTGCATTCGGTTGAATGGATGTGCACGCATATAGAAGTAGTTTGTAAGCAATTAGGATCTTTTGCATACATAATGGATGCATGGCACTATCATGAATTGCATCAAGGAGGTCAACTGAATCAGTGTACCGCCTGATTTTGCATTAGATACGGACATAGACACACACTGTGCATTTAAACATGAAAGCATTAGAATTCTATAAGGACAATGGATGCCAGTGTTTGTTGATTGAGTAGATGGTTGATGATGGGATATAAACTTGAAGATTTCGGGGTCGAAATCCCTTAAGGAGGGGAGAATGTAACACCCTGTATTTCTGTTAATACTAATATTCACAAATTAAAAGAATTAATATTGAGAATTTGCACGAAATAGCCTTAAAAAGGCATATAACAAATTTGAGATATGTGAATTGCCTTAAAAGGCGAAAAATGGAATTAAGACATTAATTGGAAAATTAATGTGTAGAAATGGTCATAAGTTAATTATGGATTAATTTGAATTCATGAATAGGTGTGTGTGTATATATATATATATATTTATATATATATGGGCAGTTAATGTAAACATGAATAGAAGTTTATTAATTTGCTGAGTGTTTGCTGAGTCACTTCTGACTCATTGCTGAGTCAATAAGATAAACCCCATCTGGTCTGAATGGCTGCGGTTATTTCTAGGTTAAATCTAATGGCCTAAATGAATCCTAACATCTATAAATAAGTGGGTAGACTCTAACCCTAAATCACTTGAAAAATTGGAGAGCTACCGACATGCCGTTGCCATGGAGTTCAGCATAGCCGTCACAAACTAAAGAAGAAGAAGGCCTAATCTACAAACTAAATCTACTCAAATCAAATCAAAAGCTCTCTCTCTCTTTCTATTTCTCTTCTTTAAAATTGTGAGTATGATGAATCTCACAATATTATTATAAAATAATTTGATTAAGTTATGAATGGATCACAAGAAAGTGATATGAATTGTTATGTATTTGTAAATTATGTTGTGGATCTCTTGTTATGCTATTATGTTATCATATATATGTTGTTATGTTGTAGTGATTATGTTGTAAATAATCCTATGCTATGTCATATGTGATTAATCATGCTATGCTATGTTGTAAATCATATCATGCTATGTTGCAAATTATGATATGCTATGTTGTAAATCTTATATATGTTGTAGATCTCATATTATCACATATGTTGAAATACTTATGTTATATGATAATGATGTCATGTTAAGTTGTGTTGAATCATACAAGTTGTAAAATCATGATGTTAGTATTTATGCGAATTGGATCATGTTTAAAGTTTATGTTTTTTTTATAATAGATCTTGAATATGGGAATTTGCCTATTGGGTTAGGTGTACCCGTATACATGAATCTATGATTAAATGAATTTTGATTTTTGGGAATTTGCCTATTGAGTTAGGTGTACCCATATATAACCATATTGTTAATGATGTTGATTCACACATGTCCTATACAAGTTTATGAAATTTGATCAAAATCATATTATGTGAATTATGAATAAGTTGACACCCTTAGATCCATGACATGTATAACCTTATGCAAGTTGTAATGTATGCAAGTTTTACCCCTTGTTATGATTTATTTAGTCACATATATATGTTGTTGTTGTGAATATTTTCTTTTATGCTATGAGTTAGACTAATCGGGTCTAGCATACATTTTGCGAATAAACGTTCAAACGTGGGGTAGGGGTAATATTAGGAAATTAATAAATTGGGGTGCAATTGATATGATTTTGCATGCCTTAAATGGATGTCCATAATTGAGTCAATTATGGACATTGTTAAATTTGGAATTAATTAATAATTCAAGTAGGGAATTATTAAAATTGGGGAAAGTGGATTATTAATATTAATCAATGCTTAGGACACGAGGTTGGACCCGTTTGTGACGTAAACCTGCCCGGACCCGCCCGGCAAATCCAGTAGTCACAAATGTCGGCCCAATGTGAGAGGTCCTAGGCCCAAACTAAAGCATAACAGTTGTAAAGTCACGAGGTTAGACTCTTTTATGGTGTAAGACTGCCCGGACCCGCCCGGCAAATCCAACTGCCATAAATGCCAGTCTAATCTGAGAGGTCTTTATGAGGTTATGGCCTTAATGAATTAAGAAATACTTAGCCAGATAATCATGTAAGGTGGGGCATGGGGGTTAAGTAGGTGCCTTGGGTGGCATGAGGAATCTAGTGGTTGCCTTTAGAGGCATTTGAAATACGATTAGACTTAACCAAATACACATGTAAATGAACATGACTAAGTGGGTTAAGTGGATGGACTAATGGGACAAGCTTAGGTGGAATGCTTGTGGGAAATAATGGGGGCCCATTTCAACCAGTATCCCAAAACGTATCTTTGTGGGCTCGACCCAAGTCGAGGATGGGACATGCATACTGGGTTTGACTATAAGAGGCCAAAACAGGGAGCGGTGGCAACGCAAGTCCAACGGGTTTCATATGCGTGTGTGGACCCGGGCTGGTAGGTAAGACGTTGTTGCATCGTGTAGGTATAAGTCGTGCATCTCCGTTATATCGGGTTGCCACATTAGGGGAATGATACACCCCACTGTGGGGCCAGCACGGGTATCTACGAGTAGGGAGCCGATCGAAAAATGGAAAGTGGGGTACACCTAGTGGAGATAGGGGCAGGCGGCACCTATGTAGTCAGCTAGGAGTACGTAAAGCCATTAAGAAAGTTTCTAAGTGAAGCTAAGTGGAATCAATCTTTAGGGTGACTGGTGTGGTGCAGTATAGTGTTTATCCTTTAGTATTTAGGAGCGCCTATAACGTTTCCTTTAGCGATTGTCTATGTCCTTAATCAGCTCTTTCATAGATATTTCCTTGTTTTCCAGCTTATGCCTTAGTCCAGTTATTTTGATAATGGTATTGTAGAATTATCATACTCACCAGACTATATGTCTGACCCCCCCCCCCCCCCTCTTTTTCATCTTTTTCTCCCTTCAGGTCCTCAGGTTGGGCCAAGTTCCAGTGGAGTCTGATTGGATTGCTTATCTCTTGGAAAGCTTGGACTGCTGAAGTAAAGTCCAGCTTGTTATCTTTCTTTTTAATGGCTATTTATGTAATTGGATTATGTACTTGTTTTATCAAGATAGATATTGTACTTGACTTTGATTATGGTGTTATGATGTAATCTAACATGTTTTAACTTCTGCTGCAATTGAAATAAAGTTTTTAAATTTCCAAGTACTATTTTATATCTGTCTTGTTGAAATTTTACTGTTCTATATTCACCTAAAACCTCCATAGAAGTTAATGCATTCCCTTTATGAGTGACATTAATGGACGTGGGGTGTTACACACCAGTTTTGCTCCAAAGCGATAGTTAAATCTTTAATTAGATTTGAACGTGAAATGGTAATTAATTTTACCGATAACACCGTGGTGTTAGATATGGAGTATTACCCGTTTCCTCCATGGGATATATAGGTTGGGATTGGGAAATAAAATAAATAATTACTTCGGTGTGGTTCGCTAATCCCGACTAGCTTGAAATGATATCCAAAGGATGATTAAAGAATAAATTTAGAAGAATTTATCTTGGATAAAATTAATGGGAACATTTCCCTAAGAATGTGATTTTGTAAATAAAAGAATATTCTGAATTGGAACGAGGCGTTTCTTGTGTTTGTGTAACATTCGTTTATTATATACGTGGGTTATTCAGAAAGGCCGGGTTTATACCCATTCTGAATAACCGATTCGACGATATGTCGAAGATGAAGACGGTGGTAGAAGACCGGAAGTCTTCACATCGTTTGGGTGATTACTGATGATCTTGATTGGGCTGTACACCCAAGATGAGGGAAACAGTTGGTGATCGTCCAGACGTACTTGGAGATGGATGGATATGCGAGGAAAGTTCCTCCGGTTTCGTTCAGACCCAGAACGAACTTGTAAATGGATTGTGTGTCTGACATTGGATTTTATTCTGTGTTGATTGATCTCTATTAAATATACATCTGTTTGGCGACGGAGAATTTATTCTGTTGCTTAACGCCCTTCTCTGAGACGTACGAGCTCAGAGGTTGTATATCGATGGACATCAGTCGCATGGAGTGAATTGTCAGTGTGGCACGCGTAAGTGGCAATTGATCAGGGCTTCTGTTGAAAAGCAAAGTCTTGTGGTTGATGATCAAAGCACGGCCTGTGTGGCGTAGCTTTGTGTATAACGTGAATTCGCGAGCCTCACACCTCGGTATGAGTCAAAAACGGGATACGGACCCAAGGAGTGCACGACGTTTCTTTCTAGCTAGGGTGGTGCCAGTGACCTACCAGCCCTGACATTTATATACTTTTCACCTGTGTGGTTGCTGGATACGAGGCGCCTCGGATATAGGTCTGTAAGGACCGGGAAACGTGTGTTCAGGAATAATTAATCCTCAAAAGTAAGAGAGGACCGGCCTTGGAGGTTCCAAAGGATCAGAGTGGGGTCCTGAGGCATTTGCTAGAGTGTCTCGAACACGGAGAGGAGCTTGCCCCTTGCCTCGACTCATGACGGAAATCCAATTTCCAATACGTGATATTGTGGTTTTAATTGTAGAACTAGTATGGCGACATGATATATGGTACCCATGCCGTCTATGATTGATATTTATGATTGAAAATGTTTTGACACTATACACCTATGATAGTATCAAATGATTTGTTTAAACGTATCAAGCATTATTTGGCTATTATAAGGGAAAACCCTATCCTCCGGCTTGCGTTGCATTGTGTGATGGGACCTGGGTCTTATAATAGCTTCATTTTTCCAAAAACCATTGCGTTTTTTTTGTTATATGCACAAGTATTCTTGGGAGAAAACCCGTTCCGTGTTATACGGCGTGGTCCCTTGAATTACTCTCTTTTAAAGTAAAGTTTTAAATAACTGTTTTAGTTCTCACACCGGTCACATGACTGACCTGGAGTTTATTGTTTTAACCTAAACTTTGGGTGCCCCTATTTTTGACATGGGCAGCTAGTAGTTTTGGTTTTGTAGATTTATATCCACAGAATCCTGATTTACAGCTGGAACGATGCTCGGAAAGCTCTATATCCATGTATCACTTTCAGTTGTGTTTTGTATATTTTTCCGCTGCTATGTAATTTATTGTAATCTCTGATATTTATTGAATGTAATTTATTCATTTATACTCTGTATATTCTTGTATCTGATGGAATTGTTGCAATAACAATGAAATGTTCTTCCGTTTGCGTTCTATTTTGTCTTGTTCTCAATTCTATCTGTGCTTTCCTTCACGGGGAAGTTCGGGTTGTCTCACTAAATCATGTTTACATAAGCCTTAATTTAGGCTTAATGAATGTATAAGGTCCATGTCATAGGCATAAACAAAAAAAAGGGATCAATTTCTAGTTTTTGCCACAAACTTACAAGTTCCATTGTTTTCATATACAATTGTTCAATAGGCTTGCATCAATCAATTTATGCCACAAACATCAATACACAAGTCATGATAGAACCATCGCAATACATAGAATTTATACAATACAATAACACAATTCTATTTTCATTTGCATCGAATCACATCACAATTTTTATTCATATTCTGAAAGGTCACTATACTTACAACGAATGCAGAATCTTGAATTCTGGATTTTGAATTCTGAAATTGAGATGCGCTCCTTTGGGTAGACTAACGTTGCGTTGATTAATTTGATTAACTTTAATCTTCTTCTTAATTTCATTCGTCTCTAGGCCTTTCTCTCTTGATGGCTATGTTCAATTCCTCCCTAGCAGAATGACGACTCCTTTCTCATTTTTTTGTGTGAATTTTCAGTTGAGACTTAGGGTATATTTATAGATTTTTAAGTTGTTTTGAGCCGTCAGATGAAGACAGGAGGAATCTAGGCCATTCAAAGTTCAGAGAGCCAATCAAGAGGTGACACGTCAGCCCTAGTGACACACAGAGCCACAGAAATTCGAGCCAGAGCCAGACCTGACCAGCCAGGTCGACCAGGCAGGTCGACACCCAGGTCGACACTATGGTCGACCTGGGGGGGTCCAGGTCGACACTATGGTCGACCTGGGGTGACCAGGTCGACACCATGGTTGACCCTATGGTTGACCTGGTCTTTGGGCGGGAATTTTCCCGCCTAGCCAAGTTTGAACCTGAAATTCGAATTTTTGAAATTTAAACTGAGCTGTTTGAATTTTAAACTTTATTCTGAAACTTCTGAAGGCCATAACTCCTTCATACGGAGTCCGATTCGCGCAAACTCGGACTCTATCTCAAGCAAAATTCCGAGACGAATGCAATGGCGTAACCCGTTTCCCTTAATTCTTTCATTTAGAATTAATTACACTTTAATTTGCGAAGCTTAGCATTATAGAACAGGGTGTCACATTTTCATATATAATTCCATAGTTGAATATCGTTCAAATATTCAATACAATGTATATTGTACAATTTTACTCAGATTTGGGTGAATAATGTATATATTTATATTTATATTTTTCGAGGGGTTAACATAATTTTCTTTCTTTATTAATATTTTTAAGTTTAATGATTTGGTTTAATCAATATCCAAACATTTCCTTTTGCATTCAATCTTGCCATAAGGTTCCAAACATTACAAAAAGATTATTAACTGTGGTTATTGTAAATTATGCCTAATTAATGGAATAGACATATTTAAAATTCACAAGAAATATATGTGTATATATATTTTTGGCATAGTTGATGCAAACTACGCACAAATATGTATATTTATATTTATACATACATTTGCACCACTTAACCCTTTTTCAATCTTTTTGTCATATCTCTTGTGAATTCAAAATAATGTCTTTTTGTTTAAAAAGAGAAAAACGACAAATTTACAACAATTAAGCCAAAAGCCCAACAAAATTGAATGCAAATAGGCATAATTCTTTTAAATTAAAACCACATAATTCATCAACTTACACC
Organism: Allium sativum; assembly: GCA_030737875.1. Taxonomy (NCBI): domain Eukaryota; kingdom Viridiplantae; phylum Streptophyta; class Magnoliopsida; order Asparagales; family Amaryllidaceae; genus Allium; species Allium sativum. The sequence goes on along the minus strand of CM060922.1, from coordinate 438,184,730 downwards.
GAAACTAGGGATTCAGAAGAAACTACATCCAAACAGTGCTATTGGAACTGATTTCCAAATCCTCAGTGTTTGCAACAAACTAAAATACATTTTACAACATAATTATAGGAAATATGTTAAACAAATTTAAGAATCTTATAATTGATATTATTCCTAACCATTATCCATAATTTTTAAGTTTTGATAGTATTTACTAGTAGATCTGATAGGTGTCAATTCAAATACAACAACATTATGAATAGATTTGATTAAAATATGCATATTTTTCGATCTGTTCAAACGAGACAAATAGGCTATTACAACTTTGTATGTAAATATCCCACTCACCTAAAAGCATCCAAATCTGAAGTTTGAATAATCTTTTAGGCCTACAATTTACAAATTCGTATAAATTTACAATTTATGTTAAAAGGGGATATTTTCAGATCTGTAGACATGTAAGAAGTAGGAAGAGAGGGGAGAATCTGATGTAGAGCGTCAATTCACATTCTCTTCTACTAATCTGATAATCCCTTTCAATTCTATGTGATTTATATTTGATTGGTTGTATATGAATATATTTCTAATTGAGAAATTTGGTTTGAAGAGTGAGGAAAATGGCAGATTTTCGTTGCTGCCTACATGTTTGTATGGAAAAGAATGAAGCGTTGCCCCTTTTATTTATAGGAGTGGAATTGGCCATGAACCGCTAGATTTACTTTGGCATACATTCGTCAATTCATTTAATGATATAATATAACCTAACCCCCTTAACCCTGGGCGTTACTGGGTGTTCTCGTGCCCAGCCTGTCGACCTCTTGGGTTGCCAGCTGCCCAGTGAGGCTGGTTAAATATGATATAATATATTTATATATTCTGATTTATTTATTATCCACCCGTTATAGTATTTCGTCCGTAACTTTTTCATATGGACTCCGTTTGCGAAACTCAAAACATGAAAGCAGACCAGAATATCGAGACGAATGCATCGACTAAAGTTTTATGGTCAATTTCCACCATTTGCAGAAATTCTTATTTTTGAGATTCTAATGATTAATTCCTATTGCCAAAATTCCGAGTTGTTACAGCACTACTAGCACACCCCATTTAGAGGTACTCCTACGAATAAACCCTTCCTGCAATTATTTGAGATTAGTTTGCCTATCTCTCCCCTTTTCTTAGTTGCCTTGTGCCTTAAAGTAAATGCTACCGGCCTCACATCCTTTTCGAGATCTATCCTAAAGATATCTCTCGGTGTGGTGGGAGTCCTACAGCCCCCTCAAAAAACATCACGAAACTCACATACAATTGGTATCACAGTTTTCCCTTCAAAATTAAAAGATATGGAAAATAAGGTCGAATCCCTACACCTTGTCCTACAAGGAATCTCTAAGCTGCGGTCTCCATGGCTTTTCGAACAAACCGCTCCCCTTTCATAGTTAAGGAAGCGAAAGGATGACCCTATAAAATGATAGCCAGCCTCTAAAATAAGACCATACCCCTCGAATTCAAGTACATATGCATAACAAAAAAGTCGACATCACTGCTGTCCAATACAAGTCTTTACAAGTAACATAAAGATGCATTTTCCCGCCGATAGGGTTAGGCACCTCTATCGGATGGTTAGCAAAGAAAAAGGGAGGTTTCAAAGAATCATCTATCTTCAATGAAATGAAGGAGTGGGTGGATTCTGAATCAAATAGGGTACATAAAGAAATTCCTAGAATAAAAATTATACCTTCTAATGCGGGTTGTCCCTGATCCCTGGAGGGATGACTAAGAATCGTTGCTACTTCCAAAGAATAGTTTTGACCACTCTGCACTAACTTCGGCTTAGGGAAGTTTCTTGCCAAGTGTCCATCATCCTGACATTTAAATCATTTTCCTTTGAATTCTGCCTTTTCCAAGTTCACTCTCCAGTCCTTCGCCTCATGCCCTTTCTTGTGGCATCTATGATATGTTGTGGAATCCTTCTTGAATTTTCCTTCCTTCTTCTTCTTATGCCACTAATTCTTCTTCTTATTCTTCCTATCACTTGAAGTACGTTATCCCTTATTAGTAGTCTTAACTTCCTTAACATTCTCATCTGAAATAGAATAGCTGCCTCAATAAAGACTTCAAATGTAGCTCCAAACGTAACTTGTGCGAAAAGCATCTCCTTTAATAGAGAATTCAATCCTTTAATAAATCTGAGGACTTTATTCATTGGTGTGTCCACAAACCTTATACCAAACTTGGATAATTCGATAAACTTCACTGCATGCTCTTTCAACTTCAGCTCTTCTTGTTTTAACTGGATAAACTTTTCTAGCTGCAGGGTCTTCTATGCATTGGTTACGGACTTGTTCTCAAAACGGGTCCTAAACTCGGCCCATGCAAACACTCTACCCATGTTCTCTTACGAAATTAGGTTCCACCATTCAAGGGCCTCCCCTTCAAATTCTAGGCTGCTACCGTACGCTTAATTTGATCTATCCATCGAGTAACTTCAAAAATCCATTCACACTCAAAGATCCACACTTTTAGCTTCAACGAAGTTATCAGTTCCCGAAAATGAATTGCCTCTTAAACTTACAAGATTTTGCAAAGATGAGGGGGGTTAAGGGCCCCTTCGACAGGTTGAGTTGTCGGTTCCACTGGGGAAGGATTGGCAGTAGGGACCTATTCCACAATCTGAAGGTTCTATTGGAATCATTCTAGCAAGTAACGAGATCTTGTCGGATTCCTTTGCTTAGTCTGGTTGTCAGCCATTTCTACTATATGAAAAAGGAAAACCCTTCAGTGGACTTTTAACAATAGTATCAAGGCTCGAAAAGAAAGAAAGAAAGATAAGGTTGCCTAGTATAATTGAGTATGTTTTGGGGTATAATACTTACATATATTTGTATATAAATATAATTATGAAAACACTTTTCAAATAAAAAATACGCCTCCCATAAATATATTTCCCCATAATCAAGTAACTTGCGCTCTGATACCAAATGTAAAAACTCACCCTGAGTGGACCTAAATTATGACCCAGAAAAGGCCTATCATAATTTAAAGCCACACTAAATGAATTGTTGTTTCCTATAAGGATTAACTATAACAGATATATAGAGAGGTCTAAAACAAAAATCAGAATCTCACACAGTGGAAGCGACAAAATATAATAGCATAAATATAAGATGTACCATTATTAAAAAACTAGAAATGTCAATTACACATGTCTCACAAAATAAAAGTTACATCATTATTCATGCCGATTACATTACAATAACAGTAATAAAGCAACTACCATTAATAACTATATCTTTGAGAGGATCCTCCTCAGAAAAATCATTCTCCATCCTTAATCAACTGTCTTACCTACTAACCTGTTGATGTTAAGATGAGAGAGGTCAGAACATAAAGTTTCGGTGAATGATATACATGTATGTTAATAAGGATATTTCCTATATTTAGAAGTTTTAAACTTTTCAAGTTATGTTTACGTAACAAATACACAATGAAAACACATGAGGCAGACGTGATTACAATCACTTAATACCCCATGAAGGTAATTTAAAGGTGTACAAGTCATTTCCCATATTTTCCTCAACCATAGCATAAATTTACACATTAACATGTGACAATAAAATGGAAAAACCAATCATAACAACATATAAACTTGTAATCCACATTTTGACTTGATTAGTATAACAATAAAACATAAAGACAATATCGTATATCCTATATACATATATGTTTATATTTCCTATTATGAATAGATTCCTTTCTTATATATGTTTATACACAAAATCTTAATATTTAATATTTTGTAAATAATACGTTCAAATACTCTATTTAGAAAAATAGATACTCAAACCTATTTAGATTTACAATTCTATCCATGTCTTAACCTTTTGCATAAAACCAACGTTTGGATTTATATGAAATAGAACAAAAAGAAATCCAAACAATATATACAATTATACAGCAAGAATCATATCTTCCTTTTATTATTACAATAACCCAAACCCACCAATATAACTAGATTGATCATTTTTATGAACAAATGAAATAAATGGAAGATTTAAGGGGTTTAATCATGTTTTCTTTTCGCAATATCTCAAACCCTTCTAGGCACAACATTCCAACTTTAAAACTATTAAATTATAGAAAATAATAACTTAAACAAATTCTACGCATGAAGATATATGAACGAGTAATAACATAATTGAGTGGACTAAAGTTTGGATTTGGCCTTCGCGAACAATCGATCTTCAACCTTACAAATATATATATATATATATATATATATAAGAATCACATACGTTAAAATCTTATACATATAAATATAAATTCTGAAATAAATCAAAATCTAAATCTAAATAGAATAGAATAAAGGAGATAGAATAGGTTAAGAAGGTAAAAGAAGAACTTGTTTTCTTTTTTGGAGATTAGCAATGGCAGAAAGGCATCATGGAGGCAGGGAAGAGAATAGTTGTAGGATTTGGAGTGAGGATCCAGTAGAGAGGAGTTGAACTCAGTGTATTGATCATATTTGTCCTCTCTCCAGAATCGTAAGTTCCAGTTGTTCTTTTTCCATGGCTTTCCCCTTTCCTTTGTTCTGGCCAGCGATGGATGGTCCTCCATCCTTGGTAGCAAGCACTTCGAGATTTTCCATCTCGATATTGGCATATTCTTTTTAGAGGAATCTATCAGCTTCAAAGTAGAAGTCTCTAATGTCTCTAGGAGGATCCCTCTGGAGGGAGATCTTAATGTCGGTTCGGTCTAGAACACCTGCCATGGCGGTTATAAGCACCGTCGATGGCTCGATTGATCAATCGATGATACACCCGCGTTGAATCTTTCAAGGAAGGAGTGTAGGCTCTCACCAGACTGTTGCTTAATGGAAGTGAGGGACATGACGCTTTTCGGTCGGGAGATGTGGTGTAACGACCCGGAATTTTGGGGCCAATCTAAAATTTTCATTTTAGAAATTTTAATGGATTTTTAATATTTAAAATGATTTATTTTAAATAAGAACGATTAAATTTTATTTTAAAACGAATTAATTTAATTTAATTATAAAAGGAGTTAGAAACAGCGCTGTAGTTTGAAATTTTGAATTTGAACTTTGACTGAATATGCAGGATTCATTTTAAATCAGAATTGAGCGAAACCAGAAATATTTAAATCTATTTAATCGTATCTTTCTAACGAATCTAAAAAACTGAAATTTCACTTTAGAAATCAAAAGTTACGTCCAATTTAAAATTGGAAAAGTCGCTGTAGAATTTATATATATATTAATTAAATATATTGGCCTTAAAAATAGCCATTTTGCAAACGACCTCGGTTTTCAACGAAACCACTTTTGTTGGAACCGGAATGTCAAATTATTGATAAGTTTCAATTTTCATAATTTTTCGAACTAATATGTGAGCGTGGCAAAGGAAAATGTGTTTTGTCAGTTTTAGTCAAATTTAATCGACTTGAAAAAGGCCATTTTTCAAACAGTCTCAGAATTCAACGAAATTAGTCTCGTTAGAACCGTATCGTCAAAACATAAATAGAAATAATTTTTCTGTAATTTTTAAAGGTCGTATGTGGCACCGGTAATTTAAAATGTACGTTCGAATTTAATGATTAAATGATTTATAATTAAATTTAAAGAAAACATATCGTAACTGCCGAATTGGGTTATGAAACATATTCCATTGTGTCCGGAGCGGGGGTATTTAGCTAGGGGCGACATTCGTTGGGTTCGCTTCGGAGTTAGCATTAACGAACAAATATTTTCTTGATTAAATAATTAAATAATAAAGAAATACACAGTATAAATACTCCACACATACGCTAACCCTAGAACCTATTCTACAGCCGCCGTTCTTCATCAAACCAATGGCCAAAATTTCCCAAATCTAAATCGATTCAATCTCCTAATCTAAGCCATGATTTTTGAAACTCCAAACACTAAATCGAAGAGCTATGAGTGCTCTATAATCCGAACGGTTATGATGGAATTTGAAGGTAAGAATTTGCCAGAACCAGCCCCCGAACTCACCGCGTTTGGCTCCGATTTCAGGACGCCTGAGGCATGCGAATTGGGTGGTATGGCCGGCGTAGGGGAGGAGCACCAAGGCGGAGCTCGTGGCGTCGTCGGATCCAAAGTCGGTGATGTCTGGACACGTGCGGCGGTGGATTTGTAAGTGGAAGATTTGGGTTCAGTTTCCTGTAAACCAACGAAGAAGAAGATAAAGGAGTGGCCACGGTTTTCCCTAATGTAATTAAGGTCTTAGTTGACTTTAATTATTATTTTAATTAATTAATGTAACCAAACCTTTAAAATAGCATATCTTATTCAATCGTGATCAGAATTCAACGATTTTTGAAGCATTGGATTCGCAGAATCGAGATCTAGACGATAGGACAGACCAGATCTGAAACCGAACACCCTGAAAATTTAGCCAAGCAATATGAGATTTCTATTTTTTTTAAATTAAAATTTAATTATATACCACTATTGAAAATCCATGTATTTATGTTAATAAATTCGGATCTATCTTGTTTGGAATTTGTTGATTGTTTTGTAATCGTGTCGAACCACTGAATTGATTGTGTATTCATGTTTGTCAGAATTTTGTGTATGAATAAAACCATATTTTATGGTATATATAAAATATATTATATTCATGTGTGTCAAAATTTATGTATAAGATAAAAACCATATTTTTATTTTATATATATTTAAATAAAAGTATCCCTGTTTGATTTGATAGAATATACTCCTTTTTGTTAAAACATGCATATTAAAAATGAAATACTCCTTTTTGTTAAAACATGCATATTGAAAATGAAATACTCCTTTTTGTTAAAACATGCATATTGAAAATGAAATACTCCTTTTTGTTAAAACATGTATATTAGAATGAAATATTCATCTTTGTTAAACAAGATTATCATTCTGATCAGTTATACTAAGAATAAAATATCATTATTAATGTAAAATGTACATTAGGATAGAAATATCATTTTTGTTAAAACTTAATTAGTGAAATAAAAATAACATTTTTGTTAAAACACAACATTTATGTCAGAATTTAAAAAGACATTTAAGTTAGAATAAAAACAACATTTACGTTAGAATTAAAAAGAGACATTTATGTTGGAATTAAAAAGAACATTTTGTTGTAAAATGTTACATTAGAATAAAATATCACTTTACTAGCATATGTTAGGTTAAATAAAACATGTCTTTATAAATGTAAAACTTGGTATGACAAATAATTTCTCTTTTATTTTGTCATTAGTAATGTGAACAAGGTTATGAAGATAAAAAACCATCTTTTTATTTGTCATATATGAACACTGAAGTTATTGAAAATAAAGTTCACTTTTTATTTGTCAATTGAAACTTAGAACTTGTTATACAAATAAAGTTCACTTTTTATTTGTCAATTGAAACTTAGAACTTGTTCTACAAATAAAGTTCACTTTTTATTTGTCAATTGAAACTTAGAACTTGTTATACAAATAAAGTTCACTTTTTATTTGTCAATTGAAACTTAGAACTTGGTATACAAATAAAATATACATTTTGTTAGAAATCTTATACACAAATAAAATGTACATTTTGTTAGAACTGTCATACATAATTAAATATACACATTTTTCTAGAAATAATACTTTAGAATAAAACATCACTTTTGTTAATGATGTTCATATAGAATTAACATTTTTGTCAAAAATTGATTAGTGAATAGAATTAACATTTTTGTCAAAACTTGATTAGTGAATAGAAGAAACATTTTTGTTTAGAAATGTTAAATATGATAAAGGAGCCATTTTGGTTACATTAAAAAGATTAAACAAAATCATCACATCTTGTTTACATTAAAAGGAATTAGGAAAATTTGTCATTTTGTTTGCATTAAAAAGAATTAGACAAATTTATCAACTTTGGTCATTTTAAAAGAATGAATTGGAAACGTTCATTTTGCAAATTAAAAGAATGAGTTAAAATACATATTTTTGATCATTTAGAAGGATTAGTTAAAAATATACATTTTGTTTATCAGACAAAAATTTACATTTTTGTTTATTTAAAAAGGATTAGACAAAAGTTTACATTTTGGTTATTTTAAAGGGATTAAACAAAAATGTCAATTTAATGTAAATGTATACATCAGTATTTCTATAAAAGAGGAAATATCATTTTAATGTAAATGCATACATTAGGATTTGTATGCATAATGAAAATACCTTTTTAATGGAAATGTATACATTAGGATTATATTAAAAAGGAGTATATCATTCTAATGTAAATGCATACATTAGAATTTGTATGCAAACAACAATGACATGTTTATTATAAGATGTCATTATGTTAATTATAAATGTGACATTAGTTTAAAATGACACTTTGTTTTCAATTGTGTCATTAGAATAAGATGACATTTTGTTATCATTTGTCATTAGAATTAAAATTTTAGATTTTTTATTGTCATTTGTTCACAAGAAAAGAATTGAAATATATGTCTGTGATGTTGAAATGTGTGGTGTGTTAAATATAATGTTTAGTATTTTCAAGTTTGAATATTACACTCCCATTTACAAGTTATCTGACTTGTCTATGTGATTGGGACGATAATTTTCACACATCGCCCAAGTGCACAAATAATTTATTATTTGTTTGATGGATGAAACCCCACACGGGTATTGGGATGATATTGGACGCACACTAATCCCAATATTTAGTTATCTGTCAATCGATGGATTGACAGTCTGTGATGAGCGTTAGTTATTTACTTTAATGCTCACACAGTTATAAATTCCACTTTGGGTGTTATTTGAATGCTTGGTAATTATTTATCATGATTGTTGATTACATACAATATATGGTTGTTGATTGAGTCACATTCCAATAAAGAATATCTTAGAAAATATATTTTTGAAAAAAGAATATTTTAGAAAAAGAATATATTTTATAAAAATATATTTTTATTAAAATGAACTAGTTATTAACTAGAATACATCATTAAATTTAGATTTAATGAAGTTTTCCAATTTGTTAATATTTAATTGTTATTAAATTGAATAAATTGGATTGGGGTTTGTCGTGAATAATGTCTTAAATAACACTGTTCTTAAGCCCCATTTGAAAAGAATAATCTTTTAATTTAGATTATTAAAGTTTTCAATTATATTTATTAATTGAAATAAAAAGGAATGTGAGTTGGTTTTATTGTGAACTATGTTTTTAAGCGACATTTGTTCTTTAACCCTACTGACAATGAAAATATGATTTGGAATTTATAAATCTTTTATTAAGATTCAAGGGGGAATTTTCCAAAAGTAAAGTTTTTCTAATTTAATATATTAGATTGGAATTGAATAGAATTCAAATTAATTATAACCGAGATAAACTTCTGTAAAAGGAGACTGATACTACATATGGAATTTAAAAGGCTTTGCCGTTATTCCATTTATATTATTGGTCGGATCCAGAAATTTATAACGATTATATATTGAATTGATTTCTGTGGAAATTCCATATCTTATGGAAGAAGATTTTGGGTTTATCGTGAACGGTGTTTTAAAAAATGAAATCAGTTCTTTAACTCAGTTAAAGTTAAGATTAATTTCTTAAACTTAAATAATCATTGAATAATGATTTTTGGTATTTAAAACCCAATTGAAGTTTTGGTAAATCTTTAAAGAAGATTTAAGAATAAATGTAAAGAATTTATCTTGGATATAATAATGCGAATATTTTATTAGATGAATATTCTGAATTGGAATGAGGCGTTGGATGTGTTTTATACAGCACTTGATTTTTAATTATAAAATACGTAAGTTATTCGGGAAGACCGGGTTTAACCCATTCCGAATAATTACTATGACGATGAAGAGTCGAAGATGAAGACGGTGGTTGAAGACCGACGATCTTCACATCGAATGGATGTGTTGCTACTGAGACCCTTGATGGGAGTAGCTACCTTGAAGGGGCTTCAGTGGTGGCCGTCCGGACTATGGTTGATTGTTCGGGTTTGGTTTTCGCTCAGACCCAGAGCACAAGCTAGTAAATGGATGCATGTCTGACATTGGATTTCGTTCCATGTGAATTAAATCGATTTATGTTAATGTATGTCTGTTTGGTGGTGGAGGATTTATTCTCTACTTAACAACCTGGTATATATTAAGAGTGATTGATTGCATGGCGTGAATTGTCAATGTGGCACGCCAAGATGCAAATGATCAAGGCTTTTGTTGAAAAGCAGGGCCTTGTGGGATGATCAAAGCATAGCCTATTACGACATAGCTTTGTGTATATCGTGACTTCGCGAGCCTCACACCCCGGTATGAGTCAAAAACGGGATATGGACTGTAGGGAGTGCACACGTTTCTTTCTAGCTAGTGGTAGTGTCAGTGCTTTAACACGGCCCGACATTTTACTTATGTGGATTATGGATTGAGGCGCCTCAGATTTTTATAGGCTGTTAGTGGTCATACTATAGGTCCAAAGGGACCGGGAAACGTGTGTTCAGACATAACCAATCCACTGCCGATAGGCGGGACCGACCCTACTGCTCCAAGGGTTCACTGCGGGGGATCCTTAGGCATTTGCTAGAGTGTCTCGAATCGGATAGGAGCTTGCCCCTAGCCTCGACTCATGATGGAAATCCAATTTCCAATACGACCTTGCGGTTTTGATTGCAGAACTAGTATGGCCACATGATATTTGGTACCCATGCCGTCTATGATTGATAAATTATGATTGAATTGTTTTTAAAACATATACACACTAATATCAAATCCGTTTTTATCGTATCAAGCATCTTTTGGCCATTATAAGGTAAAACCCTATCCTCCGGTTTGCGTTGCATTGTGTGATGGGACTTGGGTCTTATAATGGTTTCATTTTTCTAAAAAGCATTGCATTGTTTAACGTCTTACTTTGTTTTATGCACTGGCAATCCAATGGAGTGAACCCGTTCCGCGTTAGCGGCGTGGTCCTGTGATTAGCCTTATTATTAGATAGTTAAGTTAAGATTTTTCATACCAGTCCCATGACTGACCTGTAGTTTGTTTCACTGGCAAACTCGGGTGCCCATATTTTCCATACGGGCAGTCGAGTAGCTTTTTGCTGATATATTTACAGGATCCTGGCTTACAGCTGAAGCGGTATTCGGAAAGCTCTGTATCCGTGTATTCCTTCCAGTTGTATATTTGTATTATTTTTCCGCTGCTATTTAAATGTAATTTAAAACTCTGATATTATTGTATTTCTATTCTGTAATAAGTATTCATACTCTGTAATTTTCTTGTACTTTGATGTAAATGTTGTAATCAGTAATAAAATGTTCTTCAGTTTGTGTTCTGTTGTGTATTGTTCTCAAAGCAATCCAGACTTTCCTTTACTGGGAAGTTTGGGTCGTTTCAGTTGGTATCAGAGCTTTGGTTTACAGAGCTCGAGAACAAGACACATTAGAACCGAACGAAAGAATTCATCAGAGATTGGATTAGTAATATCCAATGAGAATAACTCGTTAGAGATAGGATCAGTAGTGTCCTAGAACGAGTGTGAAGAGTATTATTTTCTTTAAAATAAATAAAAACAAACTTAGTTTTAAAATTTTGTCTTAAAATACGTATTTGAATATATTATTATATTTTAATGTGGACAATCGAGTATATAAAATTTTGGAATATACGAGTAATTAACGGATATTCGAAGTTTTAATATACTGGATAGATATAGAATCACACTCTATTCGCCCGGAGGTAATTCTGGTGATAGGTCGACCATCACCAGTATTTGTTCGAGTCTCGAAGGTGGGATTTCTATATATTTCCATTGACTGGTATGAGAACCAACACTTAGTACACATTGCTGCGATTTGCACTAAAATATGATTTTTAATTATATATAAATGTTACATATATATTTGAAAAGTTAATCACCTAATTGATTGCTGGTTGTGATGTTTGACTATTAGTTTAACTAATAAAAGTATAGAAATAATAATTAATTTAACTAACAAGTTTATGGAAACCAATAAAGTTGAGTTAGTGAATTAAACAACTTTAAGCTACGTTCCTTTTCGAGGACGAATTTTTTTTAAGTGGGGGCGATTGTAACGACCCGGAATTTTGGGGCCAATTTAAAATTTTTATTTTAGAAATTTTAATGGGTTTTTAATATTTAAAAGGAGTTAGAAACAGCACTGCAGTTTGAAATTTTGAATTTAAACTTTGACTGAACATACAGGATTCATTTTAAATCAGAATTGAGCGAAAACAGAAATATTAAAATCTGTTTAATCATATCTTTCTAACGAATCTGAAAAACTGAAATTTCATGTAACGACCCAGAAAATCTGAACCAATTTAAAAAAAAATTAAATTGGCTAAAATAGTGGATTTTAAATATTTAAAATAAATATTTTAAATAATAGCAATGAAAGGTGAGTTTGAATCGACGTTTGAAAACGAATATAATTAATTCTAATTATAAACAAGGCCTGAAATGGCGCGGTAGTTTCAAATTTTCGTTTCAAACTTTGACTGACTGTACCGGGTGCAAAACAAAACGGATTTGAGTGAAACCAAAAATATTTAAATCTGTTAGAGAATACCTTTCTAACGAATCTGAAAAATCGAAGTTTCATAGCGGAAAGCAAAAGTTATGGCCAAATGAATTTTCAGAAAGGTCGCTATGGAATTTATATAGCCCGTGAAATTGGCCATTTTGCAAACGAGCTCGGAATTCGACGAAACCACTTTTGTTGGATCCGGGATGTGAAGTTATTGCTAGGTTTCAAATTTCATAATTTTTGAAGCTAGTATGTGAGCGTGGCAAAGGAAAACGTGTTTTGGTCCATTATAGTTAAATTGGATCGACCAGAAATGGGCCTTTTTGCAAACGGTCTCAGAATTCAACGAAACTAGTTTTGTTGGGACCGTATCGTCAAAACATAGCTAGATTTATTTTTTTGGAATTTTTCGAATCAGTTTGTGGCCCTGGAAAATTGAAATGTACGTTCAAATCAAATATTGAATGTCATAAATTTTAATTTGAAGGAAAACTAACTGAAACAGTCGAATGGGCCTACAAAACATATCCTATTGTGTTCGGAATGGGGGTAAAACGCTGGGGACGACAGTCGTTGGGGTTAAAAAGGAGTTCGTTTGTGAAAACCCTAATTTTTTGAAATATATATATTCCGGCCAATCAGATTTTTTATAAAAAAAAAGAAATCCCCCCCCCCCCCCGATATACGGCGGAAGACCTTTGAAACTTCCCGACCAAAATCCCGCCGCCTCGCTCCACGATAGGCCGTGCCACCACCCGAAAACGAAGCGCCTCTCCTCCCTCTTCAAATCAAGACCAACCCCAGCCTCCCTCGTCGCCTGTGTCGAGAGCAGCACCTCCGGGAAGCTCAGAACTTCCCAGCGCCGCCGCGAGCTCCTCCGACCACCGAACAGGCTGCGACCACCACCCCCAGGAGCGCCTCTTGAAGCTCTTTCGCGTGGCGTAGCCCGATCGCCACCTCGCTTCAAGGATTCGCCGAAAACCCTAAACCTAGTTTTGAACAGGTATACGGCTAATTTATTTTGAACTGATTTTTACACTTTTAAGTGTTGCAAACTTGTAAAAATCATATCTTTTTCGTGTGTTGATGAAATTCAGTGAAACAAGAGACAGTGGACTCGTGTGGACGCCTTCTACATTCTAAAAGAGACCGCATATTTTTCTGAGCCTTCTGCTATTTTTGGTGGAGTGGAACCCAATGTGAGATTTCTAAATTATAAACGATATGGAAAACGACGATGTATAAATTATATAATCGATGTATGAGTTATATAAGCGTTGTACACCTCTTGTATAAGCGTTGTATAAGTTGTACGTTCAATGTATAAGTTGTATATGCGTTGTAAAAATTATATATGTGTTGAAATAGAAGTGAAATTCTATATATAAATATATATATATATATATACATACGCCCCTCGTCCACAAACCATGAACGATATTTATTGGTTATGATTGGTGTGAAAATTGATTGATAGCGAATGGTTGATTGGAATTGTTTGTGGTTGATATTGATTGATTGTGGTTGAAAAATACCCGTTTGTGGTTGAGAAATATTTGGTTGAAAACACATAGGATTAGTTTGTGGAAATGAAAAAATATACATGTCGTCTGTGTGCGAACTAGATGCATGATTCCCCATGTCAAAAGCTGCGAGGCTTTATGGTAGAGAGAGGAGCCGTACTAGGGACGGTCCCGGTTTTAACTACCCTGCCATTATGCTGCCGAAATTTTGAATAATATTCATGTGTTAGAATTATTTTCATTTGTTGAAACTATATTTATTCGTTGAATAGAAAACCTTCATGTGTTGAATTGTAATTCATTCGTTGAATTGAAATTCATGTGTTGAATGGTATTCGTGTTTTAAATATAAAAATCACATTTTTATCTATATATAAAAACTATAGAAAACCTTCATGTGTTGAATCGATATTCATTCGTTGAATTGAAATTCATGTGTTGAATGGTATTCGTGTTTTAAATATAAAATCACATTTTTATCTATATATATAAACTATAGAAAACCTTCATGTGTTGAATCGATATTCATTCGTTGAATTGAAATTCATGTGTTGATTGGTATTCGTGTTTTAAATATAAAAATCACCCTTTTTCTATATATACAAACTACAGAAAACCTTCATGTGTTGAATCGAAATTCATGTGTTGAACGGTATTCATATTTTGAAATAAATTGTTTTATAATAAAAATCATATTTTTATCATCTATATGAACTATATAAAATAGTCGAGTTTTGAAATAAATTGTTTTATAATAAAAATCCCATTTTTATCACCAATATGAACTATATAAAATAATTTGGTTTTGAAATAAATTGTTTTACATTAAAAATCACATTTTTACTGTATACATGAATTGTTAAAAAAATAGTGAAGTGTTGAAATAGAAAACAGTTAGATAAAAATATCATTTTTATCGAAAGTATGAAAGTTATATAGTTTTGAAATCGAAGAATCGATATATATATATATATATATAATTGAAATATATCGAAAAACGAAGCTGTAGTTCGTATTTTGAAACCGTGATTTCAAACGATTATTTCGGGAGAACCGACCATCGGATTTCCCCGAAACTGCAACCGTTGGGTTCGCTTTGGAAATATCTTTCCAACGGCACCAACTTTGTAAAAATCCAACGGTTAGATTGTCTGGAATGTTTAATTCAAATCCAAAGAAAAACAGCGCCAGAATCGATTATATATATATATATATATATATATAATTATATTTGATCGAATAACGACGCTGCAGTTCGTATTTTGAAATCGAAACTTCAAACGATTATACCGGGAGATCCGACCGTCGGATTTTCCCGAAACTGGAACCGTTGGATTCGTTTTGAAAAGATCTTTCTAATGATGCAAATTTTGTGAAGATCCAATGGTTAGATTTTCAGATATGTGTAAATCAAATCTGAAAAAAAACAGCGCCACGGCCGCGTTATGGTCCGAAGCGTCGTTTTGAATAAATTGGCTATTTTAAAATAAATAAAAATAGCGATAAATCGTTATAAAATATTATAAACGATATGGATGTGAAATTTAGAAACTAACTGAAGGTTGGCTAAGTCGAATGGTTTCTTGGGTATTGATCTGATGTTGGTTTCGGCCTTCGGGGTTAATATTTGGGAAGTCGTTCTCTTATTGATTGACGGTTAGTGACTAACGAATTGAAATGATGCGTATGTATGTTAGTGTTGCACTTGTTTATTATATACGCGAGTTACTCAGAAAGACCGGGTTTATCCCATTCTGACTAACTGAATCGACGATAAGAAATCGAAGATGAAGACGGTGGTCGAAGACCGTAGATCTTCACCTCGTTTGGATGGTAACCGAAGTCCTGATTGGGAGGCATCCCGAAATATGGATAATGAGTGGTGATCGATGGGTTTGCGAGGTATATAGTGCCTCTGGTTTCGTTCAGACCCAGAACGGACTTGCAAATGGACAGTGTGTCTGACATTGGAATTTATTCTGTGTGATTGATAGCTATCAGTTGCATGGTGTGAATTGCCTGTGTGGCATGCTAAGATGCAGTGATCAGGGCTTCTGTTGAAAAGCAAAGTCTTGTGGTGATGATCAAAACACCGCCTGTGTGGTGTAGCTTTGTGGTTAACGTGAATTCGCGAACCTCACACCCCGGTATGAACCAGAAACGGGAGAGGACATCAGGGAGGGTATGCGTTTCCTTCTAGTTGGAAGTGGCGTCAGTGATTTTACATGCCCTGACGAGTTTGACTTATGTTGTTGTTGCTGTTGCGAGGTACCTCGGTTATATCGGCCGATCCGGGACCGATGGAGTCATTCGTTGGCTCATTTACACCCCCAAAGGGCGGGTAAATGCATTGTTCATGCATTTTAATCCACGTCGGTGGACCGGCCCTGACGATCCAAGGGTCACTCGAGCTCCGATCCTGAGGGGCGGGCTAGAGCGTCCCGAAGTCGGTAAGGACTATCTTTTGCCTTGGTTCATGACAGAAATCCAATTTCCAAATACGTGACTGTGCGGTTTTGATTGTATACCTATATATGGTGACATAGTGGTATGGGGCATTAATGTCGTCTATGATTGATACTTATGATTTGAAATTGTTTTTGAAACATATAGACACTAGTAATAATATCAAATGCTTTTGTTTTATTCGTATCAAGCATATCTTGGCCATTATAAGGTAAAAACTCTATCCTCCGGCTTGCGTTGCATTGTGTGATGGGAACTGAGTCTTATAATGGTTTCATTTTTATAAAAAGCATTGCGACGTTTAAAAGAATGATTTGTTTTAAAGCACTGGCAATCCAATGGAGTAAACCCGTTCCACGGAAGTGGCGTGGTCCTGTGATTAGCCATATATTAAATGTGTTGAGTAGATTTCTCATACCAGTCCTTGTTGTTGGCCCTGAGTAGGCCGGGTACGCATGATAGGGGATTCTCGCTTCGCGGTTTGGTGGCGAACGGGAGACTCTTACCCCTACATGTCGCAGTTTAGAGCGTTGGTTCGGCAGTAGCCGCGAGACTCGAGAGGGTCGCCGTAAAACAAGGGATTGGGGGACCAGTGTGAGCCACGATAGGTTTTACCTACTGTACTGGAGGATGAAGGGATGGTTGCAAAGCCTACCGGATTTCGCGGTAACGTCTTATTTGGTATCAGAGCCTTGGTTAAGCTTAGTTCTGGGATATAACATATTAACGAACTCGTCAGAAATTGAACCAGTAGTGTTCTAAGACGAGTAACTCATTACAGATAGGATCAGTAATATCCTAGTATGAGTAAAGCAGAATGAAATACACCCCAAATAAACACATTTACATTTGAAGTATATGTTTCTATGATTTAAAATATCTTTTCTGTGACCTGATACTTGGTCTGCTATTTGCAGAAGTACTAGAAAACGAGTGTCAGAAACAGAAGGAATGCAGAACCGGATATTGAGGCCCTATTAATCAAGTATCGAAATATGGGTGGAATACCGTTCTCTGGTGAAGAATCTATTATGAAGTCACAGGCTTGGATTTGTGCTGCTGAAAAGATCTTTGACGGCTTAAAGCTGAGGGATGACCAGAAAAGATTACAAGCATCCTGGGCACTCAAAGATGAAGCTTTTTTCTGGTGGGATTCAGTTATTGAGAATAATCCAGAAGGTGATATTACCTGGGACAGATTCAAAATGATTTTCCTGGAAAGATTTACTCCTCCAGAAGCGACTGAGCGATTATGCGATGAATTCTCTTATCTGATACAAGGAGATATGACCATTCCAGAATATCATAAGAAATTCAACAAACTTTCTCACTTTGCTCCCCATCTAATCCAAAATACGAAGAGAAAGAATCTGAGATTTATTAACGGGCTTCAAAGGAAATACCAGAATAAAGTAATGGGGCATGTGAAGCTTCCTTTTTCAGAAATGATCTATATGGCTTATCAGTATGAAGATCTCCATAAGAAAGGCATGTTGTGCGACGAGGAGGAGGTCAGTTCTAGTGATAAAGTTGAGTCAGAAACTGATCTTCCGGAGACCAGTGAGATGTCAGAAGTCAGTAAGAAGCCCACTGCCAAGAGGAAAACGGACAAATCTGAGAAGGGATCAGTAACGACTGCCATGTGCTCAAGCTGCAATAGACCAGGACATTTGGCGGCAGGTTGTAAATCTTGGAACCAACGAAGAAAGAATAAGTTCAAACCCCAGATGGGATTTCAAGAGAATAGAAAGTGTAATCGATGCTTTCAGTCGGGTCACCTTTCAAAGGCCTGCCCGCTATTCAAGAAGTCTAAAACAATACATATAAATGAAGTAGCAGAAACTTATGAGCCCTCGGCTATTCAGGAGAGGCCAGATGTTTTAGAAGGCACGCTCAATGTCAAAAACATTCCAGTTAAAGTGTTGTTTGATACAGGCACGTCACGAAGCTTCATTGCCAAGAATGTAGTTAAAAAAATGGATTTGAATTTGAAGAAGCTCAAAGAACAAATGACTGTCCAAAATTCGGTTGGGGGTTCTATCGATCTCAGTTGGGTTTGTGAAGTACCTGTCTCTTTTTCCTGCTATAAATTCCCTACCATCGCGGTCGTCATGAATTTTACAGAGTTTGATCTTATCTTGGGGTTAGACTGGTTGACCAAGTATGAAGCTGAGGTTAATTGCGCTGACAGAGTCGTTAAGGCAAAGATAAAATCAGGTGATTATATAACCATTCCCTGTGAAGGTCAGAATGCTAATAGAAAAGACTTCTGGGCAGCTTTGGATGCTTCTCCTGTTCAAATAGAAAATATCCCTGAAGTCACAGAGAATATTCCTGACCTCATCAAAGACATTCTTGTCATCAAGAACTATGCGGATGTGTTCGAGGAAGTTGTTCGCTTACCTCCGCAAAGGGAAATAGATTTCATGATCGCTTTGATTCTGAATGCAAGGCCGGTAGTTCACGCTATTCGAAGAATGTCCTTGAAAGAGAAAGAAGAATTAGACAATCAAACACGACAGCTCATATGGAAGGGTCTGATCAGGCCTAGTTTCTCTGATTGGGGAGCAGCAGTGGTGTTTGTCCCAAAATCTGACGGTACTCCGCGTCTATGTGTGGATTATCGTGATCTGAACAAACAGACAATAAAGAATAAATATCCATTGCCGCGGATTGATGATTTGTTGGATCGATTAAATGGCGCACAAGTATTTTCACGAATGGACCTAGCTACAGGTTTCCATCAGCTTCGTATCGCCGAGGAGTGTGTTCCTTTGACAGCATTCAGAGGTCCAGACTTATTCTACGAGTGGTTAGTAATGCCCTTCGGCTTATGTAACGCTCCAGCCTATTTCATCGATCTAAGGAACAGAGTATTCATAGGAGTATTGAATAAATTTGTTCTGGTTTTCATGGATGATATCCTTATCTTCTCTAAGTCAGAAAGCGAGCACGAAAAACATTTGGAACAAGTGTTAGAAATTCTCAGAAAGAATGTGTTGAAAGCAAAGTTTTCCAAATGTATATTCTGGCAAGAAGAAGTCAAATTTCTTGGCCACGTAGTGTCAAAGCAGGGAATTTCAGTGGATCCCAGTAAAATCACTGCTATTCAAAACTGGAAACAGCCCAGTACCCCTACAGAAGTCCGTAGTTTTCTCGGATTGGCTAGTTATTACCGGAAGTTCGTTAAAAACTTTTCGAAGATATCTGGTCACTTAACGAAGCTTACAAAGAAGCACTCAAAATTCAAATGGACTCCAGAAAGTGAGGAGGCTTTTGAAGAGCTAAAGTTGAGATTAACGACTGCTCCAGTGTTAACCATAATCGACGGCAATCAGGATTTAATAGTCTGGACCGATGCTTCTAGAGAAGGCCTTGGCGCAGTGTTAATGCAAAGGGGTCAAGTGATTGCTTATGCTAGCCGTCAGCTGAAGCCACACGAGAAAATCTATGTAACTCATGATCTTGAGTTGTTGGCTATAGTATTCGCTTTAAAAATCTGGAGACATTATCTTTTGGGTGAGAGAAATGAATTGTTTACAGATCACTAGTCGCTAAAGTATCTGTTCACCCAGAAGGATATGAATCTGAGGCAGCAACGTTGGCTAGAGTTCCTTGCAGCATACGACTTTGAGATTATATACACTCCAGGGAAAGCCAATGTCGTGGCCAATGCGCTGAGTCGAAAGAATGTAATGATCGCCAGCTTTATTATTACGACTTCCTTGATTGACAAAATATCTATTCTTCAGAAGGAGGATAACTTTATTAAGGATATGATCAAAAGGATTCAGAAAGGAGAACCCTCGTGTTTTCAAATAGATAACGACGAGACCCTGAGATTGAAAGGAAGGATTTGTGTTCCTGACATCCCAGAGTTAAAAAGGGAAGTGTTAGACGAGTGTCACAAGTCCAAGCTGAGTATCCATCCCGGTGTGGCCAAAATGTACAACGATCTCAAGCGAACATTCTGGTGGAAGGCTATGAAAAGAGACGTTTCAATATATGTTAGTCGATGCCCTACTTGCCAGCTAGTCAAAAGCGACCAACAGAAACTGGCTGGATTGTTGCAACCGCTGGACGTTCCAGGCTGGAAGTGGGAACATATTTCCATGGACTTCATTGATGGTTTGCCCAGAACCAGAAAAGGAAATGACAGTATTTGGGTGATCGTGACCGCCCATTTCATACCTGTCAGATCAAACAGAACTGCTCAGAGTCTGGCGTAGTTATACTTCAAGGAAATTGTTAGACTACACGGAGTGCCGATCAGTATAGTGAGCGATAGAGATCCAATATTCACTAGCAAATTCTGGGAGGCATTTCAAGTCGAGCTGGGAACGAAGCTGAACTTGAGCACCGCTTATCATCCTCAAACAGACGGTCAGACTGAGAGGGTGAATCGTATTTTAGAAGATCTATTGCGGGCTTGTGTTCGAGATTTCGGTGGATCATGGGAAGACCATCTGCATTTTGCTGAATTCTCATATAATAACAGCTACCAGGCGAGCCTGACAATGTCTCCATTCGAAGCATTATATGGTAGACCGTGCCGATCTCCTGCTTGTTGGGTCGAACCCGGTAATAGACTTGTATTGGGACCTGATATGATCCGAGAAGCTGCCAACAAAGTCGATTTCGTTAAGAAACGATTACTCGCCGCTCAAAGCCGACAAAAGAGCTATGCGATAGGAGAAGAAGAGATATATCATTTTTTGTTGGTGAAACGACCCAAACTTCTCCGTAAAGGAAAGGCTGGATTGCTTTGAGAACAACACACATCAGAACACAAACTGAAGAACCTTTTATTGCTGATTACAACAATTACACCAGATTAAAAGAATATAACTGAGTATGAACTTATAATATACATTGGAAATACAATAATATCAGAGTTTTAAATTACATTTAAATAGCAGCGGAAAAATAATACAAATATACAACTGGAAGGAATACACGGATACACAGCTTTCCGAATACCGCTTCAGCTGTATGCCAGGATCCTGTAAATATATCTGCAAAAAGCTACTCGACTGCCCGTGTGGAAAATAAGGGCACTCGAGTTTGCCAGTGAAACAAACTACAGGTCAGTCATGGGACTGGTATGAGAAATCTTACTTAACCTATCTTATAATAAGGTCAATCACAGGACCACGCCGCTAATGCGGAACGGGTTTACTCCATTGGATTGCCAGTGCATAAAATAAAGTAAATCGTTAAACAACGAAATGCTTTTAGAAAAAATGAAACCATTATAAGACCCAAGTCCCATCACACAATGCAACGCAAACCGGAGGATAGGGTTTTACCTTATAATGGTCAAAAGATGCTTGATACGATAAAACGGATTTAATATTAGTGTGTATATATTCTAATAAAAACATTGCAATCATAATGTATCAATCATAGATGGCATGGGTACCATATATCATGTCGCCATACTAGTTCTACATTCAAAACCGCAAGGTCGTATTGGAAATTGGATTTCCATCATGAGTCGAGGCTAGGGGCAAGCTCCTCTCCGATTCGAGACACTCTAGCAAATGCCTCAGGATCACACCTCTGGGCAACCCTTGGATGTGGTAGGGCCGGTCCCCCCTATCGGCAGTGAATTAGTTATGCCTGAACACACGTTTCCCGGTTCCTTTGAACCTATAATACGACCACTATCGGCCTATAAAAATCCGAGGCGCCTCAAAATCCATCATCCACATAAGTAAAATGTCAGGCCGTGTTAAAGCACTGACACTACCACTAGCTAGAAAGAAACGTGTGCACTCCCTACGGTCCATATCCCGTTTTTGACTCATACCGGGGTGTGAGGCTCGCGAAGTCACGATATACACAAAGCTATGCCGTAATAGGCTATGCTTTGATCATCGCACAAGGCCCTGCTTTTCAATAAAAGCCTTGATCGTTTGCATCTTGGCGTGCCACATTGACAATTCACGCCATGCGATCAATCACTATTAATATATACCAGGGTGTTAAGTAGAGAATAAATCCTCCACCACCAAACAGACATACATTAACAGAAATCGATTTAATTATCCAATGTCAGATACGCATCCATTTACTAGCTTATGCTCTGGGTTTGAGCGAAAACCAAATCCGAACAATCAACAATAGTCCGGACGGCCACCACTGAAGCCCCTTCAAGGTAGCTACTCCCATCAGGGTCTCTGTAGCAACACATCCATTCGATGTGAAGATCGTCGGTCTTCAACCACCGTCTTCGTCTTCGACTTCTCATCATCGTAGAAATTATTCGGAATGGGTTAAACCCGGTCTTTCCGAATAACTCACGTATTTTTATAATTTAAAATCAAGTATTCTAAAACACATCCAACGTCTCATTCCAATTCAGAATATTCTTTTAAATAAGATATTCCAATTATTCTATCAAAGATAAATTCCTTAACTTTGCACTTAAATCTTTCTTTTTTAAAAAGGTTTATTAAAATCTCAATTTGATTTTAGATATTAAAAATCATTATTCAATGATTATGTAAATCCAAGAAATTTATCTTATCTTTAACTGGGTTAAAGAACTAATGTCATTTAAAAACATAGTTCACGGTAAACCCAAAAATATCTTCCTTGAAATATGGAATCTTCACAGAAATCGAATCAACATATAATCGTTATAAATTTCTGTATCCGACCCATAATATGAATGGAATAACGGCAAAGCCTTTTAAATTCCATATGTAGTATCGGTCTTCTTTTAAAGAAGCTTATCTCGATTATAACTAATTTGAATCCAATTCAATTCCCATTTAATGTATTAAATTAGAAAACTTTACCTTTGGAAAATTTCTGTTTAAATCTTAATAAAAAATTTATATATTCCAAATCTTACTTTCGCTGCCAGTTGGGTTAAAGAACAAATGTCGCTTAGAAATTCAGTTCACAATAAACCTGACTCACACTTCATCTTATTTCAATTACTAAATGAAAACTTTAATAATCTAAATTAAAAGATTATTCTTTCATATGGGGTTTAAGAACAGTGTTATTTAAGACGCTATTCACGACAACCCAAAGTCTAACTTATTTAATTTAATTTCAATTAAATCTTAACAAATTGGAAAACTCATTAAATCTAAATTTAATAACTAGTTTGTTTCAATAAAAATATATTTTCTCAAAATATATTCTTTTTCCAAAATATTCTTTTCATATTTACATTTTTTACAATATTCTTTTCCTAGAATATTCTTTATTGGAATGTGACTCAACCAACAACCATATATTTTGTATGGAATCGAAAATCATGATAAATAATTATCAAACATCCAAATGACGACCAAAGTGGAATCTATAACTGTGTGAGCATTAAAGTAAATAACTGACGCTCATCACAGACTGTGTAACAACCCGTATTTTCAATAACCTGTAATAACATAAATCGAGGCAGAATTTAATTCTAAAATGGGAATCAAGGGAAACGGGCTATGCCATTGCGTTCGTCTCGGAAAAATACGCGAAATAGAGTCCGAGTTTTCGAAAATCGGAGTCCGTATGACCAAGATATGGCCTCGCGAAGTTTCACGAAAATTCCCAAATTAAAGTATACTTAATTAAGTGAAATGGGTTGTGTAGATATATATATATATATATATATATATATATTGATATATATATATATATAATTGAAAATTTAATAAATAAATATGCAAAAATGCTCAAAACAGCGAATTGGGAGAGGGGAATAACCGAACCGGCCGATTTTTGAAGTCGACCCGAGCCCGCTGGGTCGACTAGGGGTTAATCCAGGGTGTTTGGCTGTCAACCCGTGGGCCGATTCGCTCAAGTGCAGATTTTGCATTTGAATGGTTCTCATGGTCCATCTTTAATCTAAAGGCCCTAGATGGTTCCTACACTTGACTTCTTCCCCAAGACATGCTTTGATGGCTTGGATTGAATCTAGGGTTAATCCTATGGCCTAAAACACTTGCCTAATCTATAAATAAGACCCTAACCTACCCTAATTCATTCATAATTAAACCTAGTGACTAAACTATGGCAAAATGCTAGCTCTCATGGCCTCCACTAATTTTATGAAGAGGGTTGCATACTAATCACTCTCTAATCAACTTCTAATCCCTTCTTAGCATCTTAATCTTCTTCATTTGGTGTTCAAAGTTGCTAGTTGTGAGTTTCTATCACTTTGATGATCTTTTGGTAAACTAATTAGATGAGATGTGATGAGATTTATGGTTTTGTATGTGGGTTAATGAGCTTTGAATCATATGATATGATGTTAGCATTAATCTTATGTTTATGCATGTTGAGTATGTAAGCTTATGCAAGTTTAATATGATGTATGTTATGTTTGCATGATGCTAAATATGCAAGTTGTGGGCTATGTAATCATATGCATGTTATGCAAGTTCATGGTAATATGCTATGCAAGTTACATGTTTGTTAATATGCAAGTTACATGTTTGTTAATATGCAAGTTACATGTATGTAAATATGCAAGTTACATGTTTGTTAATATGCAAGTTACATGTTTGTTAATATGCAAGTTACATGTATGTAAATATGCAAGTTACATGTTTGTTAATATGCAAGTTACATGTTTGTTAATATGCAAGTTACATGTATGTAAATATGCAAGTTACATGTTTCTTTATATGCAAGTTACATGTTTGTTAATATGCGAGTTACATGTATGTAAATATGCAAGTTACATGTTTATTAATATGCAAGTTCATGATGACACATTATGCAAGTCTATAAGCTAATATGCAAGTTTGTTATGCAAAATGAATATGTAAGTTATGTGACATATTATATGCAAGTTATGTGACATGTTATGCAAGTTCATATGCAAGTTATGTGTTTGTTAATATGCAAGATGGCACCTTTGAAACATGTTCATTCATATGCAAGTTGACACCTTTTATATGTGTTATATCATGAACGAAATTACGTGGGAACGATGGGGTAATTAAATGCATAAGTTAATAAGATTGTGTGAAATTAATATAATTATGCATAACACAAAATAAATAAACATAGTATGGGAATTTGCCTATTTGGTTAGGTGTACCCATACTATGTGTTGGGAATTTACCTATTGAGTTAGGTCTACCCCATGGGAATTTACCTATTAAGTTAGGTCTACCCATGTTAAGAAAACTTGATTAATTAGGGATAATTAATATAAAATTATGAGGGTGATTAATTAGGTGTAATTAATTGACTAAGACACGAGGTTGG
Source organism: Allium sativum (assembly GCA_030737875.1). NCBI lineage: Eukaryota > Viridiplantae > Streptophyta > Magnoliopsida > Asparagales > Amaryllidaceae > Allium > Allium sativum. The sequence goes on along the minus strand of CM060922.1, from coordinate 438,158,968 downwards.
ACTCAGTTGTAGCGTAAAACTGCCCGGACCCAACCGGCTTAACCAGTTGCTACAAATGTTAGCCCAATGTGAGAGGTCTTAGGCACAAACTAAATACGTAATTAATGTAAAGACACGAGGTTAGACTCTGTTATGACATAAGGCTGCCCGGACCCAACCGGCTTAACCAGCGGTCATAAAAGACAGTCTAATGTGAGAGGTCTTTACAAAGGTTACGTTCTTAATTAATTAATTAAGAAACACTTAACCACATTAGCATGTAGAGGGACATGAGGGGTTAAGTGGGTGCCTCGGGTGGCATGAGAAAATCTAGTGGTTGCCTTGGGTGGCAATAGAAAATACGATTAGAATACTTAACCAAAATAGAACATGTAATTAAAACATGATTAAAGGGTTAAGTGGGATATACTAGAAAAAGGGACAAGCTTAGGTGGGTAGCTTGTGGAGGCCCATTTCAACCAGTAACCCATACGTATCTTTGTGGGCTCGACCCATGTCGAGGACGGGACACGCATACTGGGCTTGACTGTAAGAGGCAAACGGGTTAGCGGTGGCAACGCAAGTCCAACGGGCTTCATATGCGTGAGTGGGCCCGGGCTGGTAGGTAAGCCGTTGTTGCATCGAGTAGATATAAGCCGTGCACCTTTAGTTTCATCAGGTTGCCACATTGGGGAATGATACATCCCACGGTGGGGCCAGCACGGGTATCTACGTTAGGGAGCCGATCGAATGGGAAGTAGTGTGTACACCTAGTGGATTGTAGGGCCCTGTGGCGCCTACTTGGTCACCTAGGGGTACGCAGGTACTAATTAGTAAATTTTATAAGTCCTTGGGTGGGATCAACCTTTAAGTTAGGAACGACTGGTGTGGTGCAGTTTAGTAATTTACCTTAGGGAGGGTAGATGCGTCTTTATCCTTTATCTTCGTTTAGTTGACTGCTTAGGGTAGCCATTCATCCCTATATGTTACCGTATATCAGTTTATGTCTTCTCTGGTTACTTTAACGATTGTATTGTTAAAGTTATAGGACTCGCTCAGACTTATGTCTGACCCTGTTGTTTTTATCTTTTTCCCAACCCTCAGGTCCTACGGTGGATCCTAGCAGTAGTGGAGCTTGATCGGATTGCTGTTCCAGTCTTTAGGAGCTTGGATAGATGTAAAGCTCCAATTATCCAGTTATCTTTTCTTTTGTTTGGCTATTGTATGAGAGTGGGATTATGTACTTCTTTATTTTGATGGATATTGTACTTGACCTTTATTGTGGTTTTATGATGTAACCAGACATGTTTTACTTCCGCTGTTATGAGATGATGTTTTAAAATTTCAAGTACTATTTATATCTGTCTTGTTGTAATTTTTCTGTTCTATATTCACTAAAATACTCCACCGATGCTATGGCATTCCCTTAGTGAGTGATCATAGCGGGAGTGGGGTGTTACACGTGGTATCAGAGCTTAAGGTTACCAGAACAGATAAAATTTTTGAGAAAAACTACTTTCTAAGAGTATTTTCGAAGAAAGTATTTTTAAAAGCATGTCTTCTAAGAGAAAAAGTTTTTGAAAAAGAAAAGCATAATCCCCAATAGCCATATCTTTATCTTTCGGAATCTCCTTTTTGAATCTTTCCTCTTTCGTTTCAGCATGGCTGAAGATCTTAACATCCCGGAGGGTTTAGTTATACCACTATGGTATAGGAGGTTGCAAGAGGCTAGGGCCGCGGCTGCGGGTCCGGCCAATGCTACTACACCAGAGACAACCGCTCCTCCTCCTCAGCCTAGAGTGGATAATTTTGCTAAGGTTTGCAAGGAGTTCAAGGCTATAGGAGGAAAACCTTTTCTTGGTTCAGAGACTTTCGTAGAGGCTAGAGATTGGCTTAAGGAAGTGGAAGAGTTGCTAGATATCTTTGAAGTGGAAGAGGGAAAGAAAGTCAAGTTGGCGGCTTGGTTAATGAAGGGAGAGGCCTCATTCTGGTGGGAGGTCACTAATGGAGAACGCCCTGTTGACTCTTGGGCAGATTTTAAGCAAAGGTTTGGGGCTAAGTTTCTCTCAAGGGCGGAAGAGAATCTGTTTATGGAGAAGTTCTTGAATTTGAAGCAAGGGAATCTCACGGTGAAAGAATATGTCAACAAATTCAATCAATTAGCAAGGTTTGGCATAGAGTTGGTGAATACACCGGAGAAGAAGGCTTTGAGGTTCGTTAGAGGCTTGAACGAACCATTGCAAGGAATAGCTATGACTCACATTCCTATGGGGGCCACTTTTGAGAAGCTTGTCTACATGGCACTTATGCATGAGGATGATAAGAATTCTAAGGCACCAGAGAAAAAGGGGGATCAGAAGAAACCGCAACAGCAACAACAAGGCAAGGGCGGAAAAGGCAATGGTGACAAAAAGAAGACGAAGAAGAAGTGCTTCAATTGTGGAACACCAGGACACCTCAGTAAGGATTGTCGCAAAAAGAAGAAGACCGGTTGCTTTCATTGTGGTGAAGCAGGGCATCTTGTGAAAAACTGCCCAAAGAAGGGGCAGAAGACGGGGTCTACCTCAGGAGGCCAGGTGCAAGCTCTTATAGCACCACCTCAGTCAGGGGGGCAAGTTCAGGTTCTCTCAGTTCCACCGATTCAGCAGAGAGGTAGAACTATTTCCGTTGAAAGTCTGGTTTTTCTGTTTGATCATCCAGTTCGTACTTTGTTTGACTCTGGCGCATCGCATTCTTTTATCTCATCATCGTTAGTTGAGTCACTGCACTTAGACACCAGTCTAGTTGATGATCCCTTGGTTGTCTCAAACCCAATTGGGGGCTCCATATATCTGTCTATGATATGTTTGGGTTTGAAGATTTCTATACTTAGCGTTGAGTTTAGATGTGATGCTTTTGTATTGGGCTTCACGGGCTATGGGTTGATCTTGGGCATGGACTGGTTATCCAGTAATGGTGCCGTTCTTGATTGCGAAAGGAGAGTTGTCAGGCTCATGACCCGCTTGGGTAACACTCTCGAGATCTCTTGCAATCCCATGGAATCTGTTTTGCTAAGTTATCTTGAATCGCTCGATGCTTCGGTCGAAAGTTTGTGTTCTGTCAGAGTAGTCCGGGAATATCCGGATGTGTTTGAAGAAGTAAAGGGTTTGCCTCCGAAGCGGGAGATAGATTTCCGAATTTATTTGGTGGATAATGCCAAACCAGTGTCTTTGCCAGTACGCCACATGGCTCCTCGTGAGAGAAGAGAACTTCATAAGCAAGTAGGGGAGTTGCTTGAGAAGGGGTTCATAAGGCGAAGTATATCGGAGTGGGGAGCTCCAGTAGTGTTTGCCACGAAGGCGGATGGGTCCCTCAGACTTTGTGTGGATTATAGAGAACTTAATAAGCTCACGAAGAAGAATAGACACCCATTACCGAGGATAGATGATCTCTTTGATCAGTTGGTTGGCGCGTCAGTATTTTCGCAGATGGACTTAGCTACAGGGTTTCATCAGTTAAGAGTGGCGGAGGACAGTATAGAGAAGACTGCTTTCCGGACTCCGGATGGTTTTTATGAGTGGCTAGTGATGCCATTTGGGTTGACAAACGCCCCCGCATACTTTGTTGATCTCATGAGTAGAGTGTTCAGAGAGTATCTGAATAAGTTTGTAGTAGTTTTTGTGGATGACATCTTGGTCTTTTCCAAGAATGAAGAAGAGCATGCCTTACATCTCAAGGAAGTGTTGGAGACTCTTCGAGCGCATAGTCTTAAAGCTAAATTCTCTAAATGCCATTTTTGGAGAAGAGAAGTGCGATTCTTAGGGCATGTGGTCTCTAAGGAAGGGATAGCTGTGGATCCCGCAAAGATAGTATCTATCCAGGATTGGAAAGTTCCTAGAAATGCTACCGAGGTAAGAAGTTTCTTGGGGTTGGCAGGATATTATAGGAAGTTCATCAAAGACTTCGCGAAGATATCAGCCCCATTAACCCGCTTGACGAAAAAGAATCTGGTTTTCTCGTGGGATGTAGATTGTGATGATGCTTTCCGACGGTTAAAGAGAGCTTTGACCACCGCTCCAGTTTTAGTGCTTCCAGATGGGAGTAAGCCGTTTGTTGTTTATACCGATGCTTGTGGAACAGGATTAGGCGCAGTCTTGATGCAGGAGGGAAGGGTAATAGCCTATGGAGGGAGACAATTGAGAGTGCATGAGAAGAATTACCCTACCCATGATCTAGAGTTGGCCGCGATTGTTTTCGCACTTAAGTCTTGGCGCCATTATCTTCTTGGTGAGAGATTCGAGTTGTTCACCGACCATAAATCATTGAAGTACTTATTCTCTCAGAAGGATTTAAACTTAAGACAGCAAAGGTGGATGGAGTTCTTAGCATCCTATGATTTCGAGATAGCGTATACCCCTGGTAAGGGTAACGTGGTGGCAGACGCCTTAAGTAGAAAAAGGCTATCTTTGAGTCCATTGTTCGTGGAACGACGAAGCTTGGAGTTTCTTTCTTTGTTTGACTTCAGACCTTCTGTTGATTTTGTACCTGGTTTGTTGGCATCCTTGGAGGTTAGACCTACTCTTTTGAGACGGATTGGCGAGGCTCAGCGAGACGACCCACAGTTGGTTGTGTTGGTAGAGAAGCTTATAAGAGGGGAGTCGTCCAGCCATTTGGGTAGATACACCATAGATGATAAGGGATGGTTGCATAGAGACGGTAGACTTTGTGTACCGCAAGATGAGGGTTTGAAGAAGGCTATTTTGGATGATGCACATCGTTCAAGAATGACTATTCATCCCGGTGGAGACAAAATGTACCAAGACATGAAGAGAGTTTTCTTCTGGGCCGGTATGAAGAAAGATGTGGCCGAGTATGTGGCTAGATGCTTAGTGTGCCAACAAGTTAAAGTGGAGCAAAGGAAACCCGGTGGGTTGCTACACCCGTTGGAAGTTCCACAGTGGAAGTGGGATAGTGTCTCGATGGATTTCATCGACGGGTTACCGAGATCGAGGAAGGGCAATACGGGAATTTGGGTTGTGGTAGACAGACTTACAAAGAGTGCCCATTTTATACCCGTAAAGAGTAAGAGGACCGCTCCATGGCTTGCTTCAGTCTATGTTAGAGAGATTGTTAGATTGCATGGCGTACCATCCAGCATTGTGAGTGATCGAGATCCTATTTTCACTAGTGAGTTTTGGAGAAGTTTGCAAGAGGCGGTAGGGACTCAGTTGTGTTTGAGCACCGCATATCATCCTCAGACGGACGGTCAGACTGAGAGGGTGAACCGTATCTTAGAAGATCTTTTGAGGCTTTGTATCTTGGATTTTGGAGGTACATGGGAAGAACATCTTCCTTTGGTGGAGTTCGCATATAATAACAGCTTTCAGTCCAGTATTGGTATGGCTCCTTTCGAAGCTCTTTATGGAAGGCCTTGTCGATCTCCTACATGTTGGTGGGAATCTACGGATAAGATCTTGCTTGGGCCGGATATGGTTAGAGAGACTTCAGAGAAGATTGATTTAATTCGAAAAAGGATGAAAGCAGCGCAAGATAGACAGAAATCTTATGCGGATCGGAGAAGGACGGATCTTGAGTTTGAGGTTGGGGACATGGTTTTTGTCAAAGTATCTCCATTGAGAAATGTTGTTCGCTTTGGGTCCGTAGGGAAGTTAGCACCGAGATTTGTTGGGCCGTTTCCTATTAAGGAAAGGATTGGACGGATGGCATATAGGGTGGAGTTGCCCGACAGACTTAGTGGTGTTCATGATGTATTCCATGTATCACATTTGAGGAAGTGCTTACATGAGACCGCGGAGGTGGTAGAGCCGAGCTTGCTTAGAGATGTAGAGGTAGAGCGTGATGCGACGATTCGACGAGCTCCTACTCGCATCCTTGGGTCAGAAACTAGGAAGTTGAGGAACAGAGAAGTTCAGCTAGTTAAAGTGCAATGGGGAGATGACGAAAGCAATGCTACTTGGGAGACGGAAGCAAAGATGCGTTCTTTGTATCCATTTCTTTTTGAGAGTATGTCTTTTAACTTCTCCTTTATTGCTTGTCTAGTACTTATCTTATCTTTAGTATATCCTCTCGCTAATACCTATGACCTTTAGATAGGGTAAAACCTATGGTTGAGACATGTGTTTGAAACATGTTATGGTTGATGGATGCATATGGATGCAATTGTTTGCTAGTGGTTGCTCGTGGATGCATATACACACACATTAGGCACTAGATCGGCTCAGTCACTTCATGTTGCATATTGCATAAATGGATGTGGTAGTTAGATTGATGGATGTATCATGGCTGTGTTATCATATGGATGATGCATTTTTGTGTATGGTTGTGCACGCATGTAGAAATTTGTATGTGTCAATAGGGTTTCGCATACATATTGGATGCATGGCACTATCATGGTTTGCATTAAGGAGGTTTACTGTATCAGTAACCGCCTGATTTTCGCATTAGGTAAGTACATATACACACACTTTTGCATATATCCATCCAGCATTTAGAATCTTGTAAGGACAATGATTGCTCGTGGATGATGCTTTGAGTAGATGGATGATTGGATGGTAGGATACGTTCTTCCTAACTTGAAGATTTCGGGGACGAAATCCTTTAAGGAGGGGAGAATGTAACAACCCGTATTTTCAATAACCTGTAATAACATAAATCGAGGCAGAATTTAATTCTAAAATGGGAATCAAGGGAAACGGGCTATGCCATTGCGTTCGTCTCGGAAAAATACGCGAAATAGAGTCCGAGTTTTCGAAAATCGGAGTCCGTATGACCAAGATATGGCCTCGCGAAGTTTCACGAAAATTCCCAAATTAAAGTATACTTAATTAAGTGAAATGGGTTGTGTAGATATATATATATATATATATATATATATATATATATATATATATTGATATATATATATATATATATAATTGAAAATTTAATAAATAAATATGCAAAAATGCTCAAAACAGCGAATTGGGAGAGGGGAATAACCGAACCGGCCGATTTTTGAAGTCGACCCGAGCCCGCTGGGTCGACTAGGGGTTAATCCAGGGTGTTTGGCTGTCAACCCGTGGGCCGATTCGCTCAAGTGCAGATTTTGCATTTGAATGGTTCTCATGGTCCATCTTTAATCTAAAGGCCCTAGATGGTTCCTACACTTGACTTCTTCCCCAAGACATGCTTTGATGGCTTGGATTGAATCTAGGGTTAATCCTATGGCCTAAAACACTTGCCTAATCTATAAATAAGACCCTAACCTACCCTAATTCATTCATAATTAAACCTAGTGACTAAACTATGGCAAAATGCTAGCTCTCATGGCCTCCACTAATTTTATGAAGAGGGTTGCATACTAATCACTCTCTAATCAACTTCTAATCCCTTCTTAGCATCTTAATCTTCTTCATTTGGTGTTCAAAGTTGCTAGTTGTGAGTTTCTATCACTTTGATGATCTTTTGGTAAACTAATTAGATGAGATGTGATGAGATTTATGGTTTTGTATGTGGGTTAATGAGCTTTGAATCATATGATATGATGTTAGCATTAATCTTATGTTTATGCATGTTGAGTATGTAAGCTTATGCAAGTTTAATATGATGTATGTTATGTTTGCATGATGCTAAATATGCAAGTTGTGGGCTATGTAATCATATGCATGTTATGCAAGTTCATGGTAATATGCTATGCAAGTTACATGTTTGTTAATATGCAAGTTACATGTTTGTTAATATGCAAGTTACATGTATGTAAATATGCAAGTTACATGTTTGTTAATATGCAAGTTACATGTTTGTTAATATGCAAGTTACATGTATGTAAATATGCAAGTTACATGTTTGTTAATATGCAAGTTACATGTTTGTTAATATGCAAGTTACATGTATGTAAATATGCAAGTTACATGTTTCTTTATATGCAAGTTACATGTTTGTTAATATGCGAGTTACATGTATGTAAATATGCAAGTTACATGTTTATTAATATGCAAGTTCATGATGACACATTATGCAAGTCTATAAGCTAATATGCAAGTTTGTTATGCAAAATGAATATGTAAGTTATGTGACATATTATATGCAAGTTATGTGACATGTTATGCAAGTTCATATGCAAGTTATGTGTTTGTTAATATGCAAGATGGCACCTTTGAAACATGTTCATTCATATGCAAGTTGACACCTTTTATATGTGTTATATCATGAACGAAATTACGTGGGAACGATGGGGTAATTAAATGCATAAGTTAATAAGATTGTGTGAAATTAATATAATTATGCATAACACAAAATAAATAAACATAGTATGGGAATTTGCCTATTTGGTTAGGTGTACCCATACTATGTGTTGGGAATTTACCTATTGAGTTAGGTCTACCCCATGGGAATTTACCTATTAAGTTAGGTCTACCCATGTTAAGAAAACTTGATTAATTAGGGATAATTAATATAAAATTATGAGGGTGATTAATTAGGTGTAATTAATTGACTAAGACACGAGGTTGGACTCAGTTGTAGCGTAAAACTGCCCGGACCCAACCGGCTTAACCAGTTGCTACAAATGTTAGCCCAATGTGAGAGGTCTTAGGCACAAACTAAATACGTAATTAATGTAAAGACACGAGGTTAGACTCTGTTATGACATAAGGCTGCCCGGACCCAACCGGCTTAACCAGCGGTCATAAAAGACAGTCTAATGTGAGAGGTCTTTACAAAGGTTACGTTCTTAATTAATTAATTAAGAAACACTTAACCACATTAGCATGTAGAGGGACATGAGGGGTTAAGTGGGTGCCTCGGGTGGCATGAGAAAATCTAGTGGTTGCCTTGGGTGGCAATAGAAAATACGATTAGAATACTTAACCAAAATAGAACATGTAATTAAAACATGATTAAAGGGTTAAGTGGGATATACTAGAAAAAGGGACAAGCTTAGGTGGGTAGCTTGTGGAGGCCCATTTCAACCAGTAACCCATACGTATCTTTGTGGGCTCGACCCATGTCGAGGACGGGACACGCATACTGGGCTTGACTGTAAGAGGCAAACGGGTTAGCGGTGGCAACGCAAGTCCAACGGGCTTCATATGCGTGAGTGGGCCCGGGCTGGTAGGTAAGCCGTTGTTGCATCGAGTAGATATAAGCCGTGCACCTTTAGTTTCATCAGGTTGCCACATTGGGGAATGATACATCCCACGGTGGGGCCAGCACGGGTATCTACGTTAGGGAGCCGATCGAATGGGAAGTAGTGTGTACACCTAGTGGATTGTAGGGCCCCGTGGCGCCTACTTGGTCACCTAGGGGTACGCAGGTACTAATTAGTAAATTTTATAAGTCCTTGGGTGGGATCAACCTTTAAGTTAGGAACGACTGGTGTGGTGCAGTTTAGTAATTTACCTTAGGGAGGGTAGATGCGTCTTTATCCTTTATCTTCGTTTAGTTGACTGCTTAGGGTAGCCATTCATCCCTATATGTTACCGTATATCAGTTTATGTCTTCTCTGGTTACTTTAACGATTGTATTGTTAAAGTTATAGGACTCGCTCAGACTTATGTCTGACCCTGTTGTTTTTATCTTTTTCCCAACCCTCAGGTCCTACGGTGGATCCTAGCAGTAGTGGAGCTTGATCGGATTGCTGTTCCAGTCTTTAGGAGCTTGGATAGATGTAAAGCTCCAGTTATCCAGTTATCTTTTCTTTTGTTTGGCTATTGTATGAGAGTGGGATTATGTACTTCTTTATTTTGATGGATATTGTACTTGACCTTTATTGTGGTTTTATGATGTAACCAGACATGTTTTACTTCCGCTGTTATGAGATGATGTTTTAAAATTTCAAGTACTATTTATATCTGTCTTGTTGTAATTTTTCTGTTCTATATTCACTAAAATACTCCACCGATGCTATGGCATTCCCTTAGTGAGTGATCATAGCGGGAGTGGGGTGTTACAGACTGTCAATCCATCGATTGACAGATAACTAAATATTGGGATTAGTGTGTATCCAAAATCATCCCAATACCCATATGGGGTTTCATCCATCAAGCCAATTATAAATCATTTGTGCGCTTGGGTGATGTGTGAAAATTATCGTCCCAATCACATAAACAAGTCGGGTAACTTGTAAATGGGAGTGTAACATTTCAGCATCATAAACATATATAATGATGAATCATTTCATATATAATAGAAATGTAAGTTCTCATGTTGACATAATTTATCAAAAACAATGAATCTTTCTACTGATTCATTTACATAAAAATGTGAGTTCTAATGTTGACTCACTTACAATGAGATGTAATCTCTTTATATTACATACAAATGACATTCTTTTTACATTGTATAAAATGAAATCTTTATATTACATTAAAAATGTAATCATTTAATTTTATCATTTTTATAACCACTAAAGTGCAGATAAAAAAAATGTACTATTTGATTTCATGTTTTATTTGCAATAGAGAATGTAAATAAAAATATAACTTCTTATTTCATGCTTTATTTGCAAAAGAGAATCCAAATAAAGATTCAACTTTTTATGTTTATTTACATCGAGGGATGTAAATAAAAATTGTAACCTTTTTATTTCTAGTTTTATTTGCAACAAGGATTGCAAATAAAAAGGATAAATTTTAAATTTAAAGTTTTGTTCACATCTAGAGTTGCAAACAAAATGCATCTTTTTCCTACAGTGTTTATTTGCCTCTAAATATGCAAGTAAAAATATAATCTTTTAACTACGATATTTATTTACATCTAATTATGCACAAAAAAAAAAAAAATCTTTATTAAATGTTTTGTTTGCAACTAAATTTGCAAGCAAAAATGTATATTTCCATTTCTAACTAAAATACAAACTAAAAATATAATATTTGTTTGCATCTAAAATTGCAAACAAAATGTAACTCTTTAAATCATATTTTGTTTCACTAGTGTAAATTGACAAAAGTGAATAATCGGTTTCAACTAATGTAAATTGCCAAAAGCGTATATTTGGTGTTTCAAATCTAATATAACATAAAGATGCTATATTTTGTTTCATTCTTTTAATTTGGACAAAAATAAGTATTTTTGTCTACTTCTACTTTAATGAAAATAAATGAATGTTTAGCTATTCATTCTTTATAATGACAAAAATGAACCTTTCTAATTCATTCTCATTTTAATGTATAAAATGTGATAGTTTTGTTAAACTCTTTTTTTCCTTCTTTCCTTTCCAATTCATACTTTTAATGTATAAAAATATACATTTTTAGGTCATTAACAGGTCTTAACAAAAATTGTTATTTTTATCTCAATAATCATTCTCTTGACAAGAATGAAATTTTATTTCACAAATCATTCTTTTGACAAAAAGGTAATTTTAACTCATATTAACATTTTATAATCAAAATGTCCTTTTTATTTTCATTAACATTTTATAGTGACAAAAATGTCAATTTCCTTTAATGTAAACAAAAATGTCAATTTCCTTTAATGTAAACAAAAATGCAATTTGAACAAATCCTTTTAATGTAAACAAAAATGTCTATTTATTCTAATATACACTTTCTAGCAAAACATATATATAGTTCCAATTCCTTTAATGTATAAAAATATACATTTTCTCATCATTCTTTTTAATGTATAAAAGTATACCTTTTCTAATCATTCCTTTTTATATACACTAATTACATAACAATGTAATTTTACATGTTAACAAATCCTAATACATATAAAAAATAACATTTCTTATTCAAAATGTTATTTTATTTCTATGTGACATTTAATAATAAAAAAATGTAAATTTTCTTATGCTAACCTTTTATACCAAAACGATGTTTTTAACTTCACATTTTACTAAAATGATAATTCTTATTCTAATATGCCATTTAACAAAAATGATGATTCTTATTCTAGTATGACATTTAACTAGAATGATAATTCCTCCATTACATGCCATTATTACAACATAAATGGTATCTTTTTATTTATGAACATGTTCTAATCAAAAATGTCAAGTTAAATCAAATAAAACATTTCATAATAAAAGGACAATTTTAGTCTAAATGATCATTGCTAACTAAAATGACAATTTTGACAAAATCTATATTTTTAAACATGTCATTCTTTTTATTTAAATTAAACATGAACATCTTATCCTATATATACAATAAAAATGTGGTTTTATTGTATGTACATGATTCTGATAAACATGAATACACACTTCAATACGGTGGTTCATCACAATCACAGAACACATCAACATTGCAATAATTATATACACAACATGAATATAAACTAAATATAAATTTCACATTTGAAGTAAATCATTAATTTAAATCTTAAAATAGAAATCTCACCGAACCATTTAGATATGAAATTTGGCCATATTTTGATTTGCTCAGAATCAGTTCTACTCAGCTCCATGATGTAGTGTTCTTCAATACGATCGCAACGCAACTGGTTTCGTTCGATTTCGATACTGTATGAGGAAGTTACACGATTTTAAACTCTGAATTATTTAATAACATTATTAAGGGTTAAATAATATTTTAAATTTCCTTAATTACCCTCTCAGATAAATGGGGCTGCACTTTTCTTCCTTCTTCTTTGTTTCACCTTCTGTACAAGAGAACCCATACGCTCCCTCCTTTGACCATAGACCGCCGCCTCCAGAGTTGATCGGACCACCATCCAACAGCGCCACTCCGATCGCCAGCGTCCCCTCCATCTTCGCCCAAAGCCACGGCCAACTCGGCCCTCCCCTCCGCCTGTAATTTCACCACGAACGGCGCCACTTCGTGGTTGAACCATGGCCACCACGGTGAACTAGCGCCGATCATCACCGTACAAAATTAACGAGCTTGGAATGCTCTTCGATTCGGTATATGGTACTTGATTTATTATTCAGCGGATTGGAAGATATTAGAGTTTGAAAATCGAAGGATTCTAGTCATTAAAAGCTTAGAACGGCGGCTGGAAATAGGGTTTTTAGGGTTCGTATTGGCAAGCGTATTTATACGCGTATTTTCCCCTTTATTTAATTTATTTAATTCTATTAAATTCGTATATCGTCCGGAACTCCAAATTAAATTCAACGAAAAATGTTTCTAGGAAAATACCCCCGTTCCGGACGCAATGGAACAGGCCTCGTAAACCAATTCGGCTGTTATGATATGTTTTTATTTAATTTAAATTATAAATCATTTAATTATTAAATTCAAACGTACATTTTAAATTACCGGGGTCACATACGAACTCTAAAAATTACAGAAAAATTATTTCTAGCGTTGTTTTGATGATACGGTTCTAACGAGACTAATTTCATTGAATTCCGTGACTGTTTGAAAAATGGCCATTTTTAAGCTGATTAAATTTGACCGAAACTGACAAAACACGTTTTCATTTGCCACGCTCACATATTAATTCGAAAAATTATGAAAATTGAAACTTAGCAATAATTCGACATTCCAGTTCCAACAAAAGTGATTTCGTCGAAAACCGAGGTCATTTGAAAAATGACTATTTTTAAGGCCAATATATTTAATATTAAAAATACATTTTTAAACAAATATATTCCGAAACTCAAAATATATAAGTGTTTATTGTTTTTCAATGCAGAAACATCATTCTGAACTCAATGGAAGTGGTTTCGAGTCAAAATTCCTTCATATGTGAAAAGTAGCTTTTCGGGCCCTATATAATATATATATATATATAATTTCTACAGCGACCTTTATAAAAATTGAATCGGTCATAACTTTTGGTTTCTGCTATGAAATTTCAATTTTTCAGATTCGTTAGAAAGATATTATTAAACAGATTTAAATATTTCTTGTTTCGCTCAATTCTGATTTAAAATGAATCCTGTACAGTCAGTAAAAGTTCAAATTCAAATTCTCAAACTACAGCGCTGTTTTAAACTCCTTTTATAATTAAATTGAATTTATTCATTCTAAAATAAATTTTTAGTTGTTCCCTTTTAAAATAAATTATTTTAAATATTAAAATCCCCTAAAATTCCTAAAATAAAAATTTTAAATTGGCCCCAAAATTCCGGGTCGTTACAATCGCCCCCACTTAAAATCTTTTCGTCCTCGAAAAGGAACGGAGCTAAAAGTTGTTAAATTAACCAACTCAACTTTAAATTTTTATTTATTGGTTTAATTAATTATCATTTCTATACTTTTATTAGCTAAACTAATAATCAAACATCACAACCAACAATCAATTAGGTGATTAACTTTACAAATATATAGTTAAAAATCTTTAGCGCAAATCACAGCAATGTGTCCTAACTAAGTTTTTCTTCTCATACCAGTCAATGGAAATATATAGGTATACCACTTTCGAGACTCGAACATGAATTCTGATGACGCTAGCAATTACCAGAATCATCTCCGGGCGACTAGAGTGTTATTCTATATATATCCAGTAAATTAAAACTTCGAATATCCGTTAATTACTCGTATATTCGAAATCTTTATATACTTGATTGTGCACATTAAAATATAATAATATACTCAAATACGTATATTTAGATAAAATTTTCAAAACTAAATTTGTTTTCATTTTTATTTAAAAGAAAATAATACTCTTCACACTCGTTCTAGGACACTGCTGATCCCATCTCTAACGAGTTATTCTTATTGGATATTACTAATCCAATCTCTGATGAATTCTTTCGTTCGGTTCTAATGTGTCTTGTCCTCGAGCTCTGTAAACCTGGCTCTGATACCAACTGAAACGACCCAAACTTCTCCGTAAAGGAAAGACTGAATTGCTTTGAGAACAACACACATCAGAACACAAACTGAAGAACCTTTTATTGCAGATTACAACAATTACACCAGAGTACAAGAATATAACTGAGTATGAACTTATAATATACATTGGAAATACAATAATATCAGAGTTTTAAATTACATTTAAATAGCAGCGGAAAAATAATACAAATATACAACTGGAAGGAATGCACGGATACAGAGCTTTCCGAATACCTCTTCAGCTGTAAGCCAGGATCCTGTAAATATATTTGCAAAAAGCTACTCGACTTCCCGTGAGGAAAATAAGGGCACCCGAGTTTGCCAGTGAAACAAACTACAGGTCAGTCATGGGACTGGTATGAGAAATCTTACTTAACCTATCTTATAATAAGGTCAATCACAGGACCACGCCGCTAACGCGGAATGGGTTTACTCCATTGGATTGCCAGTGCATAAAATAAAGTAAATCGTTAAACAACGAAATGCTTTTAGAAAAAATGAAACCATTATAAGACCCAAGTCCCATCACACAATGCAACGCAAACCGGAGGATAGGGTTTTACCTTATAATGGTCAAAAAATGCTTGATATGATAAAACAGATTTAATATTAGAGTGTATATATTCTAATAAAAACATTGCAATCATAATGTATCAATCATAAACGGCATGGGTACCATATATCATGTCGCCATACTAGTTCTACATTCAAAACCGCAAGGTCGTATTGGAAATTGGATTTCCATCATGAGTCGAGGCTAGGGGCAAGCTCCTCTCCGATTCGAGACACTCTAGCAAATGCCTTAGGATCACACCTCTGGGCAACCCTTGGATGCGGTAGGGCCGGTCCCCGCCTATCGGCAGTGGATTAGTTATGCCTGAACACACGTTTCCCGGTTCCTTTGAACCTATAATATGACCACTATCGGCCTATAAAAATCCGAGGCGCCTCAAAATCCATCATCCACATAAGTAAAATGTCAGGCTGTGTTAAAGCACTGACACTACCACTAGCTAGAAAGAAACGTGTGCACACCCTACGGTCCATATCCCGTTTTTGACTCATACCGGGGTGTGAGGCTCGCGAAGTCACGATATACACAAAGCTATGCCGTAATAGGCTATGCTTTGATCATCCCACAAGGCCCTGCTTTTCAACAAAAGCCTTGATCATATGCATCTTGGCGTGCCACATTGACAATTCACGCCATGCGATCAATCACTATTAATATATACCAGGGTGTTAAGTAGAGAATAAATCCTCCACCGCCAAACAGACATACATTAACAGAAATCGATTTAATTCACATGGAATGAAATCCAATGTCAGATACGCATCCATTTACTAGCTTATGCTCTGGGTCTGAGCGAAAACCAAATCCGAACAATCAACAATAGTCCGAACGGCCACCACTGAAGCCCCTTCAAGGTAGCTACTCCCATCAGGGTCTCTGTAGCAACACATCCATTCGATGTGAAGATCGTCGGTCTTCAACCACCGTCTTCGTCTTCGACTCTTCATCGTCGTAGAAATTATTCGGAATGGGTTAAACCCGGTCTTTCCGAATAACTCACGTATTTTTATAACTTAAAATCAAGTATTCTAAAACACATCCAACGTCTCATTCCAATTCAGAATATTCTTTTAAATAAGATATTCGAATTATTCTATCAAAGATAAATTCCTTAACTTTGCACTTAAATCTTTCTTTTTTAAAAAGGTTTATTAAAATCTCAATTTGATTTTAGATATTAAAAATCATTATTCAATGATTATGTAAATCCAAGAAATTTATCTTATCTTTAACTGGGTTAAAGACCTAATGTCATTTAAAAACATAGTTCACGGTAAACCCAAAAATATCTTCCTTGAAATATGGAATCTTCACAGAAATCGAATCAACATATAATCGTTATAAATTTCTGTATCCGACCCATAATATAAATGGAATAACGGCAAAGCCTTTTAAATTCCATATGTAGTATCGGTCTTCTTTTACAGAAGCTTATCTCGATTATATCTAATTCGAATCCAATTCAATTCCCATTTAATGTATTAAATTAGAAAACTTTACCTTTGGAAAATTTCTATTTAAATCTTAATAAAAGATTTATATATTCCAAATCTTACTTTCGCTACCAGTTAGGTTAAAGAACAAATGTCGCTTAGAAATACAGTTCATAATAAACCTGACTCACACTTCATCTTATTTCAATTACTAAATGAAAACTTTAATAATCTAAATTAAAAGATTATTCTTTCATATGGGGTTTAAGAACAGTGTTATTTAAGACGCTATTCACGACAACCCAAAGTCTAACTTATTTAATTTAACTTCAATTAAATCTTAACAAATTGGAAAACTCATTAAATCTAAATTTAATAACTATTTTATTTCAATAAAAATATATTTTCTCAAAATATATTCTTTTTCCAAAATATTCTTTTCATATTTACATTTTCTACAATATTCTTTTCCTAGAATATTCTTTATTGGAATGTGACTCAACCAACAACCATATATTTTGTATGGAATCGAAAATCATGATAAATAATTATCAAACATCCAAATGACGACCAAAGTGGAATCTATAACTGTGAGAGCATTAAAGTAAATAACTGACGCTCATCACAGACTGTCAATCCATCGATTGACAGATAACTAAATATTGGGATTAGTGTGTATCCAATATCATCCCAATACCCGTGTGGGGTTTCATCCATCAAGCCAATCATAAATCATTTGTGCGCTTGGGCGATGTGTGAAAATTATCGTCCCAATCACATAAACAAGTCGGGTAACTTGTAAATGGGAGTGTAACATTTCAGCATCATAAACATATATAATGATGAATCATTTCATATATAATAGAAATGTAAGTTCTCATGTTGACATAATTTATCAAAAACAATGAATCTTTCTACTGATTCATTTACATAAAAATGTGAGTTCTAATGTTGACTCACTTACAATGAGATGTAATCTCTTTATATTACATACAAATGACATTCTTTTTACATTGTATAAAATGAAATCTTTATATTACATTAAAAATGTAATCATTTAATCTTATCATTTTTATAACCACTAAAGTGCAGATAAAAAAAATGCACTATTTGATTTCATGTTTTATTTGCAATAGAGAATGTAAATAAAAATATAACTTCTTATTTCATGCTTTATTTGCAAAAGAGAATCCAAATAAAGGTTCAACTTTTTATGTTTATTTACATCGAGGGTTGTAAATAAAAATTGTAACCTTTTTATTTCTAGTTTTATTTGCAACAAGGATTGCAAATAAAAAGGATAAATTTTAAATTTAAAGTTTTGTTCACATCTAGAGTTGCAAACAAAATGCATCTTTTTCCTACGGTGTTCATTTGCCTCTAAATATGCAAATAAAAATATAATCTTTTAACTACGATATTTATTTGCATCTAATTATGCAAATAAAAGTAATATAATCTTTATTAAATGTTTTGTTTGCAACTAAATTTGCAAGAAAAAATGTATATTTCCATTTCTAACTAAAATACAAAATAAAAATATAATATTTGTTTGCATCTTAAATTGCAAACAAAATGTAACTCTTTAAATCATATTTTGTTTCACTAGTGTAAATTGATAAAAGTGAATAATCGGTTTCAACTAATGTAAATTGCCAAAAGCGTATATTTGGTGTTTCAAATCTAATATAACATAAAGATGCTATATTTTGTTTCATTCTTTAATTTGGACAAAAATAGGTATTTTTGTCTACTTCTACTTTAATGAAAACAAATGAATGTTTAGCTATTCATTCTTTATAATGACAAAATAGAACCTTTCTAATTCATTCTCTTTTTAATGTATAAAATGTGATAGTTTTGTTAAACTCTTTTTTTCCTTCTTTCCTTTCCAATTCATACTTTTAATGTATAAAAATATACATTTTCATGTCATTAACAGGTCTTAACAAAAATTGTTATTTTTATCTCAATAATCATTCTCATGACAAGATTGAAATTTTATTTCACAAATCATTCTTTTGACAAAAAGGTAATTTTAACTCATATTAACATTTTATAATCAAAATGTCCTTTTTATTTTCACTAACATTTTATAGTGACAAAAATGTCAATTTCCTTTAATGTAAACAAAAATGTAAATTTTCTTTAATGTAAACAAAAATGCAATTTGAACAAATCCTTTTAATGTAAACAAAAATGTCTATTTATTCTATTATACACTTTCTAGCAAAACATATATTTCATTCCAATTCCTTTAATGTATAAAAATATACATTTTCTCATCATTCTTTTTAATGTATAAAAGTATACCTTTTCTAATCATTCCTTTTAATATACACTAATTACATAACAATGTAATTTTACATGTTAACAAATCCTAATACATATAAAAAAAACATTTCTTATTCAAAATGTTATTTTATTTCTTTGTGACATTTAACAATAAAAAAATGTAAATTTTATTATGCTAACCTTTTATACCAAAATGATGTTTTAAACTTCACATTTTACTAAAATGATAATTCTTATTCTAATATGCCATTTAACAAAAATGATGATTCTTATTCTAGTATGACATTTAACTAGAATGATAATTCCTCCATTACATGCCATTATTACAACATAAATGGTATCTTTTTATTTATGAACATGTTCTAATAAAAAATGTCAAGTTAAATCAAATAAAACATTTCATAATAAAAGGACAATTTTAGTTTAAATGATCATTGCTAACTAAAATGACAATTTTGACAAAATCTATATTTTTAAACATGTCATTCTTTTTATTTAAATTAAACATGAACATCTTATCCTACATATACAATAAAAATGTGGTTTTATTGTATATACATAATTCTGATAAACATGAATACACACTTCAATACGGTGGTTCATCACAATCACAGAACACATCAACATTGCAATAATTATGTACACAACATGAATATAAACTAAATATAAATTTCACATCTGAAGTAAATCATTAATTTAAATCTTAAAATAGAAATCTCACCGAACCATTTAGATATGAAATTTGGCCATATTTTGATTTGCTTAGAATCAGTTCTACTCAGCTCCATGATGTAGTGTTCTTCAATACGATCGCAACGCAACTGGTTTCGTTCGATTTCGATACTGTATGAGGAAGTTACACGATTTTAAACTCTGAATTATTTAATAACATTATTAAGGGTTAAATAATATTTTAAATTTCCTTAATTACCATCTCAGATAAACGGGGCCGCACTTTTCTTCCTTCTTCTTTGTTTCACCTTCTGTACAAGAGAATCCATACGCTCCCTCCTTTGACCATAGACCGCCGCCTCCAGAGTTGATCGGACCACCATCCAACAGCGCCACTCTGATCGCCAGCGTCCCCTCCATCTTCGCCCAAAGCCACGGCCAACTCGGCCCTCCCCTCCGCCTGCAATTTCACCACGAACGGCGCCACTTCGTGGTTGAACCACGGCCACCACGGTGAACTAGCGCCGATCATCACCGTACAAAATTAACGAGCTTGGAATGCTCTTCGATTCGGTATATGGTACTTGATTTATTATTCAGCGGATTGGAAGATATTAGAGTTTGAAAATCGAAGGATTCTGGCCATTAAAAGCTTAGAACAGCGGCTGGAAATAGGGTTTTTAGGGTTCGTATTGGCAAGCGTATTTATACGCGTATTTTCCCCTTTATTTAATTTATTTAATTCTATTAAATTCGTATATCTTCCGGAACTCCAAATTAAATTCAACGAAAAATGTTCCTAGGTAAATACCCCCGTTTCGGACGCAATGGAACAGGCCTCGTAACCTAATTCGGCTGTTACGATATGTTTTTATTTAATTTAAATTATAAATCATTTAATTATTAAATTCAAACGTACATTTTAAATTACCGGGGTCACATACAAACTCTAAAAATTACAGAAAAATTATTTCTAGCGTTCTTTTGACGATACGGTTCTAACGAGGCTAATTTCGTCGAATTCCGTGACTATTTGAAAAATGGCCATTTTTAAGCTGATTAAATTTGACCAAAACTGACAAAACACGTTTTCATTTGCCACGCTCACATATTAATTCGAAAAATTATGAAAATTGAAACTTAGCAATAATTCGACATTCCGGTTCCAACAAAAGTGGTTTCGTCGAAAATCGAAGTCATTTGAAAAATGACTATTTTTAAGGCCAATATATTTAATATTAAAAATACATTTTTAAACAAATATATTCCGAAACTCAAAATATATAAGTGTTTATTGTTTTTCAATGCAGAAACATCATTCCGAACTCAATGGAAGTGGTTTCGAGTCAAAATTCCTTCATATGTGAAAAGTAGCTTTTCGGGCCCTATATAATATAATATAATTTCTACAGCGACCTTTCTAAAAATTGAATCGTCCATAACTTTTGGTTTCTACTATGAAATTTCAATTTTTCAGATTCGTTAGAAAGATATTATTAAACAGATTTAAATATTTCTTGTTTCGCTCAATTCTTATTTAAAATGAATCCTGTACAGTCAGTCAAAGTTCGAATTCAAATTCTCAAACTACAGCGCTGTTTTAAACTCCTTTTATAATTAAATTGAATTTATTCATTCTAAAATAAATTTTTAGTCGTTCCCTTTTAAAATAAATTATTTTAAATATTAAAATCTCCTAAAATAAAAATTTTAAATTGGCCCCACAATTCCGGGTCGTTACAGTTGGCGACTATGTATATTTGAAAGTATCGCCGATGAGAGGAGTTATCCGGTTCGGTAAAACAGGGAAGTTGGCGCCTAAATTCATTGGTCCGTTTCCTATTCTTGAACGGATCGGAACGCTCGCTTATAGAGTTAAATTGCCTGATTCGTTGCCTGGAGTTCATGATGTATTTCACATATCTCAACTTCGAAAGCACGTTCATGATCCTGACTTGATCGTGGAAGAAGCAGCTCAACGAGATATTGAAATTACTCCAGAATTAGCTATGAGAAGAGAGCCGCTAAAGATTATCGGCAAAGAAACCAAAGAGCTGAGGAACAAGAAAGTTCACTTAGTCAAGGTACAATAGAGTGGAGATCAGCGAGATTGTACTTGGGAAACTGAGGAGAGCATTCAGAAAGCCTATCCTAAGTGTCGAGTAGACATCTCTGATTGACTCCGGTGCAAGGTACATTTACCATACTCTGCATTACCATTAGTTCTCTACTTTGTTGTTATTTTCTTTCCATGGATGTGCACTTTTAATTCTATAGTCTGAATGATTTTAAAAGAGTATAGAAATTGATTAGAATATTTTTTGAAAAGTTAAAAACAATTTGATTGTTGTTTGTGTTGTGTGATAGTAGATTTGATTAATTAAATTATAAAAAGGATAGTTAATTTAATCAATAATAGAATAATGGTAGAATTTATTCGATTAAATCACACATTGAAACTGATTAGAAAATAGTTAGAAATATATACTTGTGCATTATATACGTTTGAACAGGTAAATGGATTAGCTGTTGAGTAAAGGAATTATTTGCGTGCCCGACAAATAGGTAAACCTTAATGAGTTGGATGCGAAATATTATTATATCAACTCCTGTGAATGCCATTGGATGCGGAGTGCTGGTTGTTCTGTGTGAAAAAAATAAACGTCGCCATAGGATAGTAACAATTAATTTTGAACTACATTACATGGCATACTTCTGAAGATAGGCATACTTCATCATATACCACATAAGCATTTGGAGCTTGTGTGACGAGGTGGAAGATTTACCATACGAGCGAGAGGCATGTATGGCGATGACTAAATTTTACAGGTTGAACTGATGACTGATATGGACTATTTAAATTGTAACGATAAAATTGCCAGATTAATAAAAAAAACCACACGGGTCTGGAGTTGACAATATTCACGTCTCTTTAGTCATTAGATACGGCACATGGACTATTTATTTCCCACACGGGGCGAGGTGACGAGGATTTATCCTATGGAGCAATTAAAATACACACTCCCTCAGGCTTTGACAGGGTGACGAGAATTTATTCTCTGGAGTTATTATCAATACACGCTCCCCTGTAAACACCAGAATATATCACTATAAATATGTGTATGCTTATTAGGATTTATTGGGTACCTAATACGGCCTAATAAATTTCCAAACCTCTCTCCGTACAAAGGAGGTTATGGCGAAATTTTTCGAAAATTCCGGGTGTTAGCCAAATTTTTGAAGAATTTGAAATTTCTCAGAAACTAAAAAGTTGGAGAATGGAAGCCAGATTGAACGTAGAGTTGATTAATCAAACCACTTTTGACCTTGTTCCTTTTCGGGGACGAAAAGTTTTAAGTGGGGGAGATTGTAACGACCCGGAAAATCTGAACCAATTTAAAAAAATTTAAATTGGCTAAAATAGTGGATTTTAAATATTTAAAATAAATATTTTAAATAATAGCAATGAAAGGTGAGTTTGAATCGACGTTTGAAAACGAATATAATTAATTCTAATTATAAACAAGGCCTGAAATGGCGCACTAGTTTCAAATTTTCATTTCAAACTTTGACTGACTGTACCGGGTGCAAAACAAAACGGATTTGAGTGAAACCAAAAATATTTAAATTTGTTAGAGAATACCTTTCTAACGAAACTGAAAAATCGAAGTTTCATAGCGGAAAGCAAAAGTTATGGCCAAATGAATTTTCAGAAAGGTCGCTATAGAATTTATATAACCCGTGAAATTGGCCATTTTGCAAACGAGCTCGGAATTCGACGAAACCACTTTTGTTGGATCCGGGATGTGAAGTTATTGCTAGGTTTCAAATTTCAAAATTTTTGAAGCTAGTATGTGAACGTGGCAAAGGAAAACGTGTTTTGGTCAATTACAGTTAAATTGGATCGACCAGAAATGGGCCTTTTTGCAAACGGTCTCAGAATTCGACGAAACTAGTTTTGTTGGGACCGTTTCGTCAAAACATAGCCAGATTTAATTTTTTGGAATTTTTCGAATCAGTTTGTAGCCCTGGCAAATTGAAATGTACGTTCAAATCAAATATTGAATGTCATATATTTTAATTTGAAGGAAAACTGACTGAAACAGTCGAATGGGCCTACGAAACATATCCCATTGTGTTCGGAATGGGGGTAAAACGCTAGGGACGACAGTCGTTGGGGTTAAAAAGGAGTTCATTTGTGAAAACCCTAATTTTTTGAAATATATATATTCCGGCCAATCAGATTTTTATAAAAAAAGAAATTTCTCTCTCCTCCCCCCCCCCCCGGATATATGGCGGAAGACCTTCGAAACTTCCCGACCAAAATTCCGTCGCCTCGCTCCACGATAGGTCGTGCCACCACCCGAAAACGAAGCACCTCTCCTCCCTCTTCAAATCAAGACCAACCCCAGCCTCCCTCGTCGCCTGTGTTGAGAGCAGCACCTCTGGGAAGTTCAGAACATCCCAGCGCCCGCCGTGAGTTCCTCCGACCACCGAACGGACTGCGACCACCACCCCAGGAGCGCCTCTCGAAGCTCTTTCGCGTGGCGTAGCCCGATCGCTACCTCGCTTCAAGGATTCGCCGAAAACCCTATACCTAGTTTTGAACAGGTATATGGCTAATTTATTTTGAACTGATTTTTACACTTTTAAGTGTTGCAAACTTGTAAAAATCATATCTTTTTCGTGTGTTGACGAAATTCAGTGAAACAAGAGACAGTGGACTCGTGTGGACGCCTTCTACATTCTAGAAGAGACCGCATATTTTTCTGAGCCTTCTGCTATTTTTGGTGGAGTGGAACCCAATGTGAGATTTCTAAATTATAAACGATATGGAAAACGACAATGTATAAATTATATAATCGATGTATGAGTTATATAAGCGTTGTACACCTCTTGTATAAGCGTTGTATAAGTTGTACGTTCGATGTATAAGTTGTATATGCGTTGTAAAAATTATATATGTGTTGAAATAGAAGTGAAATGCTATATATAAATATAAATATATATATATATATATATATATATATATATATATATATATATATATACACGCCCCTCGTCCACAAACCATGGACGAAATTTATTGGTTGTGATTGGTGTGAAAATTGATTGATAGCGAATGGTTGATTGGAATTGTTTGTGGTTGAAATTGATTGATTGTGGTTGAAAAATACCCGTTTGTGATTGAGAAATATTTGGTTGAAACCACATAGGATTAGCTTGTGGAAATGAAAAAAATATACATGCCGCCTGCGTCGAACTAGATGCATGATTCCCCATTGTCAAAAGCTATGAGGCTTTAAGGTAGAGCGAGGAGCCGTACTAGGGACAGTCCCGGTTTTAACTACCCTGCCGTTATGCTGCCGAAATTTTGAATAATATTCATGTGTTAGAATTATTTTCATTTGTTGAAACTATATTTATTCGTTGAATAGAAAACCTTCATGTGTTGAATTGTAATTCATTCGTTGAATTGAAATTCATGTGTTGAATGGTATTCGTGTTTTAAATATAAAAATCACATTTTTATCTATATATATATAAACTATAGAAAACCTTCATGTGTTGAATCGGTATTCATTCGTTGAATTGAAATTCATGTGTTGATTGGTATTCGAGTTTTAAATATAAAAATCACATTTTTATCTATATATATAAACTATAGAAAACCTTCATGTGTTGAATCGATATTCATTCGTTGAATTGAAATTCATGTGTTGAATGGTATTCGTGTTTTAAATATAAAAATCACCCTTTTTTCTATATATACAAACTATAGAAAACCTTCATGTGTTGAATCGAAATTCATTCGTTGAATGGAAATTCATGTGTTGAATGGTATTCATATTTTGAAATAAATTGTTTTATAATAAAAATCATATTTTTATCATCAATATGAATTATATAAAATAGTCGAGTTTTGAAATAAATGGTTTTATAATAAAAATCCCATTTTTATCACCAATAAGAACTATTTAAAATAATCAGGTTTTGAAATAAATTGTTTTACATTAAAAATCACATTTTTACTATATACATGAATTGTTAAAAAAATAGTGAAGTGTTGAAATAGAAAACAGTTAGATAAAAATATCATTTTTATCGAAAGTATGAAAGTTATATAGTTTTGAAATCGAAGAATCGATTATATATAAATAGAATTGAAATATTTGGAAAAACGAAGCTGCAGTTCGTATTTTGAAACCGTGATTTCAAACGATTATTGCGGGAGATCCGACCATCGGATTTCCCCGAAACCACAACCGTTGGGTTCGCTTTGGAAATATCTTTCCAACGGCACCAACTTTGTAAAAATCCAACGGTTGGATTGTCTGGAATGTTTAATTCAAATCTGAAGAAAAACAACGCCAGAATCGATTATATTTATATATATATATATATATATATAATTATATTTAATCGAATAACGACGCAGCCGTTCGTATTTTGAAATCGAAACTTCAAACGATTATACCGGGAGATCCGACCGTCGGATTTTCCCGAAACTGGAACCGTTGGATTTGTTTTGAAAAGATCTTTCTAATGATGTAAATTTTGTGAAGATCCAACGGTTAGATTTTCAGATATGTGTAAATCAAATCTGAAGAAAAACAGCGCCACGGCCGCGTTATGGCCCGAAGCGTCGTTTTGAATAAATTGGCTATTTTAAAATAAATAAAAATAGCGATAAATCGTTATAAAATATTATAAACGATATGGATGTGAAATTTAGAAACTAACTGAAGGTTGGCTAAGTCGAATGGTTTCTTGGGTATTGATCTGATGTTGGTTTCGGCCTTCGGGGTTAATATTTGGGAAGTCGTTCTCTTATTGATTGATGATTAGTGACTAATGAATTGAAATGATGCGTATGTATGTTAGTGTTGCACTTGTTTATTATATACGCGAGTTACTCAGAAAGACCAAGTTTATCCCATTCTGAATAACTGAATCGACGATAAGAAATCGAAGATGAAGACGGTGGTCGAAGACCGGAGATCTTCACCTCATTTGGATGGTAACCGAGGTCCTGATTGGGAGGCATCCCGAAATATGTATAATGAGTGGTGATCGTCCAGACGTACGTGGTGATCGATGGGTTTGCGAGGTATATAGTGCCTCCGGTTTCGTTCAGACCCAGAACGGACTTGCAAATGGACAGTGTGTCTGACATTGGAATTTATTCTGTGTGATTGATAGCTATCAGTTACACGGTGTGAATTACCTGTGTGGCATGCTAAGATGCAGTGATCAGGGCTTATGTTGAAAAGCAAAGTCTTGTGGTGATGATCAAAGCACCGCCTGTGTGGCGTAGCTTTGTGATTAACGTGAATTCGCGAACCTCACACCCCGGTATGAACCAGAAACGGGATATGACATTAGGGAGGGCATGCGTTTCCTTCAAGTTGGAAGTGGCGTCAGTGGTTTTACACGCCCTGACGAGTTTGACTTATGTGGTTGTTGCTGTTGCGAGGCGCCTCGGTTATATCGGTTGATCCGGGACCGATGGAGTCATTCGTTGGCTCATTTACGCCCCAAAGGGCGGGGAAACGCATTGTTCAGGCATTTTAATCCACGTCGCTGGACCGGCCCTGACGATCCAAGGGTCACTCGAGCTCTGATCCTGAGGGGCGGGCTAGAGCGTCTCAAAGTCGGTAAGGACTATCTTTTGCCTTGGTTCATGACGGAAATCCAATTTCCAAATACGTGACTGTGCGGTTTTGATTGTATACCTATATATGGCGACATAGTGGTATGTGGCATTAATGCCGTCTATGATTGATACTTATGATTTGAAATTGTTTTTGAAACATATAGACACTAGTAATAATATCAAATGCTTTTGTTTTATTCGTATCAAGCATATCTTGGCCATTATAAAGTAGAAACTCTATCCTCCGGTTTGTGTTGCATTGTGTGATGGGGACTGAGTCTTATAATGGTTTCATTTTTATAAAAAGCATTGCGATGTTTAAAAGAATGATTTGTTTTAAAGCACTGGCAATCCAATGGAGTAAATCCGTTCCACGAAAGTGGCGTGGTCCTGTGATTTGCCATATATTAAATGTGTTGAGTAGATTTCTCATACCAGTCCCATGACTGACTCGTAGTTTGTTTCACTTTCAAACTCGGGTGCCCCTTTTTCTACACGGGCAGCCTTGTATTCAGGTTTAGCTGGCTTTCTCTGGATAACTGGAGCTGAAGATGGATTCTATCAGTTATCTCTTTTTATGTTGTTCAGCTCCTATTGTATATATTATGTTTGTTTTCCGCTGTAGACATTTATGTATAGCTGAACTGTATTTGTACTAAGTATGATCCTGTATACTATGTAACTCTGATGTTTATGTTTATCCAGTATATTCTATTATGCATTATCTAGTGTATTTATTTAATTATGTTGTGATGTTATCTGTTTATGTGTTATATTCTAAGGATTACCCTTGTCGCCGTCAGTACGGGGTTTGGGGTCGTCTCATTTCACTTTAGAAATCAAAAGTTACGTCCAGTTTAAAATTTGGAAAAGTCGCTGTAGAATTTATATATATTTTAATTAAATATATCGGCCTTAAAAATAGCTATTTTGCAAATAACCTCGGTTTTCGACGAAACCACTTTTGTTGGAACCGGAATGTCAAATTATTGCTAAGTTTCAATTTTCATAATTTTTCGAATTAATATGTGAGAGTGACAAAGGAAAATGTGTTTTGTCAGTTTCAGTCAAATTTAACCGACTTGAAAAAGGCCATTTTTCAAATAGTCTCAGAATTCAACAAAATTAGTCTCGTTAGAACCGTATCATCAGAACATAACTAGAAATAATTTTTCTGTAATTTTTAAAGGTCGTATGTGGCCCCGGTAATTTAAAATGTACGTTTGAATTTAATGATTAAATGATTTATAATTAAATTTAAAGAAAAACATATCGTAATAGCCGAATTGGGTTACGAAACATATTCCATTGTGTCGGGAGCGGGGGTATTTAGCTAGGGGAGACATTCGTTGGGTTCGCTTCGGAGTTAGTATTAACGAACAAATATTTTCTTGATTAAATAATTGAATAATAAAGAAATACACGGTATAAATACTCCACACATACGCTAACCCTAGAACCTATTCTACAGGCGCCATTCTTCATCAAAACAATGGCCAAAATTTCCCAAATCTAAATCTATTCAATCTCCTAATCTAAGCAATGATTTTCAAAACTCCAAACACTAAATCGAAGAGCTATGAGTGCTCTATAATCCGAACGGTTATGATGGAATTTAAAGGTAAGAATTCGCCAGAATCAGCCCCCGAACTCACCGTGTTTGGCTCCGATTTCAGGACGCCTGAGGCGTGCGAGTTGGGTGGTATGGCCGGCGTAGGGGAGAAGCACCAAGGCGGAGCTCGTGGCGTCCTCGGATCCGAAGTCGGTGATATCTAGACACGTGCGGCGGTGGATTTGTAAGTGGAAGATTTGGGTTCGGTTTCCTGTAAACCAACGAAGAAGATGATAAAGGAGTGGCCACGGTTTTCCCTAATGTAATTAAAGTCTTAGTTGATTTTAATTATTATTTTAATTAATTAATGTAACCAAACCTTTAAAATAGCATATCTTATTCAATCGTGATCAGAATTCAACGATTTTTGAAGCATTGGATTCACAGAATCGAGATCTAGACGATGGGACAGACCAGATCTGAAACCGAACACCCTGAAAATTTAGCCAAGCAATGTGAGATTTCTATTTTTTTAATTAAAATTTAATTATATACCGCTATTGAAAATCCATGTATTTATGTTAATAAATTCGGATCTATCTTGTTTGGAATTTGTTGATTGTTTTATGATCATGTCGAACCACTGAATTGATTGTGTATTCATGTTTGTCAGAATTTTGTGTATGAATAAAACCATATTTTATGTTATATATAAAATATATTATATTCATGTGTGTCATAATTTATGTATAAGATAAAAACCATATTTTTATTTTATATATATTTAAATAAAAGTGTCCCTGTTTGATCTGATAAAATATAGTCCTTTTTGTTAAAGCATGCATATTGAAAATGAAATATTCCTTTTTGTTAAAACATGCATATTGAAAATGAAATACTCCTTTTTGTTAAAGCATGCATATTGAAAATGAAATACTCCTTTTTGTTAAAACATGTATATTAGAATGAAATATTCATTTTTGTTAAACAAGATTATCATTCTGATCTATCATTCTTAATGTAAAATGTACATTAGGATAGAAATACCATTTTTGTTAAAACTTAATTAGTGAAATAAAAATCACATTTTTGTTAAAACACAACATTTATGTTAGAATTTAAAAAGGACATTTAATTTAGAATAAAAACAACATTTATGTTAGAATTAAAAAGAGACATTTATGTTGGAATTGAAAAGAACATTTTGTTGTAAAATGTTACATTAGAATAAAATATCACTTTACTAGCATATGTTAGGTTAAATAAAACATGTCTTTATAAATGTAAAACTTGGTATGACAAATAATTTCTCTTTTATTTTGTCATTAGAAATGTAAACAAGGTTATGAAGATAAAAAACCATCTTTTTATTTGTCATATATGAACACTGAAGTTATTGAAAATAAAGTTCACTTTTTATTTGTCAATTGAAACTTAGAACTTGTTATACAAATAAAGTTCACTTTTTATTTGTCAATTGAAACTTAGAACTTGTTATACAAATAAAGTTCACTTTTTATTTGTCAATTGAAACTTAGAACTTGTTATACAAATAAAGTTCA
This sequence comes from Allium sativum, assembly GCA_030737875.1. Classification (NCBI taxonomy): domain Eukaryota; kingdom Viridiplantae; phylum Streptophyta; class Magnoliopsida; order Asparagales; family Amaryllidaceae; genus Allium; species Allium sativum. The sequence goes on along the minus strand of CM060922.1, from coordinate 438,128,518 downwards.
CTTTTTATTTGTCAATTGAAACTTATAACTTGTTATACAAATAAAATATACATTTTGTTAGAAATGTTACACACAAATAAAATGTACATTTTGTTAGAAATGTCATACATAATTAAATATACACATTTTTCTAGAAATGATACTTTAGAATTAAAACATCACTTTTGTTAATGATGTTCATATAGAATTAACATTTTTGTCAAAAATTGATTAGTGAATAGAATTAACATTTTTGTCAAAACTTGATTAGTGAATAAAAGAAACATTTTTGTTTAGAAATGTTAAAAATGTTAAAAGAGCTATTTTGTTTACATTAAAAAGATTAAACAAAATCATCACATCTTGTTTACGTTAAAAAGAATTAGGAAAATTTGTCATTTTTTTTTTTGCATTAAAAAGAATTAGACAAATTTATCAACTTTGGTCATTTTAAAAGAATGAATTGGAAACGTTATTTTTGCAAATTAAAAGAATGAGTTAAAATACATATTTTTGATCATTTAGAAGGATTAGTTAAAAATATACATTTTGTTTATCAGACAAAAATTTACATTTTTGTTTATTTAAAAAGTATTAGACAAAAGTTTACATTTTGGTTAGGTTAGTTTAAAGGGATTAAACAAAAATGTCATTTTGATGTAAATGTATACATCAGTATTTCTATAAAAGAGGAAATATCATTTTAATGTAAATGCATACATTAGGATTTGTATGCATAATGAAAATACCTTTTTAATGGAAATGTATACATTAGTATTATATTAAAAAGGAGTATATCATTCTAATGTAAATTCATACATTAGAATTTGTATGCAAACAACACTGACATATATGTTTATTATAAGATGTCATTATGTTAATTATAAATGTGACATTAGTTTAAAATGACACTTTGTTTTAAATTATGTCATTAGAATAAGATGACATTTTATTATCATTTGTCATTAGAATTAAAATTTTAGATTTTTTATTGTCATTTGTTCACAAGAAAAGAATTGAAATATATGTCTGTGATGTTGAAATGTGTGGTGTGTTTAATATAATGTTTTGTATTTTCAAGTTTGAATATTACACTCCCATTTACAAGTTATCCGACTTGTCTATGTGATTGGGACGATAATTTTTCACACATCGCCCAAGTGCACAAATAATTTATTATTTGTTTGATGGATGAAACCCCACACGGGTATTGGGATGATATTGGATGCACACTAATCCCAATATTTAGTTATCTACCAATCGATGGATTGACAGTCTGTGATCAGCGTTAGTTATTTACTTTAATGTTCACACAGTTATAAATTCCACTTTGGGTGTTATTTGAAAGCTTGGTAATTATTTATCATGATTGTTGATTACATACAATATATGGTTGTTGATTGAGTCACATTCCAATAAAGAATATCTTAGAAAATATATTTTTGAAAAAAATATTTTAGAAAAAGAATATATTTTAGAAAAATATATTTTTATTAAAATGAACTAGTTACTAACTAGAATACATCATTAAATTTAGATTTAATGAAGTTTTCCAATTTGTTAATATTTAGTTGTTATTAAATTGAATAAATTGGATTTGGGTTTGTCATGAATAGTGTCTTAAATAACACTGTTCTTAAGCCCCATTTGAAAAGAATAATCTTTTAATTTAGATTATTAAAGTTTTCAATTATATTTAGTAATTGAAATAAAAAGGAATGTGAGTTGGGTTTATTGTGAACTATGTTTTTAAGCGACATTTGTTCTTTAACCCTACTGACAATGAAAATATGATTTGAAATTTATAAATCTTTTATTAAGATTCAAAGGGGAATTTTCCAAAAGTAAAGTTTTTCCAATTTAATATATTAGATTGGAATTGAATAGAATTTGAATTAATTATAACCGAGATAAACTACTGTAAAAGAAGACCCATACTACATATGGAATTTAAAAGGCTTTGCCGTTATTCCATTTATATTATTGGTCGGATCCAGAAATTTATAACGATTATATATTGAATTGATTTATGTGGAAATTCCATATCTTATGGAAGAAGATTTTGGGTTTATCGTGAACGGTGTTTTAAAAATGACATCAGTTATTTAACCCAGTTAAAGTTAAGATTAATTTCTTAAACTCAAATAATCATTGAATAATGATTTTTGGTATTTAAAACCCAATTGAAGTTTTGGTAAATCTTTAAAGAAAGATTTAAGAATAAATGTAAAGAATTTATATTGGATATAATAATGCGAATATTTTATTAGATGAATATTCTGAATTGGAATGAGGCATTGGATGTGTTTTATACAACACTTGATTTTTAATTATAAAATACGTAAGTTATTCGGGAAGACCGGGTTTAACCCATTCCGAATAATTACTACGACGATGAAGAGTCGAAGATGAAGACGGTGGTTGAAGACCGACGATCTTCACATCGAGTGGATGTGTTGCTACTGAGACCCTTGATGGGAGTAGCTACCTTGAAGGGGTTTCAGTGATGGTCGTCCGGACTATGGTTGATTGTTCGAGTTTGGTTTTCGCTCAGACCCAGAGCATAAGCTAGTAAATGGATGTGTGTTTGACATTGGATTTCGTTCCATGTGAATTAAATCGATTTCTGTTAATGTATGTCTGTTTGGTGGTGGAGGATTTATTCTCTACTTAACACCCTGGTATATATTAATAGTGATTGATCGCATGGCGTGAATTGTCAATGTGGCACGCCAAGATGCAAATGATCAAGGCTTTTGTTGAACAGCAGGGCCTTGTGGGATGATCAAAGCATAGCCTATTACGGCATAGCTTTGTGTATATCGTGACTTCGCGAGCCTCACACCCCGGTATGAGTCAAAAATGGGATATGGACCGTAGGGAGTGCACACGTTTCTTTCTAGCTAGTGGTAGTGTCAGTGCTTTAACACGGCCTGACATTTTACTTATGTGGATTATGAATTGAGGCGCCTCGGATTTTTATAGGCCGTTAGTGGTCATACTATAGGTCCAAAGGGACCGGGAAACGTGTGTTTCAGGCATAACCAATCCACTGCCGATAGGCGGGGACCGGCCCTACCGCTCCAAGGGTTCACTGCGGGGGATCCTGAGGCATTTGCTAGAGTGTCTCGAATCGGAGAGGAGCTTGCCCCTAGCCTCGACTCATGATGGAAATCCAATTTCCAATACGACCTTGCGGTTTTGATTGTAGAACTAGTATGGCGACATGATATATGGTACCCATGCCGTCTATGATTGATAAATTATGATTGAATTGTTTTTAAAACATATACACACTAATATCAAATCCGTTTTTATCGTATCTAGCATCTTTTGGCCATTATAAGGTAAAACCCTATCCTCCGGTTTGCGTTGCATTGTGTGATGGGACTTGTGTCTTATAATGGTTTCATTTTTCTAAAAAGCATTACGTTGTTTAACGTCTTACTTTATTTTATGCACTGGCAATCCAATGGAGTAAACCTGTTCCGCGTCAGCGGCGTGGTCCTGTGATTAGCCTTATTATTAGATAGTTAAGTTAAGATTTTTCATACCAGTCCCATGACTGACCTGTAGTTTGTCTCACTGGCAAACTCGGGTGCCCATATTTTCCACACGGGCAGTCTAGTAGATTTTTGCAAATATATTTACAGGATCCTGGCTTACAGCTGAAGCGGTATTCGGAAATCTCTGTATCCGTGTATTCCTTCCAGTTGTATATTTGTATTATTTTTCCGCTGCTATTTAAATGTAATTTAAAACTCTGATATTATTGTATTTCTATTGTGTAGTAAGTATTCATACTCTATAATTTTCTTGTACTCTGATGTAAATGTTGTAATCAGCAATAAATTGCTCTTCAGTTTGTGTTCTGTTGTGTATTGTTCTCAAATCAATCCAAACTTTCCTTTACTGGGAAGTTTTGGTCGTTTCATGTGGACTCTGAATTGTTCGATAAAGCGGGTGACCAACATATTCCTATTGTTGATCGATTCAGTTGTCAGCCGCCGAAACCACATGCCGGCAATGTTGGTGAAAAAGAGATGGAAGCGCTTGGTCGTGACATTAATCGATGCTGATAGTACTTCCATGTGACACATGTAACACATGAGATGTATGGTCGGATCGGTCCTGCCATTGCAAGGTTCTAGGACCGGAAGCTTGAAGTCCGGTGGATTTCGGGAGTTCCTGATTTCCCGTGTGAAGGGATTTCGATGGACATTATCCACATTCTGTTGAGAAGAGGTGCCTCTGGCGAAGCATTTGATGATGCTTGCAATCTGGCTTCCATCCTCAAGGAGTTGTTGTCACAAATCCCATTCTACATTGGGGATGTTAGTGAGAACCCAGGTACGGGGTGGTTGTATGGTTTGAGTTCTTTGGGTCAGTTGGGTTCGGCCCACGAGTGATGGGTGGAGGTGGTCCCCAGCCTTAGTTCTATGTTCCCGATTGCCTGGGGTCTCTTGGGTGGAATGCATATTGGACCGAACTATATCTGTGCCGGTAGGAATGGACTGGTTCGGGTAAGCGTTATTTACTCGGGGCTCGGTACTGCCACTTCTTGGGGCGATGTCATGGTAGTTTTTAGTAGTGTTTTCCTTTATCCTACTAGGAACTGGTACGGTAGAGTGGGCTTGTTGGGATAGAGGTTGCTGTCCTAGCTAAGATTAGGTCGTCATGCTAGGAAGGTCAAGTGGGAGGCAGCAAAAGAGGAGTTTGTGGTAAGATAATGGGTCGGACCAAAGGTTGCATCGATCCATGTTCTGATCGACCTACGAGTTGCACTAATCCAAGAGCTGCTTGTCCAGGGAGTTGAGTCGAACCCTGGACTAGAGGAAAAGTGGTCGATTGACCTAGGGCTTGGCCTTGGCCGACCTGAGAATCTACAGCTACTCCAGCTTCGTTGAATGCCGAAAGTGAAGATCTTTGAATTGGACGATCGGGAAGTGAAGTTGAACCAGGTTGGAGCATAGCAAGAGACCTATCTGGGAATGGATTTCATTAGATTGAAGAGTAGTTGTTGCCCCAGCTTCGCTTTGTGTAGGAAGTGATGCTTGATTGCTCGATCTCCCTTCCATCCGAGCGAGGATGTAAAGACCCGTTACTTCCCCGTGAAGGAAAGAGTGGATACTTACAGTTGGTATCAAAGCTTTGGTTTACAGAGCTCGAGAACAAGACACATTAGAACCATACGAAAGAATTCATCAGCTATTGGATTAGTAATATCCAATTAGAATGACTTGTTAGAGATAGGATCAGTAGTATCCTAGAACGAGTGTGAAGAGTATATTTTTCAAATAAAACAAATTTTGTTTTGAAAATTTAAATCGTTTTATACGTATTTCAAATAAAACAAATTAGCAATTTTGTGTTGTTTGTTTATTTGTTTGATAATTTTGAAGCATTATACAAATTGAACCAAATAGTAAACTGTATTGAAATTTGGTTGAAATTGCATACATGTACATGTATATCTATTGAACACGTCATAGCAAGGAGGCTAGAGAAAAGAAATAAAATTGTTTGCCCGACAAATAGGTACATGCTTATTATATTTCTTGGGTTTTGGATGATTTTATGAGCCGATTGGCTAGCCGCTTGGCTTTTTCCTTTTATTTTGGATTGAAGAAGGCCATGGGAGGCTATATGAAATATCCCGAAGTCCCCAGTGCAGAGGAGGTTATGGCGAAATTTTTCGAAAAATTTAGGGTGTTAGCCAAATTTTTGAAAATTTTGAAAAGTTCTTAGAAACTGAAAAGTTGAAGAACTTAAGCCGTAATGGAAATAATGAAAGTTGGGTTGATTTGTAAAACAACTTTCGGCTTCGTTCCTTTTCGGGGACGAAAAGTTTTAAGTGGGGGAGATTGTAATAACCCGGAAATCCGAGCCAATTTAAAATTTTTATTTTTGGCAATTTTAGTGAATTTTGATTATTTAAAATGAATTATTTTAAATAATAACGATGAAAAATTTATTTTGAATATAATTCGAACGAATATATTTATATAGTTCGTCGTTAGAATATAAATATTTATTTTAAATTATAAAAGGAATTGAAAATGGCGCGGTAGTTCGATAATTCGATTTCAAACTTCAAATGAATGTACAGGATTCAAAATAAACCGTAATTTAGCGAAACCAAAAATAATAGAATACATTGGAGAATATCTTTCCAATGATTCCGAAAAATCAAAATTTCATAACGGGAATCAAAAGATATGCCCAAATGAAAATTCTGAATAGTCGTTATGGAATTCTGGCCCTTAAAAATGGAAATTTTGCCAACGACCTCGGATTTCGACGAAACCACTTTTTTTGGATCCGTGATGTCACGTTATTACTAGATTCCAAATTTCATAATTTTTTGAATCAATATGTGAGCGTGGAAAAAGAAAATGTGTTTGACCAGTTTTAGTTGATTTTAATCGACTGGAAAATGGCCATTTTTCAAACGGTCTCAGAATTCGACAAAATTAGTTTTGTTAGGACCGTATCGTCAAAACATAGCCAGATAAATTTTTCTAGAATTTTTATGGTCAGTTTGTGGCCCCGACAAATTGGAATGTACGTTCAAATCAAATATTGAATGTTTTATGTTATAATTTAAAGAAAAACTGGTTGTAACAGCCGAATGGACTTACCGGGCATATCCCATTGTGTTCGGAATAGGGGTATTAGGCTAGGGACGATAGTCGTTGGGTTCGATTTGGAGTTCGTATCGGTGAACATGTATTTTTGAAATTAAAATGAATAAATTAATATAAATTTTTTTCTATAAAACCCTAGGACCCCGTTTACAGCCGCCACTATCGGTTATACGGCTGAAATCACTCAAGAAAAAAAAAACCAAATCGCCATCAAATTACAAAGAATTGAACCCCCGTTCTTTAGAGAAATTTGCAGAGCTTCCTTAGCTCTTCGATTTGATACCCATGTGATCGAAGTTCAGGGAGTGGGCAGTTCGTTTTAGCGTTCTAAAGAGGCGTAGTTTCGCCTTAGATTCCGGCGAGAGGGCTTGGGCGAGTCGACCGCCGTTCATGGCGGTGAAAGCCCTGGCCAAGGCGCACGAGGTAGTGGGTCCGGATCTCGATCTCGTCGACGGGTGGAGGAACTAGGTGAAAACCTAGTTTCGAACATTATGGGTTCTTTGCGCTCCAGGAATTGAAAGAGACGACGGCCTGATTAGGGTTTAATGGGGGTAATTAGGAAATTTAATTATTATTTAATTATATAATTTGTAATCAACGTATAAGTGACCATAACTTCTTCATACAAGGTCGTAATGACGAACGGTCAGTTGCCTTGGATTCGCAACGTAAAACTCTTCGCGATGGAACTGACTAGAACAGAAACAAAAGCACGTCAGAATTTTAGCCAAATTCGAATCAAAACAGAACGGAATTCAGAAATAAAACCAACCAAGGTGAGAATACTCTCACTTTAAAATTTCCTGTACAGTTATTTATTTTGTAACTGCATTCATGAACTGTTCCCCGTCATCCATAGACCATGGACGACTTATTTGTTTGGTTGTGTTCTGTGTGAAAATTGATCGTGATGTGAAATGAATTATATTTATTAGAAGTGTATGAAAAATATATACGATGTGAAGTGAAAATATCGTATATATTGAAAGTGAAAATATCGTATATATTGAAAGTGAAAATATATACGATGTGAAATGAAAATATCGTATATATTGAAAGTGAAAATATCGTATATATTGAAAGTGAAAATATCGTATATATTGAAAATGAAAATATCTTATATATATTGAAAGTGAAAATATCGTATATATTGAAAGTGAAAATATTATATATATGAAAGGTGGAAATAATATATATATGAAATGAAAACGATATATATATGAAATGAAAACGATATATATGAAATGAAAACGATATATATATAAAATGTGAAAACGATGTATATATGAAATGAAAACGATATATATATATATATATATGAAATGTGAAAACGATGTATATATAAAATGAAAACGATATATATATATGAAATGTGAAAATGATTTGATTGTTAAAAATATAATTTTTAACATATATATATACACACTGTATAAAATTGTCATGTATATGAAATATTCGATTTTGATATTGAATAGAAATGAATTTGAATTGAAATTGAATAGAAATGAATTTGAATTGAAATTGAATTGAAATGAATTCGAATTAAATTGAATAGAAAAGGAATTCAAATTGAAATGAATTTGAAATTTGAATTGAATTGAAATGAATTTAAAACGAATTTATAAGGAAAAATTCAATTTTTGATTTGAATTAAAAATGAAAGTTGAAATTGTTTTGGAAACGAATTTAAAACGATTTATAAAATTCATTTTAAATAGAAATCGACGAAATATATATTATATATATTATATATAATATAATGGCCTGAATAGAACGCACCGCGCTGCGGCAATTCGCGAATTTCGACCATTGACTTCGAACAGACATTACGGGAGATCCGACCGTCGGATTCTCCTGAAACCGAAACCTTTGGGTTCATATCGAAAAGAGCTTTCCAACGAATATGAGAAATTTGAAATCTAATGGTTGGATTTGGAATTATGTCCAAATCAAATTTGGAAAAGGTCGCTGTAAGTGCAGTTCGATTGCCGTTGATGGAAATCGACTGTACGGACCTTGATAAAATTATTAAAAATATCGATAATTAGTGTAAAATCATAAGAAATGATTTGGTAATAATTGGGATAAAATCCCATATTTTAAAAGATAAAAATAGATTTTTATCGAAATGAACTAGTTTTGAACTAGAATTATAATTCTATTTATTTTTAAAATAAATAAAGTGGATTTGAAATGGTATTGAAAATAACTAGAATTTCCAATATATGAATTGGAATGGATTTGAATTGAAATTATCTTTGGATATTTTCGATATTGGATTCCGTGATTATACAAATATCGTGATGGGAATTTGGAAGATATCGATATCGTTATTCCCGATATGATATCTGTTGGTTTCAGGATTTGATGTTGAATATAAGTCGATACTATCTCTATTCAAAACCTTATATTTAATGTCAAATTTGATTGATTGTTTGTTTGGATTGTGCTCGACCAGTTTATGAGCAAAATATGCTTTTACATTTAGCATTGGGTTGGGTTGAAAATATCTGTGTGCTAACGCCTTGTGAAACACTTCACGATTTGACGATAAGGTGTTTAGCGATGTTGTGTTCATTTCAAATTTAATGAATGATTGTGAAATGATATTTTTCTTAAGTGAAAAGAAATGTATTCCCGATTTTGGACAGGGAATGTTTTATAAAAATGTTTTATAAAACAGAAAGGATTTCGAGGCCCAAAACCCGATGATTTCTGAAATGATTTAGAAATGTATTATATGCTACATTATGGTTCATCGCATATTCGATTAGTTGCTATTGATGATGTATCTGTTTGGTGGTGGAGAATTTATTCTCTTACTTAACACCCTTCTTTGAGACGTACGAGCTCAAAGGTTATGTGATTAATAGTGACTGATCATATGTGTGAATTACTGATGTGAAGTACTATATTTTGAAAGTACTTGTGATTATTATGTTGTGAAATGATTTTCCCTGCTTCGGGATATGAAATGATTTAGTATGTGGCTAAAGAGTCGGGTGACCATGAGACAAAAAGTATGGGTGAGAGGTCGGTGTAGCCTGCTTTTTTGTGGGGTAGGTGCATCGTCGGTGTAGCCTGCTCCTATGTGGGGTAGGTGCACATTTATATATCGAGTTGCGAGGTGCGTACCCTTTGCCTTGTTGATGGGGAGCACGATATTTGGTTGCATACTTGTTTGTATGCATTGTTATGTTTTGGAATTCATATTTCCGAACGATTTGATTTGAGATCCCGAAGTGAAATCTACTTTGATATAGAAAGTAAGATATGTATTTCAAATGATATGAAATAAGAAATCGGGAATAAAGTCCAAAGGAATAATTTCTGTAAATTGAATTGGAGTTAGAAAATCTATGTGTGGTGATTAATCTAAATGGGTAGATTGGGATATTGCATGTTGATTGATGCATAGTAGATCCATATATCTATATTGATTGTTATTTATACACTAGCATTCATGGGGGTAAACCCGTTCCGCGTTAGCGGCGTGGTCCCGTGATATGCCATATTATTAAATAAGTTAATTATAACTATTTAGAGTTTCTCACACCAGTCCCATGACTGACCTGTAGTTTGCTTTCCCCTTGCGAACTCGGGTGCCCCTATTTTCCACACGGGCAGTCGAGTAGTTTTATTTTGCAGATGTATTGAGCAGGATTCTGGATTGAAGCTTTAAGCTGTGTCCAGACATTTATAGTCTTTCGCTGTGTAGTTTATATTTCCGCTGTGTATTGTATTACATTTATGTAAATTTATCTTCCGCTGTGTATTATTTTCGATATACTCTGATATTCTGTACTCTGATGTAACACTATTATGATGTTTATAGAAGTCTTCTGTTATTTGTTCTGATGTGTTGTATGCCCAGAGTTAGCGTATGCGGAAATCAAACGGTCTTGGTCGGTTCAGCGATCGATTAGGTCCGGGCGAAATCCGTGTCAATACAGAGGAAATCCTTCATCATTTCCTACTGCTTTGCGAGGAGTCCATCCCGGTGCGCCATCTGAGCTCTTAGTTTTTCCAAAACTTTATCCATCTCGTCCCCAGTTAAGTATTGGGACGGGCCTTTGTGGGAGGAAGCCTCCTGGTTACCTCCGTTTTTGTTGCGTCTGCTACACCAGCGGGTTGAGACTGAGCATGAGAAGGTGCTGAATCCTTCTTCCGTTTTTCAATTGTCTTTGTAAGAGTTGTAGAAGATCACAGGGTATATCCGTCCCCCCGGCGCGCTAAAGTGTTGACGTCAAAAGTTGGTCTAGTGACAGTCAACCCTCAACTATGTTATACATGCATAGTAATATTCATGGAATGCTAGAAAAAGTAAATAAACAGAGGAGACACTACATTTTTATAGTGGTTTGGCTTAAACCAAGCCTACCTCCACTTTATAATCAAATTTTGTACTGTCGATTACAGGTTACAGTTGTTTTCAATTGAAAGAGAGTAGAGATAGAAGTGGTTTAAATACAAAATCCTTAAGTTGAACCTGGAGTATCGGCTTGGATTCCGGATGCCTATTCATTTTCGGAAATTGATGTATTTATAGGATAAGAGGTGAGCTGAGTTTGAATGCAACGTGGCTTGCATCTTTCTCGAAGTCAACCACGTGTTACTCGATCCTATAAAGTAGTTGTAAGAGGAGAGACCTGTTAGGGATTGCAGAATGGATCATTAAGGAAAAACTAACACTAAAGGGGGGTGAATAGTGTTTCTGAGAAATTTAACAAAATCTAGAACTTATATGATCTACTATATGAATCACACTAGAGATATTCACAGACACAGATTCAAACATAAATACAAAAATAAAAAGAAATAAAATGCAAAAAAAGAAAGAACACACCAGATTTTACACTGGTTCGGATTACTCTACGTCCAGTCCTACGCAACGCTGGATTGCACAGAGTTTTATTACTATATCAATATCCAAGTACAACCCCTTTGATTTCACGGCAACAAGGTTAATACCGATTCCAAACACCCTCGATCAAGTATATTCCCCTTGATTTCATGGATACAAGATTAACACTGCTCCGGTTCCTTGCTCTCAAGGCTACAAGGAAACACCTTTTTCCTAAACACTTCCCAAACGATTACAACAGCCCTATAACTCTTCAATAACACTTTGATTCAAAGAGTAATGAGTAGAGAGTGAGAAGAGAAGAAGTTTTATGTAAATAGAATTGAATTCGGCAGAGTATAAGTGTAGAAATCATAAAAATAAAAAATAATAATGGTGTAAAGAAAAGGGATGAAGATGAAGAAGAAGAAGAATGAAAAATTTCGAAATCAACCCCAATTTATAAGATTTGAAAGGTTACAATGCTTCTGGAATGTTACAAATAGAGAAAAGACACTTCCTTTCAAAATCAAAAATATGACAGTTATATGTCGACATAGGCATAAATATATGTCGACATAACCCTTCACAACATTGAGTTTTGACCATTTTTGAAGTGTTTTGATATATATAATTCTGGAAAATCTTGAACTAAAACATAGTGTTATAAATAAGTATTATAAAATATAAAATCATGTGAAAACATAAATATAAGATATGTGAACATATTTATAAAATTATAATGTTTAAAACTATATAAATATAAAGTATATAATATATAAAGTTATAAACTATAAAACTTGAGTTTAAAAACAAAGGTAAAATAGAGAAAATGAAGTAGAGAAGATAAAGATTGATTGAATTTGAAATCAGAAACTAAAAATCAGAACTTGAATTTGAATTTGAATTTGAACCTGGAGTGCTATTTAGATTCTAACATAAACTAGACTCTATTACTATATTTATCTTGAACTCTTGAAATATTGATTACTCATGAGTCTTGAACCATCACTGAGTTCTGAGCCTCCAGAAGCTCTTAAACTGTACAATATTCAGTATTAATTCCTGTATATAAATCCTGCATATGTATATATATTCTAGATAAATGTGTTGGTATATATTTTATAATCAATTAATATTGAAATAAGGTTGTTTTCATCAAAACTCCATTCTCTAACAATCTCCCCCTTTTTGATGATGACAACCTTAATTTATAAAATATCATACATGTACAGTCTTGTTGATGATGATCCTTCTAATACACCCCCTGTCTATATGAATCCTATAAACTAATTCTATATTTTATAATTTCTCCCCCTTTGGCATTATCAAAAAGAAATTCTATAACTACTCCCCCTAAATCCTATAACTATCTAAATAATTTCTACACTAAAATAAATTACTCCACCTTAATTCTATAATTATCTAAATAGTTCCTATACTAAAGTACTCCCCCTTAATCTTATCATAAAATACTTTTCCAAATTTATGATTAAACAATCAATACAAATCAATCTAAGTATCATACTTACATATGTTTTAAGTCATATTCAAACCAATCCAAACAGACCATACCATATGTTTAATATATACACAATTTTAAGCCAAACAATCCAAATCAAACAAATTCAAACAAATCAATCAAATCGTACCAAGCAATTAAATGTTTCTTGGGACTTCTACCCAACCGTCTTCTCCAAAAATTGGATCCTTCTTGATGACCTCCCAATCTTCATCTTCTTTGGTCGGTGGTGCTTTAACGAGATTAATATCTTCATCTCTGAAAAGAGAGGAGATTAGCCACTGTATTGCATCAAAGTGCTTCTTTTACTATTCAAACATCTTTATTCGGCTTAATTCAAGATGACGCTGGATTCGGAGAATTATAGAGAGGATATTCTTGAAGAAATTCAACATTTTTTCAAGATTTTCACTCAGATAATGAATTGGATTTGCCATAGCTTTGATAATAAATTAATAGAGAAGAAATGAAATAATAAAGTTTTCTAGAAGAAATAGGCTTAAACAGGGTCTAGAATTTGTTGGATTTTGAATGGACATGAGTTAGTTATTTAATTTTAAATTTTGAAAAGTTTTGAAAATCTGGCAGTTATATGTTGACATATGCAACTGTATGTCAACAAATATATTAATTTTTTTTGAAAATTTTCAAATTTTAAATCCTTTGAACTTCTACTATATTATAATTAATTCTTAAGTTTTTATAGTAACTTAAAGATAATTTTAACATAAATAAAACTCCATTCATTACTTCATAAAATCAAATACATCCAACTAATTAAGACACACTAAATATGAGATTCGAAAGAAAATATTAAAGATAATTAAACTAGATAGGCGAGTTTTCACCGAATGATGAGGAGGAATGTAAGATTCTAAGCTTTCTTCCTATCTTGGCCATGAATTTGGTCATTTTGGAAAAGTCCTTCTTGAGCTTCTTTTGATTGTTAACATTCTTCACTTGAGTCTGAACAATCATCTCTCTGGAAATGTGTCTAGTGTTGATGGGACACTCAACACTTTCTAAAGAAATTTTTTCTTCTTCTTCGACTTCCATAGGTGCTTGTTCTTGTTGCATTCGAGCTTATTTGGCTTCGAATGTCTCATATGGTTGGAAAGTGAGAGGAATTTGCATGAGATGTATGTTTGAGGAGTCAAACACTTTCCTTGACACAAATTCTTCTCTGTGAAGATCAACTCTAAAGTATTTGAAAATGCGGGTGAGATAAACTCCATAGTAAAGAGTGTTCTCTCTTAATGAAGTTTATATGTGCTTGATTTCATTTAAGATCTTGTCGGCCCAATTGATGTTATAGCCACCAATAATAGCAAGAGGGCTTATGAACCTTGAGAGTTGAATTATTAAAGTTTTAGGAATGAGGAGTGATGGTATGTTGGAGGAGAAAGTTTACTTTTCTTGTTTTTAGATGGAAAAACCGATTTTTGGAATCCATTCCGGCATCGCTTTTAAATATGTCATGATAAGTTTTTAAATCAGTTTCATCGATAATGAAATTCGAAAAATCCGAGCCTATGCTTCTACAATTTAAAATATTGCCCAAGACTTCGACATCTAGAACAATTTTCATGCCTTTGACGCTACTTCAAATTTGGTCTTCGTTGCCTTCGTAAAATCTGCGATTAAGATTCGCATAGAACATTCTGACAAGTTCAGGATAACACACCTCGTCATTATCCCATGAGTCAATTAAACTTAAGACTTCATTGTGTTGAAAGAGAGAGATAAGATCATAGGAAGGAAAATCTTCAAAGATGGCGAAAGCTCCCTTATTGACTTTAGCTTTTCCTAGATAGTCAACATAAGTTTTGACAGGATCTCTATCATTATGAAGATAACTTTTGATGTTTTTGATTGACTTCAATTTCTGAGATGAACTAGAGGAAGCCATTGATTTTATTGTTTTGAAGAGAATAGATATGGAGAATATAGTTTGAATTGTGAATGAAAGGTAAAGAGAATAGATGTATATATAGAAACTGAATGGATATGAATTGAATAGGCATAACTTTTCAGAAGTCAACGATACCTTTTCAGACCTTGGGAGTTAGTGAAATGTTGGAGGGAAGTTGAAAGTTTAAACATTTGAAATTCCAATTTTAAATTTTAGACAGATATGTTGATATATGGACATATGTGTTAATTTTCAAAGGACATTTGGTTTCTATGACTTGTGATTTAAATTATCGATTTATATTTCAGGTTTAACGATTTCCTAAAATAACTCTAATCCTAGCAAACATCCAAAAAAATATTTTATTATTATATTATTATTTTGAATTTCAAAATTCAAAATTTTAAGGTTTTAATTTTAAATCCAAAATAAACAAAGCAACCATTCAACCAAAGAAATTTTTTAAAATTAATTAAGGCATACCTGGTTTTTAGATCCTCTTCTTTGAAATTTTTTGAATTCTGAATTGCCATGAAGCAAATATTTGAATTTCCGATTTCTGGCTCTTCATCACTTGATGGTGAATCTGAATCATCTAACGTTGCTGCGTATGCTTTCTTTCTTAAAAGAATTGTTATTGTCTGTTTGTTGAGTTGATTCATCTGGATATGGACACATTCTCCTTATATGGCCTGGTTTGTTGTAGTTATAACATCGATCATCATTTCTTCTTGAACTTCCCTGGTTATTATTTTGAAAATAATTTTTCCTTCTACATTTCAGAAGTTTTCTAAAATGTCTTGTCATGAGGGTTGTTTCTTCATCATCTTCACTACTTGAGTCAGGATCATTTGTTGTTGCTTTAAATGCAACGGATTTCTTCTCAGTTGGTCTGTTTTCCTTTCTTTTCTGTAACTGGACTTCAAAAGACATCAGATTTCCTGTTAACTCTTCAATCTTCATTTCATTGACATTATTGGCTTCTTCAATTACCAAAGCTTTCTAATCCCATTCTAGAGTCAATAAACCCAATATTTATAGACTTAATCATCTTCTGAATAAGTTTTTTCAAGTGCTTTTAATGAATGCACTATCTCTTAAAATCTACAATACATATCGGAGATAGACTCATTCTCATTCATTTTGAATAACTCAAACTGATTAACTAACATTGATATCTTAGTTTGTTTAATTTTACAAGTTCTTACATGAGTAAGTTGTAAAATTCTCCAAATTTCATAAGTAGTTTTACATACTGACACTCTATTAAACTCATTCTTATCTAACGAACAAAATAACTGTAATAACCCGGAAAATACGAGCCAATTTAAAATTTTTAAATTGGTTATTTCTAAGGAATTTGAACAATTGAAATAGAATATTTCAATAAAATGGTGAATTAGAAATAGTGAGTCGGTTTGAAAATTTGAATTCAAACTTTGACCGACTATGCAGGGTGGAAAATATAACGGATTTTAGCGAAACCAAAAATATTTAAATGTGTTATTCAATACCTTTCTAACGAATCTGAAAAATCGAAGTTTCATAACGGGAATTAAAAGTTATGGCCGAATGAATTTTCAGAGGGGTCGGTATATAGAATATATAGCCCTGGAAAATTGATATTTTGCATACGACCTCGGAATTCGACGAAACCACTTTTGTTGGGTCCGGGATGTCAAACTATTGCTAGGTTTCAAATTTCATAATTTTTGAAGCTAGTATGTGAGCGTGGCAAAAGAAAATGTGTTTGGTCGATTTCTGTTAAATTGGATCGACCAGAAAATGGTCATTTTTCAAACGACCTCAGAATTCGACGAAACTAGTTTTGTTGGGACCGTAGCGTCAAAACATAGCAAGATTTATTTTTCTGGAATTTTTCGAATCAGTTTGTGGCCCTGGCAAATTGAAATGTGCGTTCAGAGTTAAAAATTAAATGTTTTATACTTTAATTTGAAAAAATACTGACTGTAACAGTCGAATTGGCCTACGAAACATATCCCATTGTTTCCGGAACGGGGGTATTTAGCTAGGGGCGACAGTCGTTGGGTTTAAAAAGGAGTTCGTTTGAGAAAACACTATTTAAAAATTTAATATAACCCTCGGACAATCAGAATTTTCCTTTCATAAATTTTTTTTTTTAAAAAAAAGACCCCCCCCCCCCCCGTTGAATGGCGAAAACCGCTCCCTACCTTCTCCCCCAAATCGCTGCTGCCTCAGGCGATTTCCGCCTGCGCCACCCCCTACCTCGACGCGCCTCCTCCTCCTCTTCAAATCCGACCCCACCGCCGCCGCCACAGTCGCCTCCTCCGCCCGTATCGACGCCAGGAAGTCGAGCACTTCCCGCCGCCGCCCTGAACGCCACCGAACGCCACCAAACCACCACCGATTTAAAGCCCTCTCTTCCCTCTTCCACGTCCAACTCCCCGATCGTCCCCACGTGCCACTGATTTCGCGAAAACTGTAAACCTAGTTTTGAAGCTTCGTGAAAGTGAGTTTTTCTTTGGATCTTTACACTTTGAAAAATCATATCTTTTTGGTGTGTTGACAAAATTCGATGAAACAGGAAACATCGAGACCGCAAGGAAGCTCTCTACCCAATAGAAGAAGCCGCGGATTTTTCTGACATCGTATCGATTTTTAGCGCTCAGAAAACCAAGGTGAGAAATTTAAATTAACGTGAAATTGAATGGAAAATGTCTTGTATAATTTATATAAGCGAAATATGAATTACATACGTGTTGTATACCTCATGTACATACGTAGTGTAAGCTATATAAGCGAAGTCTGAATTTTTACATGCATAGAATAAGTGATATATGTGTTGAAATGCTAGTGAAATATAGCAAATATATATATATATACTCCCCTCGTCCACAAACCATGGACGATATTTATTGTGGTGAATTGGTGTGAAATATTGGATGAAAAATACGAATGGTTGAATAATTGTTTGTGGTTGATATTGTTTGGTTGTGGTTGAAAAATACCCATTGGTGATTGAAATGAATTGGAAATATTTGTGGAAATAAAAATAAACATGCCGCCTGCGTGCGAATTAGATGCATGAATCCCCATTGTCAAAAACCGCGAGGTTTTAAGGTAGAGCGAGGAGCCGTACTAGGGACGGTGCCGGTTTTAACTACCCTGCCGTTATGCTGCCGAAATTTTGAATAATCTTTGTGTGTTAGAATTATTTTCATATGTTGAAATTATTTTCTTGCGTTGAAATTAAAGTCATATATAGAAACTATATCCATGTGTTGAAATATTCATGTGTTGAAAAGTGTTGTGTGAAAATTAAATTCATTTGTGAATGATTGAAGTGTTTAAACAATAAAAATCACATTTTTATATGTATATGGAGTAAATAAAAATATTCGCCTTATATAAATAATTTCAACAATAAAAATCCCATCTTTCTAATATAAACAACATAAATAAAATGTCCATGTGTGGAGATGCTCATTTGTTGAGAAGTGTGTGTAGTGGAAAAGTTCATGTGTTGAATAAAAAGATCGAACGATAAAAATTACATTTTTATTGAAACTATGAAGTGCTGAAACATCTATTTGTCGAATAAATATTTTAAATGATAAAATATCATTTTTATCATATGTGTGATATGCTAAAGATATGCGGACGTTGAAATATTATTTTTAACATGCATAGGAACTAAATAAAATAGTCATGTGTTGAAATCTATTTTAGTTCGCCAAAATTATCATCTTTGAAATGTGAAGCGCTAAAAATAGCCACTTGTTCAAATAAACGTGCATGAGTTGAAATATACATTAACTAGCTAATGATATGATTTTAGCCTATGCATGCAACATTAGAATGAATGGTGTTTTTAAACCAAAGCAAATCAAATATGAAATTGAATGGAAAATGATAAATGTTAGAAATTGTATATATGTACATGCATATCTATTGAACAGGTTAAAGCAAAAGGGGCTAGAGAAGAGAAATAAAATTTTGTGCCCGACAAATAGGTACACATTTACCGCTTTGTTTGGGTGATGATTTTATGAGCCTGTTGGCTAGCCGCTTGGCTTTTTCTTTTTCTTTTTGATATGAGACGCCCGTGTGGCTATTTGGGAATTTTCCCAGACCCTCCCGTACAAAGGAGGTTATGGCGAAATTTTCCAAAAATTTAAAGGCGTTAGTGAAATAATTGGAGTGGAAACAATATAGGAATTTTTGAATGAACTATATTTATATAAATATAAATAGAATTAAAACAAAACGTGGTCGTGTAGTTCATGTTTTGAAACTGTGATTTCAAACGACTAGTGCGGGAAATCCGACCATTGGATTTTCCCGAAACCGCAACCGTTGGGTTCGCCTTGGAAATATCTTTCCAACGGCACCAACTTTGTGAAGATCCGACGGTTGGATTGTCTGGAATGTTTGATTCAAAACTGAAGAAAAACAGCGCCAGAAACGATTATATATATATATAAATATAATTAAATTAAATCGAATAACGACGCTGCAGTTCGTAAATTGAAATCGTAACTTCAAATGGTTAGTGTGGAAGATCCAACCGTCGGATTTTCCCAAAACTGAAACCTTTGGATTCGTTTTGAAATGACCTTCCTAATGATGTAAAATTTGTGAAGATCCAACGGTTAGATTTTCATATATGTGTAAAACAAAATTAATGAAAAGCAGCGACAGTGCATCGACACGACCGGAAACGTCGTTTAATTAAATATGGCCGTTTTAAATTAAATAAAAATGGCGATATATCGTTATAAAGTACTATAGACGATATAGAGTGAAAATAAACCAATTTTGTTGTGTTTGCTTGATATGTGATGGTTGAATGTATTTGACATGAAAATTATAACTAAATAACGAAAATGTGAATGTTGAATAGTCCAACCACGTGATTAATTGATTTGAAAATCTAAGTATACGTGGGTTATTTGAAAAGGCCGAGTTTAACTCATTTCAAATAATCGATCGACGTTGAGAAGTCGAAGAGTCGAAGACGACTGAAGACCGACGTCTCCACATTGGATGGATGGGCGCTACTGATGCTCGTGATTGGAGTAGCTACCATGAAGGAATTGAAGTAGTAGCCGTCCACACATACTGTTGATTGTACGGATATGCGAGGAATTGGTGCCTCCGGTTTCGTTCAGACCCAGAACGGACTTGTAAATGGACTGTGTGTCTGACATTGGATTTTGTTCTGTGTTGATTGATCTCTGTTAAATATATATCTGTTTGGCGGCGGAGAATTTATTCTCTTGCTTAACGCCCTTCTCTGAGACGTACGAGCTCAGAGGTTATGTATTGACAGAAATCAGTCGCATGGAGTGGATTGCCTATGTGGCACGCCTAAGTGGCATATGATCAAGGCTTCTGTTGCAAAGAAAAGTCTTGTGGTTGATGATCAAAGCATGGTCTGTGTGACGTAGCTTTGTGTATAACGTGAACTCGCGAGCCTCACACCTCGGTATGAGTCAAAAACGGGAGAGTGAATGCAGGGAGAGCATGACGTTTCTCTCTAGCTAAGGTGGTGTCAGTGACCTACCAGCCCTGACATTATATATACTTTTCACCTGTGTGGTTGTTGGAATGCGAGGCGCCTCGATATAGGTCTGTAAGGACCGGGAAACATGTGTTCAGGAATTGCCAATCCTCAAAAGTAAGAGAGGACCGACCCTGAAGATCCAAGGATCATAGTGGGGTCCTGGGACATTTGCTAGAGTGTCTCGAATCGGAGAGGAGCTTGCCCCTTGCCTCGACTCATGAAGGAATCCAATTTCCAATACGAAATATGCGAATGTGATTGTATTACTAGTATGGCGACATAGTAGATGGTAGCTATGCCGCCTAGGATTGATATTTATGATTGAATTGCTTTTGAAACATATATGCACTAGTAATAATATCGAACACCTTTGTTTTATTCGTATGAAGCATCTTTGGCCATTATAAGGTAAAAACTCTATCCTCCGGCTTGCGTTGCATTGTGTGATGGGACCTGAGTCTTATAACGGCTTCATTTTATAAAAAGCATTGCGTTGATTTAATCATTTACTTTATTTCATGCACTAGCACTCATTGGAGTAAACCCGTTCCGCGAAAGTGGCGTGGTCCTTTGATTTGCCTTATTATTGCTGTTAATAAGTTGAGTAGATTTCTCATACCAGTCCCATGACTGACTCGTAGTTTGTTTCACCTTGCAAACTCGGGTGCCCTCATTTTCACACGGGCAGCCTAGTTACAGGTTTCTGACGCACCTTTTGGCTCATGGCGAGGCTTGACTACACTGTGCTGACTTGGATTTTCTCCGCCATTATTGTATCTATATTATGATTCCGCCACTGGCGATGTAGACTGATATTCCTTTTGTGTACTCTTCATGTATGATTCCGCCTCAGGCGATGGTGACTGATTATGTATCATTATGCACTAAGTTGTATCCTGTACTGTGCTTCTCTGATGTGATGATATCTATATGATTCCGCTGTCATATGTGTGTAAATTATTCTATTTTCTGTTTATGCTATTATCTGTGATCTGCTAATGATGATTAATGTGTTATATTCCAATGATTATCCTTAACACCGTGTCACGGGGTTTTGGGATCGTCACAGCTGGTATCAGAGCTTTGGTTAACCTTATTTCTGGAGTCTAACACGTTAAACACTTCGTCAAAATAGGATCAGTAGTATTCTAAGGCGAGTCGCTCATTAGAGATAGGACTAGCAAAGTCCCAGAATGAGCTGAGCAGAATAGCAAAAACAATTGATCAGTCCATCGTTATCTTTCCGTAAAATTTTCTCCTTAACTATGCAATAGACTATCATTTCTGTTAGCTGACTTTTTTTGTTGCTTATACAGAATTTGACAAATGGCTACCAGAGCAGCCGCCGCTAGAGGAGGCCGTGCCGGCCGAGGCCGAGGAAGGGGAGAAATCCCAGCTCAAGAAGGACCTTTGATACAACCTCCGGCAGCTCAATACTTCGAGCTTGACCGTGTAGCTAAGAGATATAAGAACGTAGGAGGCAAGACCTTCTCGGGAACTGGCACCGTAATAGAGGCCCTTGCATGGCTCAAAACATGCGAGAAAATTCTTGAAGGCCTAAGGCTTGGAGACGAAGACAAAGCTATTATGGGCGCCTGGCTTATGCAGGAACAAGCTGAATTATGTTGGGAATCTCTTACCGCCGGGAATAGAGAAGCTAGAAGAACATGGGATGGATTTAAAGAACTCTTCAAGGAGAAATATGTCCCAGAACAAGCTCTAGAAAGAATGCACGATGACTTCGCCAATCTCCAGCAAGGGGATCTTTCCGTGCAAGATTATCTGAACAAATTTACAATGTTGTCGCCCTATGCTCCAGAGCTCGTCGCCACTGCGAAATCCAAAAATAAGAGGTTTGTCCTTGGACTAAGACGACAATATCATGATAGAGCCATGGCCCATGTCAAGCTGGAATTCAACGAGCTGGTGGAAATGACATGCAACTATGAAGACCTTGATCAAAGGCATCTGGATCAGGATCGCGCTAGAAGCCAAGCCGGAAACAAGCGCAAGCCTGCTGTAAATCAAGGCGAGTCAAGCCAAGCAGCATCTTCAAAACCTCAGACTGGCAAGCCGCCAAGAGGAAATTGCTTTAACTGTGGTAAGCCGGGGCACTACTCAAACGTCTGCACAGCTCCGAAGAGACAGAAGACAAATTCTCAAGGCTCGAGCCAATGCTCTCAGAACCCTCGCTCGTGCTTCAACTGTCGCAAGACCGATCATCTAGTCAAAGACTGTCCTTTGCTGAAGAAAGCTACAGTAGCTCATGTCTTTGACGGGTCTAGCCCGCCAGCTGCTTCCGATGGAGCAGGTAAACCCGATGTTTTGGGAGGTACCCTTACAATTAAAAATATTCCTGTTTCTGTATTATTCGACACAGGTGCATCGCGTAGTTTTATTGCTAGAAACACAGTGCACAAATTAAAGTTAAAACAGCGAAAGCTCAAAGAATCGGTTGAAGTTCATAACCCGATAGGGGGTCCTATTACTCTCGGTTCATATTGTAGAGTGCCAGTCTCTTATTCTTCCTACAAATTTCCTTTTGATTTAATCGTTATGGATTTTCCCGAATTCGATATTATTCTCGGGCTGGATTGGTTAACGAAATATGAAGCCGAAGTGAATTGTGCGGAAAGAATCGTTAAAATTCGAACGAAGCTTGGATATATTACGGTTCCCTGTCATGGTTCGAATCCGAATAGAGAAGAATTTTGGTCAGCATTAGAACTTATCCCCACTTCCATGGAAAAGATTCTGATTGTTAGAAACTATGCGGATGTGTTTGAAGAAGTTGAAAACTTACGTCTGCAAAGAGAAATAGAATTCCGAATCGATCTAATTCCCAATGCCAGACCAGTGGTGCATCTAATTCGTAGAATGACTCCGAAAGAAAAAGAAGAATTAGGCGATCAAACTCGTCAACTGTTGTGGAAAGGTCTAATCGGACCGATTTTTTCCAATTGGGGTGCAGCTGTTGTGTTTGTCCCAAAGTCAGACGGTACTCTTAGATTATGTGTTGATTACCGAGACCTCAACAAACAGACGCTCAAAAATAAGTATCCATTACCTCGCATTGATGATTTGCTAGACCAATTGAATGGGGCGAAAGTATTTTCCCGAATGGACCTAGCTACAGGTTTTCATCAATTGAGAATAGCAGAAGAGTGTGTTCCTTTGACCGCTTTCAGAGGTCCAGACATATTTTATGAATGGTTAGTAATGCCGTTTGGCCTATGCAACGCTCCAGCATACTTTGTCGATCTAATGAATAGAGTGTTCAGGGGAGTTCTGAATAAATTTGTCCTCGTATTCATCGATGATAGTTTAATCTACTCCAAATCAAAACCCGAGCATGAAAAACACTTAGAACATGTATTGGAGATTCTAAGGAAGAACGTCTTCAAAGCCAAATTCTCTAAATGTGTCTTCTGGCAAGAAGAAGTTAAATTTCTTGGCCATGTCGTGTCAGAGAAAGGAATTTCTGTTGACCCAAGCAAAATAACAGCGATTCAAGACTGGAAACAACCCACTACTCCCACAGAAGTTAGAAGTTTTATGGGGTTGGCTAGTTATTATCGAAAGTTCGTTAAGGATTTTTCGAAGATATCCGGTCCGTTAACGAAGCTCACAAAGAAACACGAGAAGTTTAAGTGGACTTCCGACTGTGAAGAAGCTTTCCAGGAATTGAAATCGAAGCTGACCACCGCTCCAGTGTTAACTATTATTGATGGCAATCAGGATTTAACGGTTTGGACAGATGCTTCTATTAGAGGTCTTGGTGCAGTGTTAATGCAGAGAGGCCAAGTAGTCGCTTATGCAAGTCGCCAATTGAAACTGCATGAGAAGAATTATGTGACTCATGATCTTGAGCTGCTAGCCATCGTTTTTGCATTGAAAATCTGGAGGCCTTATTTATTGGGCGAGAAATTTATACTGTACACAGATCATCAATCATTGAAGTATTTATATACCCAGAAAGATCTGAATCTGAGACAGCAGCGTTGGCTAGAATTTCTTGCAGCATATGATCTGGATATCCTGTATACGCCGGGGAAAGCTAACGTAGTAGCGGATGCGCTTAGTAGAAAGACCGCAATCGTTGCCCATCTTATAATTACACCTGGATTGATTGATAGGATTTCAGCCCTTCAGAAAGACGATGAATTCATTCAGAGAACCAGTCAGAGAGTCAAGGAAGGTGAAACCACGAGTTTCCGTATTGACAATAGGGGGGTTCTCAAGTTAAATAATAGGATTTGCATTCCAAATATTCCAGGCCTTCGAAGAGAAGTGCTGGACGAATGCCATAAATCCAAATTTTGCATCCATCCTGGGGTGAGTAAAATGTACAACGATATCAAATGCACTTTCTGGTGGAAGGCAATGAAAAGAGATATTTCTTTGTATGTTAGAAGATGCCCTACTTGTCAATTGGTCAAGAGTGACCAACAGAAGCTAGCTGGACTGTTACAACCGTTGGAAGTCCCAGGCTGGAAATGGGAACAGATTTCCATGGATTTCATAGATGGTTTGCCGCGAACCAAGAAAGGTAATGACAGCATTTGGGTAATCGTAGATCGCTTCACGAAGACTGCCCATTTTATACCTGTTAGGTCCAATAGAACTGCCCAAAGTCTAGCACAGATATATTTCAGAGAAATTGTTAAGCTGCATGGAATTCCCATCAGCATAGTCAGTGATAGAGATCCCCTATTTACTAGCAAATTCTGGGAGGTTTTCCAGACAGAATTGGGAACAAAACTGAATATGAGCACCGCTTATCACCCACAAATAGATGGCCAAACTGAGCGGGTGAATAGAATTCTAGAAGATTTATTACGGGCTTGTATAATCGATTTTGGTGGGTCATGGGAAGATCATTTGCATTTGGTAGAATTCTCATATAACAATAGCTATCATGCAAGTTTGAGAATGTCACCATTTGAAGCATTATATGGCAGACCCTGCAGATCTCCAGCATGCTGGGTAGAACCTGGCAACAGACATGTACTAGGACCCGATATGATTAGGGAAGCATCTGATAAAGTGGACTTCATCAAGAAGCGATTGAAAACCGCTCAAAGCCGACAGAAAAGTTATGCAGACTCTAGAAGGAGAGATTTGACATTTACTGTTGGTGATCATGTTTATTTAAAGGTTTCTCCAATGAGAGGAGTAATCAGATTTGGAAAGACTGGGAAGTTGGCTCCGAGATTTATTGGTCCCTTTCCTATACTTGAGCGAATTGGAACTCTGGCTTATAGGGTTCAATTGCCTGATTGGTTGCCTGGAGTGCACAATGTATTTCACGTATCTCAACTTAGGAGCCATGTGCATGATCCGGATCTCGTTGTAGAAGAAGCAGCGCAACGGGATGTGGAGATAACTCCAGAATTAGCACTCAGAAGAGAGCCATTAAAGATTGTTGGCAAAGAAACTAGAGAACTCAGAAGCAAAAAGGTTCATTTGGTTAAAGTGCAGTGGAGCAGTGATCCTAGAGACCGTACTTGGGAAACTGAGGGAAGCATTAAGCAAGCTTACCCCAAATGCAGAGTGGATATCTCTGACTAACTCCGGTGCAAGGTACTTTTACAATACGTCGCATTTACATTTTATTTCCTACTTTACTGTTGTTTCCTTTTCGAGGACGAAAAGTTTTAAGTAGGGGAGATTGTAATAACCCGGAAAATACGAGCCAATTTAAAATTTTTAAATTGGTTATTTCAAAGGAATTTGAACAATTGAAATAGAATATTTCAATAAAATGGTGAATTAGAAATAGTGAGTCGGTTTGAAAATTTGAATTCAAACTTTGACCGACTGTGCAGGGTGGAAAATATAACGGATTTTAGCGAAATCAAAAATATTTAAATCTGTTATTCAATACCTTTCTAACGAATCTGAAAAATCGAAGTTTCATAACGGGAATTAAAAGTTATGGCCGAATGAATTTTCAGAGGGGTCGGTATATAGAATATATAGCCCTGGAAAATTGATATTTTGCATACGACCTCGGAATTCAACGAAACCACTTTTGTTGGGTCCGGGATGTCAAACTATTGCTAGGTTTCAAATTTCATAATTTTTGAAGCTAGTATGTGAGCGTGGCAAAAGAAAATGTGTTTGGTCGATTTCTATTAAATTGGATCGACCAGAAAATGGCCATTTTTCAAACGACCTTAGAATTCGACGAAACTAGTTTTGTTGGGACCATAGCGTCAAAACATAGCTAGATTTATTTTTCTGGAATTTTTCGAATCAGTTTGTGGCCCTGGCAAATTGAAATGTGCGTTCAGAGTTAAAAATTAAATGTTTTATACTTTAATTTGAAAAATAACTGACTGTAACAGTCGAATTGGCCTACGAAACATATCCCATTGTGTCCGGAATGGGGGTATTTAGCTAGGGGCGACAGTCGTTGGGTTTAAAAAGGAGTTCGTTTGAGAAAACACTATTTAAAATTTTAATATAACCCTCGGCCAATCAGAATTTTCCTTTCATAAATTTTAAAAATAAATCCCCCCCCCCCCCCCGTTGAACGGCGAAAACCGCTCCCTACCTTCTCCCCCAAATCTCAGCCGCCTCAGGCGATTTCCGCCTGCGCCACCCCCTACCTCGACGCGCCTCCTCCTCCTCTTCAAATCCGACCCCGCCGCCGCCGCCACAGTCGCCTCCTCCGCCCGTATCGACGCCAGGAAGTCGAGCACTTCCCGCCGCCGCCCTGAATGCCACCGAACGCCACCAAACCACCACCGATTTAAAGCCCTCTCTTCCCTCTTCCACGTCCAACTCCCCGATCGTCCCCACGTGCCACTGATTTCGCGAAAACTGTAAACCTAGATTTGAAGCTTCGTGAAAGTGAGTTTTTCTTTGATCTTTACACTTTGAAAAATCAAATCTTTTTGGTGTGTTGACGAAATTCGATGAAACAGGAAACATCGAGACCGCAAGGAAGCTCTCTACCCAATAGAAGAAGCCGCGGATTTTTCTGACATCGTATCGATTTTTAGCGCTCAGAAAACCAAGGTGAGAAATCTAAATTAACGTGAAATTGAATGGAAAATGTCGTGTATAATTTATATAAGCGAAATATAAATTACATACGTGTTGTATACCTCATGTACATACGTAGTGTAAGCTATATAAGCGAATTATGAATTTTTACATGCATAGAATAAGTGATATATGTGTTGAAATGCTAGTGAAATATAGAAAATATATATTATATTATATATATATATATATATATATACTCCCCTCGTCCACAAACCATGGACGATATTTATTGTGGTGAATTGGTGTGAAATATTGGATGAAAAATACGAATGGTTGAATAATTGTTTGTGGTTGATATTGTTTGGTTGTGGTTGAAAAATACCCATTGGTGATTGAAATGAATTTGAAATATTTGTGGAAATAAAAATAAACATGCCGCCTGCGTGCGAATTAGATGCATGAATCCCCATTGTCAAAAACCGCGAGGTTTTAAGGTAGAGCGAGGAGCCGTACTAGGGACGGTGCCGGTTTTAACTACCCTGCCGTTATGCTGCCGAAATTTTGAATAATCTTTGTGTGTTAGAATTATTTTCATATGTTGAAATTATTTTCTTGCGTTGAAATTAAAGTCATATATAGAAACTATATCCATGTGTGGAAATATTCATGTGTTGAAAAGTGTTGTGTGAAAATTAAATTCATTTGTGAATGAGTGAAGTGTTTAAACAATAAAAACCACATTTTTCTATGTATATGAAGTAAATAAAAATATTCGCCTTATATAAATAATTTCAACAATAAAAATCCCATCTTTCTAATATAAACAACATAAATAAAATGTCCATGTGTGGAGATGCTCATTTGTTGAGAAGTGTGTGTAGTGGAAAAGTTCATGTGTTGAATAAAAAGATCGAACGATAAAAATTACATTTTTGTTGAAACTATGAAGTGTTGAAACATCTATTTGTCAAATAAATATTTTAAATGATAAAAATATCATTTTTATCATATGTGTGATATGCTAAAGATATGCGGACGTTGAAATAAATATTTGTGATAGAAATATTATTTTTAACATGTATAGGAACTAAATAAAATAGTCATGTGTTGAAATCTATTTTAGTTCGCCAAAATTATCATCTTTGAAATGTGAAGCGCTAAAAATAGCCACTTGTTCAAATAAACGTGCATGAGTTGAAATATACATTAACTAGCTAATGATATGATTTTAGCCTATGCATGCAACATTAGAATGAATGGTGTTTTTAAACCAAAGCAAATCAAATATGAAATTGAATGGAAAATGATAAATGTTAGAAATTGTATATATGTACATGCATATCTATTGAACAGGTTAAAGCAAAAGGGGCTAGAGAAGAGAAATAAAATTTTGTGCCCGACAAATAGGTACACATTTACCGCTTTGTTTGGGTGATGATTTTATGAGCCTGTTGGCTAGCCGCTTGGCTTTTTCTTTTTCTTTTTGATATGAGACGCCCGTGTGGCTATTTGGGAATTTTCCCAGACCCTCCCGTACAAAGGAGGTTATGGCGAAATTTTCCAAAAATTTAAAGGCGTTAGTGAAATAATTGGAGTGGAAACGATATAGGAATTTTTGAATGAACTATATTTATATAAATATATAAATATAAATAGAATTAAAATGAAACGTGGCTGTGCAGTTCATGTTTTGAAACTGTGATTTCAAACGACTAGTGCGGGAAATCCGACCATTGGATTTTCCCGAAACCGCAACCGTTGGGTTCGCCTTGGAAATATCTTTCCAACGGCACCAACTTTGTGAAGATCCGACGGTTGGAATGTCTGGAATGTTTGATTCAAAACTGAAGAAAAACAGCGCCAGAAACGATTATATTTATATATATATAAATATAATTAAATTAAATCGAATAACGACGCTGCTGTTCGTAAATTGAAATCGTAACTTCAAATGGTTAGTGTGGAAGTTCCGACCGTCGGATTTTCCCAAAACTAAAACCGTTGGATTCGTTTTGAAATGACCTTCCTAATGATGTAAAATTTGTGAAGATCCAACGGTTAGATTTTCATATATGTGTAAAACAAAATTAATGAAAAGCAGCGCCAGTGCATCGACACGACCGGAAACGTCGTTTAATTAAATATGGCCGTTTTAAATTAAATAAAATGGCGATATATCGTTATAAAGTACTATAGACGATATAGAGTGAAAATAAACCAATTTTGTTGTGTTTGTTTGATATGTGATGGTTGAATGTATTTGACATGAAAATTATAACTAAATAACTGAAATGTGAATGTTGAATAGTCCAACCACGTGATTAATTAATTTGAAAATCTAAGTATACGTGGGTTATTTGAAAAGGCCGAGTTTAACTCATTTCAAATAATCGATCGACGTTGAGAAGTCGAAGAGTCGAAGACGACTGAAGACCGACGATCTCCACATTGGATGGATGGGCGCTACTGATGCTCGTGATTGGAGTAGCTACCATGAAGGAATTGAAGTAGTAGCCGTCCACACATACTGTTGATTGTACGGATATGCGAGGAATTGGTGCCTCCGGTTTCGTTCAGACCCAGAACGGACTTGTAAATGGACTGTGTGTCTGACATTGGATTTTGTTCTGTGTTGATTGATCTCTGTTAAATATATATCTATTTGGCGGCGGAGAATTTATTCTCTTTCTTAACGCCCTTCTCTGAGACGTACGAGCTCAGAGGTTATGTATTGATAGAAATCAGTCGCATGGAGTGAATTGCCTGTGTGGCACGCCTAAGTGGCATATGATCAAGGCTTCTGTTGCAAAGCAAAGTCTTGTGGTTGATGATCAAAGCATGGTCTGTGTGACGTAGCTTTGTGTATAACGTGAACTCGCGAGCCTCACACCTCGGTATGAGTCAAAAACGGGAGAGTGTCTACAGGGAGAGCATGACGTTTCTTTCTAGCTAAGGTGGTGTCAGTGACCTACCAGCCTTGACATTATATATATATTTCACCTGTGTGGTTGTTGGAATGCGAGGCGCCTCGATATAGGTCTGTAAGGACCGGGAAACATGTGTTCAGGAATTGCCAATCCTCAAAAGTAAGAGAGGACCGGCCCTGAAGATCCAAGGATCATAGTGGGGTCCTGGGACATTTGCTAGAGTGTCTCGAATCGGAGAGGAGCTTGCTCCTTGCCTCGACTCATGAAGGAATCCAATTTCCAATACGAAATATGCGAATGTGATTGTATTACTAGTATGGCGACATAGTAGATGGTAGCTATGCCGCCTAGGATTGATATTTATGATTGAATTGCTTTTGAAACATATATGCACTAGTAATAATATCGAACACCTTTGTTTTATTCGTATGAAGCATCTTTGGCCATTATAAGGTAAAAACTCTATCCTCCGGCTTGCGTTACATTGTGTGATGGGACCTGAGTCTTATAACGGCTTCATTTTATAAAAAGCATTGCGTTGATTTAATCATTTACTTTATTTCATGCACTAGCACTCATTGGAGTAAACCCGTTCCGCGAAAGTGGCGTGGTCCTTTGATTTGCCTTATTATTGCTGTTAATAAGTTGAGTAGATTTCTCATACCAGTCCCATGACTGACTCGTAGTTTGTTTCACCTTGCAAACTCGGGTGCCCTCATTTTCACACGGGTAGCCTAGTTACAGGTTTCTGACGCACCTTTTGGCTCATGGCGAGGCTTGACTACACTATGATGACTTGGATTTTCTCCGCCATTATTGTATCTATATTATGATTCCGCCACTGGCGATGTAGACTGATATTCCTTTTGTGTACTCTTCATGTATGATTCCGCCTCAGGCGATGGTGACTAATTATGTATCATTATGCACTAAGTTGTATCCTGTACTGTGCTTCTCTGATGTGATGATATCTATATGATTCCGCTGTCATATGTGTGTAAATTATTCTATTTTCTATTTATGCTATTATCTGTGATCTGCTAATGATGATTAATGTGTTATATTCCAATGATTATCCTTAACACCGTGTCACGGGGTTTTGGGATCGTCACAATAACATATTCACGGCTTTAGAATTACTTTGTGCATCAGCCTTTTGTTTATTTGTCCATTGTGAAAAAACAGTTGCGGGTTCAACAAATTCATTCTGTGTACTATTCCGTGTGTCTAATCCTACTGATTATAAATATATTTTCATTCTACATGCCGAATATAAATAATTGCTGCCATTAAACTGTAACAACCGGAAAATCAGAACAAATTTAAAATTTATATTTTGGCTACTTTGTTGAATTTTAAATAATTTATTTCAAATAATAATGATTTAAATTTTATTTAAATTGAAGTTAGAACAAATATATTTATTTTACCTTTAAAAGGATTAGAAATAGCGCGGCAGTTTGAAAATTTGAATTTGAACTTTGACTGAATGTACAGGATGCAAAATAAATCGGATTTTAGTGAAAAAAATATTTAAATCTGTTTAAGAATATCTTTCCAACGAATCTGAAAAATTGAAATTTCATAACGGGAATAAAAGGTTATGGCCAGTTATATTTTCAGAATAGTCGCTATGGAATTTAATATAATAAATAGCCCGTATAAATAGCCATTTTGCAAACGACCTCCGTTTTCGACGAGACCACTTTGGTTGAATCTGAAATGTTAAATTATTGCAGGATTCCAATTTTTGGAATTTTTGGAATTAATATGTGAGCGTGGCAAAAGAAAATGTGTTTTACCAATTTCAGTCAATTTGGATCGACTAGAAAATGGCCATTTTTCAAACAGCCTCCAAATTCGATGAAATTAATTTTGTTAGGACCGTATCGTCAAAACATAGCTAGATTTATTTTTCGGGAATTTTTGGAGTCCGTATGTGGCTATGTGAATTTAAATGTGCAATCAAATTAAATAATTAAATGAATTATATTTTAAAATAAAGAAAAGTGGGCTGAGACGATTAAACAGGCTGACGGGACCTAGCCCATTGTGTCAAGAATAGGGGTATTTGGCTAGGGGCAACATTTGCTGGGCTGGATTTGGAGTTATTAAGAGATAACGGGCTTTTCTGAAAATTAATGAATTAATAATATTTTATTATAAATATATGGCATTGCAAACCCTAATTCTATCTACTGAGTTGTCACCATTCCTTTTGATGGTCTGAAATAGTCAATCGTTACTCTTCCATTTTCATGAAATCTATAACCAACTCATATAACAAAAATCAAAGAATAAATCATCAGCTCTACATCCATATGGACAAGATCAGTTATCGTGGAGTGTCTTGCTCGAATTTTGAGCATGAAGTGGTGTCGTTCGGAGGGGAATCACGAGCACGTGGGCCTGTCGAGTTCGACTGGGCATGAGGCGCGGGAAGATGGCACTCGTGGCTTGACTGTGGAGTTGTCCGATCATGGTCGGAGCGCATGGGTGGCGTGCGGCGGGGGGAATTGGTTGTAGCGTTGGGTTCATGAAGAACCTGGAATGAATACGCAGGAAGAAGAAAAATCAAAAGGGGAAACTTACGGCCCTGATTTAGTGAAATGGTACTTAGGGATTACTTAATAAAATTAATTACTAGTTTAATATGTATTAAAGTGATCAATTTCTAAACGATCATAACTTTGTCAAACTGAATCAGAATTCAGAAATTTCGGATGCATTGGAACTGTAAAATCGAGATCCTCGCTATGGAACAAACCGAAACTGAAAAGGAGCAAATCAGAATTTGGGGAAAATTCAAAACTGAACTGTACCGAATTAAAATCATGGTGAGATTTCTCGATTTAACATTAAAATTATATATATATAGAAATAAATATATATTTATATATATATATATATTGATTGTGGTTGTGATGATTTGTTGAATTATATTGTTGTATGATAAAAGCATAATCTATGTTATGTGAAATAAAATTGTCATTTATTTGGATAATGTCGCGATAATGTTAAAAATGTCATTTTTATTAGAAAATGTTATGTTAGTACATAAATGTCATCTTATTTAGTAATGTCATATTGGATTAAAAATATCATTAGATTAAAACTATCATTTTAGTTAGAAATGTTATACTAGATTTAAAATATCATGTTTGTTAGATCATGACATATTAACATTAAAATATTCTTTTTGTTAGGTCATGTTATATTAAAATTAAAATATCCTTTTTGTTAAATCATGTTATATTAACATTAAAATATCCTTTTTGTTAGATCATGTTATATTAACATTGGAAATATCACTTTGTTAGATCAGATTATATTAAAACAAAATGTCACTTATGTTAGAAATGTTACATTAGATTAAAAATAACATTTTTGTTAGAAATGTTACACTAGATTAAAAATAACATTTATGTTGGAAATTTTACGTTAGATTAAAATAACATTTTTGTTAGAAATGTTACATTAGATTAAAAATAACATTTCTGTTATAAATTGTCGTGTTAGATAAAAATAACATTTTTGTTATAAAATTATCATTATAGATAAAAATGTCATGTTAGAACAAATTATCATTTGAGATAAAAATGTCATGTTAGATGAAATTGTCATTTTAGATAAAAATGTCATGTTAGAATAAAAGGTCATTTTAGTTAATAATGTCATTTATGTTAGTGATAAAAATGTCATTTATGTTAGGGATAAAAATGTTAACTTCAAAATTCACATTTTTAATGTAAAGATAAAATATATAAAATATTCATTGTATGGATAATAATGTTGAGACATTAAAATTTACATTTCTAATGTAAAGCATGATTTATGTAAAATGATCATTGGTTGAAATATAAAAATGTTTAACAATAAAAAGTTTACATTTTTATTCATAGAGAAAATATGAAAAATGGAAGTTTGTTTTAAAAGATTCAAGTTAATAAATTTTGTTTACATTAAAATTTACACCTTAATGTATATATGAGTCATATTAAAAGATTCATTGTTTGAAAATTTGTTTTCACATTAAAATTTACATTTTTAATGTAAATGAATCATATGAAAATAAAAGATTCATTGTGTAATAAAAATATATTTTGACATTGTAAGTTATATTTTTAATGTAAATAAATCATTAGAAAAGGTTCCATTGTTTAATAAATTATGTTAACATTAAAATTACATCTTTAATGTAATAAGAGATTGATTAAAAAGATTAAACTTTGGTAAAAATGTGCTAACATAGGGAAGTACATTTTTAATGTACAAATGATTATATAAAAAGATTAAAATTAGATTATAATATGTGTACATTAAAAATCTTATTTTAATGTATAAAAGTATTCAATAAAAAGATCATTGTTTGATAAAAAAATGTTTTTACATTAAAAATTACATTTTTAATGTAAGCAGGAATAATTAAAATATGCATTTTTAATATTAACATTTACATGCTATAGAAGTAGAAATTTTCATTTGTTTGATATCAACATTAAATTGTTAGAAAAGTAGAAAAATGCACATTGGTAAAACATTATCATGATTATTTTAGTGACATTAGAAATAATTCAAACTGAATTATAATTGGTTAAATTTATTAACCAATGATTTATGTATGTAAATTGTTGTTGTTGAAAACCCCATACGGGTATTGGTATGACATTTGTCATACACTAGTCCCAATATTTAGTTGTACGTCAACCGATGGGTTGACAGTATGTGATGAGCATTATTTATTTATTTATTTTAATTCTCACACGGTTATAAATTTTACTCTAGATGTGAATAGATTGTTTTTTTATTATTTCTCATTATTGTTATATACATGCGATGTATGAAATCCGTGTAACTGAAATTATATGGTAATTGATTGAGCCGCATTCCAATTCAGAATATTTTTAATGTAAAATATATTTAAGATAAAGAATCTTTTGAAATAAAGAATATTTTAAAATTATGAATATTTTAAAATAATATTCAGTGTAAAATAAAATTATGATTTCTATGTCCCTTTTTAGACGAATATAAAAATGTGAAGCCGAATTAAGTAGCAAACGTTATTTCAACCTGAACGGGTTTATCGATTGATTTGATTTACTTTATAATAAACATCAAAAGAAGTGATTTCAAAATCTAATATTTTGAAATTATTAATATTATAATATGATAAAGATATAGAATAATCAATTTTTGTTTAAAATTGAAAAATGAAGTTAAATTCATTTTAAAATGAATTTATAAACGTTTTATAAAATAAGTTTTAGAAAGAAAATCGACGAAATATATATAATATATTATATATTTATATAATGGCCAGAATAGAACGCGCAGCGTAGCGACCGTTCGTGAATTTCGACCATTAACTTCAAATTGATTTAACGGGGGAACCATTTGGTTCGTATCGAAAAGAGCTTTCCAATAAATATAAGAGATTTGAAATCTAATGGTTGGATTTGGAATTATGTTCAAATCAATTTCAGAAAAGGTCGCTATGGATGCGGTTCGGTGGTCGTTATTGGAAAACCGACTGTAGGGCCCTGGATAAAATTATTAAAAAATTTAGTAAATTGTGTAAAATCATAATAAATGGGTTGGAAATATTTTGGATGAAAAATTCCATATTTGAAAAGATAAATTTTTTATCGATATGAACTAGTTATTAACTAGAATAAATCTTTAAATTTAGGTTTAATGGAGTTTTAAAACTAATCAATATTTAATTGGAATTAAATTAAATAAATTGGATTTTTGGGATTGTCATGAGTGTTGTCTTCAATGACACTGTTCTTAAACCCAGTTGAGGAAAGAATAAATCTTTTAATTTAGATTATTAGAGTTTCCAATTATATTTAGTAATTGGAATTAAATGAAATGTGAATTGGGTTTATCTGAACTGTGTTTTAAACGAAATTTGTTCTTTAACCCAATTAACAGTGAAAATATAATTTGGAATTTTTATATCTTTTATTAAGATTTAAAAAGGAAATTTTCCAAAGTAAAGTTTTCCAATTTAATATATTAAATTGGAATTGAAGGAAATTCGATTCGGCAATAATCGAGATGAGCTTCTGTAAAAGAAGACGGTTACTATATATGGAATTTGAAAGGCTTTGCCGTTATTCCATGTATATTATTAGTCTGATATGGGAATTTATATCGATTATATATTAATATGATTTCTGTGAAAATTCCATATTTAATGGAAGATGATTTTGGGTTTATCATGAACTGTATTTTAAACGACGTTGGTTCTTTAACCAAGCTAAAGGTAAGATAAATTTATTAAAGTTGAATAATCATAAAGTAATGATTTTTGATATTAAAACCAAATTAGAGTTTTAATGAATCTCTAAAAAGAAGATTAAAGAACAAATTTTAAAGAATTTATCTTTGATAAAATTAATGGGAACTTTTCCCTAATAATGTGAATATTTTATTAAAAGACTATTCTGAATTGGAATGAGGCGTATGATGTGTTTTTATAGCACTTTATTATTGATTATAAAATACGTGAGTTATTAGGAAAGACCGGGTTTTAACCCATTCTGACGACGATTAAAAGTCGAAGATGAAAGCAATGGTTGAAGACCGGAGATCTTCACATCGTTTGGGTGATTACTGATGTCTTGATTGGGAGGCATCCCAAGACAAGGTAATAAGTGGTGATCGTCCAGAAGTACTTGGAGATTGATGGATATGCAAGGACCTCTCTCTTGTATTGGACATATAGGACGAGGAATAAGGTGTCTCCGATTACGTTCAGACCCAGAACGGACTTGTAAATGGATGGTATGTCTGACGTTGTATTCCTTTATGTTGTATTCGTTGATCTCTGCTAAATATATATCTGTTTGGTGGCGGAGAATTTATTTTCTTGCATAACACCCTTCTTTGAAACATACGAGCTCAGGGGTTATATATTGGCAGAAATAAATGGTATGGTATGGTATGGATTGAGAATGTGGCATGCTAAGATGCAAATGATCAAGGATTATTGTTGAAAAGCAGAGCCTTGTGGTTGATGATCAAAGCACAACCCATTTAGGCATAGCTTTGTGTATAGCGTTACTTCGCAAGCCTCACATCCCGGTAAGAGTCATAAACGGGACAAGGGAACGCAAGGACTGCACATGTTTATTTCTAGCTAGAAGTGGTATCATGATTTTGCAAGCCCTGACATTTTACTTATGTGGATGATGGATTATGGGGCCTCGGTTGTATTGGTCGATAGTGACCAATTTATAGGTTCAATAGGACCGAGAAGCATGTGTTCAGGCATAACTAATCCACTAAAGTATTTGTGAACCGGCCCTGCAGGATCCAAGGGTTGCCCGTAGGTGCGATCCTGAGACATTTGCTAGAGTGTCTCGAATCGGTAAGGAGATCGTCCCTGGCATTGACTCATGATGGAAATCCAACTTCCAATACGACACCGTACGGTTTTGATTGTAGAACTAGTATGGCGACATAGTAGGATGAGGTACTATGCCATCTATGATTGATACATTATGATTAAAATTGTTTTTGAAACACATATACACTAATAATGATATCAAATCCGTTTTATCTATCAAGCATTTTTTACCATTATAAGGTAAAACTCTATCCTCCGGTTTGCGTTGCATTGTGTGATGGGACTTGAGTCTTACAATGGTTTCATTTTTCTAAAAAGCATTGCGTTGTTTAACGATTTACTTTATTTATGCACTGGCAATCCAATGGAGTAAACCCGTTCCGCGTTAGCGGCGTGGTCCTGTGATTAGCCTTATTATTAGGCTAGTTAAATAAGATTTCTCGTACTAGTCCCATGACTGACCTGTAGTTTGTTTCACTTGCAAACTCGGGTGCCCATATTTTCCACACGGACAGTCGAGTAGCTTATTTTGCAGATATATTGAGCAGGATTCTGGATCGAAGCTTAAAGTTATGTCCAAAGCATTGATAGCCTTCCGCTATGATTAGTTTATTTGTTCCGCTGCACTGTATTAAATCTATTGTAGATTTATCTTTCGTTGTATTATATTCGATATACTCTGATATATTCTATACTCTGATGTTACATTATCATGATGTAATAAAAGTTTGCTGTTATTTGTTCTGATGTGTTGTATGCCTAAAGTTAGCGTATTCGGGTTTCGAATGGTCTTGGTCAATTTAACGATCAATTAAGTCCGGGCGAAATCCGAATCATTACAGTTAGTATCAGAGCTCTGGTTAGCTCAAATCTTTGGGGCACAACTCATTAGAACTGAACAAAAGACTCAACAGAGGTAGGATTAGTAATATCTTATAAAAGAATACTCATTAGAGATAAGGATCAGTAGCATCCTAGAATGAGAAAACTCATTAGAGATGGGGTTAGTAATGCCCTAGAACGAGTTGAGAGTGACAAGTTTATAATTGACGTATTTGTGATTATATATATAATCCAATTTTAGAAAATATGATTTTTGAATATACGAAAGTTATATATATTTGAAAAGCTAAACCACTAATTGATTGATGATTGTGTTGCGTGATTATTGATCCAACTAATAAACTTATTGAAAACAAATAAAAAAATGAAAGTTGAGTTGGTTAATTAAACAACTTTAAGCTCCGTTCCTTTTCGAGGATGAAAAGATTTTAAGTGGGGGAGATTGTAACAACCCGGAAAATCAGAACTAATTTAAAAATTTTATTTTTGCTATTTTGTTGAATTTTAAATATTTAAAATAATTTATTTTAAATAATAACGATTAAAAATTTATTTAAATTGAGTTAGAACAAATATATTTATTTTAATTTTAAAAGGAGTTAGAAATAGCGTGGTAGTTTAAAATTTTGAATTTAAACTTTGACTGAATGTACAGGATGCAAAATAAATTGGATTTAGTGAAACCAAAAATATTTAAATCTGTGTAAGAATATCTTTCCAACGAATCTGAAAAATTGAAATTTCATAGCGGGAATCAAAAGTTATGGCCAGTTAAATTTTCAGAATAGTCGCTATGGAATTTAATATAATAAATAGCCTGTATAAATAGCCATTTTGCAAACGACCTCCGTTTTCGATGAGACCACTTTGGTTGAATTTGGAATGTCAAATTATTGTAGGATTCCAATTTTCATAATTTTTGGAATTAATATGTGAGCGTGGCAAAAGAAAATGTCTTTAGTCAATTTCAATCAATTTGGGTCAACCAGAAAATGACCATTTTTCAAATGGTCTCCAAATTCGACGAAATTAATTTTGTTAGGACCGTATCATCAAAACATAGCTAGATTTATTTTTCGGGAATTTTTGGACTCCGTATGTGGCCCCGGTGAATTTAAATGTGTGATCAAATTAAATAATTAAATAATTAAATGAATTATATTTTAAAATAAAGAAAAGTGGGCTGAGACGATCAAACGAGTTGACGGACCTAGACCATTATGTCCGGAATAGGGGTATTTGGCTAAGGGCAACCTTTGCTGGACTGGAATTGGAGTTATTAAGAGATAATGGGCTTTTCTGAAAATTAATGAATTAATAATATTTTATAATAAATATATGTCATTGCAAACCTTAATTCTA
Source organism: Allium sativum (assembly GCA_030737875.1). Taxonomy (NCBI): domain Eukaryota; kingdom Viridiplantae; phylum Streptophyta; class Magnoliopsida; order Asparagales; family Amaryllidaceae; genus Allium; species Allium sativum. The sequence goes on along the minus strand of CM060922.1, from coordinate 438,088,579 downwards.
CCTACTGAGCTGCCGCCATTCCTTTTGATGGTCAGAAATACTCAATCGTTTCCTTTAATTTTCATGAAATCTATACACTGATTTAACCAACTCATATAACAAAAATCAAAGAACAAATCATCAGCTCTACATCCATACGGACAAGATCGGTTATCGTGGAGTGTCTTGCTTGAATTTTGAGCATGAAGTGGTGTCGTTCGGAGGGGAATCATGCGAAGCTGGGCCCGTTGAGTTCGACTTGGCATCAGCCGCGGGGAGACGACACTCGTGGCTTGACTATGGAGTTGTCCGATCATGGTCGAAGCGCGTGGGTGGCATGCGGCAGGGGGGAATTGGTTGCAACGATGGGTTCGTGAAGAACCTGGAATGAATACGCAGGAAGAAGAAAAATCAAAAGGGGAAATTTGCGGCCTTGATTTAGTGAAATGGTACTTAGGGATAATTTAGTAAAATTAATTACTAGTTTAATATGTAGTATAGTGATTAATTTCTAAACGATCATAACTTTGTCAAACTGAATCAGAATTCAGAAATTTCGGATGCGTTGGAACTGTAAAATCGAGATCCTCGCTATGGAACAAACTAGAATTGAAACGGAGAAAATCAGAATTTGGGGAAAATTCAAAACTGAACTGTACAGAATTAAGATCACGGTGAGATTTCTCGATTTAAAATTAAAATTAAATATATATATATAAATATATATATATATATATATATATATATTGATTGTGGTTGTGATGATTTGCTGAATTATTTTGCTGTATAATAAAAGCATAATCTATGTTATGTGAAATAAAGTTGTCATTTATTTGGATAATGTCACGATTATGTTAAAAATGCCATTTTTATTAGAAAATGTTATGTTAGAACATATATGTCATCTTATTTAGAAATATCATATTGGATTAAAAATATCATTAGATTAAAACTATCATTTTAGTTAGAAATGTTATATTAGATTTAAAATATCATGCTTGTTAGATCGTGTCATATTAACATTAAAATATCCTTTTTGTTAGATCATGTTATATTAACATTAAAATATCCTTTTTGTTAGATCATGTTATATTAAAATTGGTAATATCACTTAGTTAGATCAGATTATATTAAAAAAAATGTCACTTGTGCTAGAAATTTTACAATATATTAAAAATAACATTTTTGTTAGAAATGTTACATTAGATTAAAAATAACATTTATGTTGGAAATGTTACATTAGATTAAAAATAACATTTATGTTGGAAATGTTACATTAGATTAAAAATAACATTTTTGTTAGAAATGTTACATTAGGTTAAAAATAACATTTTTGTTATAAATTGTCATGTTAGATAAAAATAACATTTTTGTTATAAAATTATCATTTTAGATAAAAATGTCATGTTAGATAAAATTATCATTTTAGATAAAAATGTCACGTTAGATAAAATTGTCATTTTAGATAAAAAAATGTCATGTTAGAATAAAAGGTCATTTTAGTTAAAAATGTCATTTATGTTAGTGATAAAATTGTCATTTATGTTAGGGATAAAAATGTTGACACTTCAAAATTCACATTTTTAATGTAAAGATAAAATTTATAAAATATTCATTGTATGGATAATAATGTTGAGACATTACAATTTACATTTCTAAGGTAAAGCATGATTTATGTAAAATGATCATTGGTTGAAATATAAAAATGTTTAATAATAAAAAGTTTACATTTTTATTTGTATATGAGAAAATATGAAAAATGGACGTTTGTTTTAAAAGATTCAAGGTAATAAATTTTGCTTACATTAAAATTTACACCTTAATGTATATATGAGTCATATTAAAAGATTCATTGTTTGAAAATTTGTTTTCACATTAAAATTAAAAAATTTAATGTAAATGAATCATATGAAAATAAAAGATTCATTGTGTAATAAAAATATATTTTGACATTGAAAGTTACAATTTAATGTAAATAAATCATTAGAAAAGGTTTCATTGTTTAATAAATTATGTTAACATTAAAATTACATCTTTAATGTAATAAAGGATTGATTAAAAAGATTAAATTTTGGTAAAAATGCGTTAACGTAGGAAAGTACATTTTTAATGTACAAATGATTATATAAAAAGACTAAAATTTGATTATAATATGTGTACATTAAAAATCTTATTTTAACGTATAAAAGGATTCAATAAAAAGATCATTGTTTGATAAAAAATTTTTTTTACATTAAAAATTACATTTTTGATGTAAGTAGGAATAATTAAAATATGCACTATTTAATATTAACATTTACATGTTATAGAAGTAGAAATGTTCATTTGTTTGATATCGACATTAACATGTTAGAAAAGTAGAAAATGCACATTGGTAAAACATTATCATGATTATGTTGGAAAAGTAGAAATGTTAGAAAAGTAGAAATGTTCATTTCTCATTATTGTTATATACGTGTGATGTATGAAATCCATATAACTGAAATTATATGGTAATTGATTGAGTCGCATTCCGATTCAGAATATTTTTAATGTAAAATATATTTAAGATAAAGAATCTTTTGAAATAAAGAATATTTTAAAATTATGATTATTTTAAAATAATATTCAGTGTAAAATAAAATTATGATTTCTATGTCCCTTTTTAGACGAATATAAAACTATAAAAATGTAAAGCCGAATTAAGTAGAAAACATTATTTTAACCCGAACAGGTTTATCGATCGATTTGATTTACTTTATAATGAACATCAAAAGAAGTGATTTCAAAATCTAATATTTTGAAATTATTGATATTATAATATGATAAAGATATAGAATATTCAATTTTTATTTAAAATTGAAAAATGAAGTTAAAATCATTTTAAAATGAATTTATAAACATTTTATAAAATAAGTTTTAAAAAGGAAACCGACGAAATATATATAATATTTTATATATTTATATAATGGCCTAAATAGAACGCGCCGCGCAGCGACCGTTCGCGAATTTCGACCATTAACTTCAAATTGATGTAACGGGAGACCCCGACCGTCGGATTCTCCTAAAACCAGAACCTTTTGGTTCGTATCAAAAAGAGATTTCCGATGAATATAAGAGGTTTGAAATCTAACGATTGGATTTGGAATTATGTCCAAATCAATTTTAGAAAAGGTCGCTATGGATGCAGTTCGGTGGCCGTTATTGGAAAACCGACTGTACGGGTCTGCATAAAATTATTAAAAATATTAATAAATTATGTAAAATCATAATAAATGGTTTGGAAAGATTTTGGATGAAAAAATCTATATTTGGAAAGATAAAAATACATTTTTATCGATATGAATTTGTTATTAACCAGAATAAATCTTTAAATTTAGGTTTAATGGAGTTTTCAAACTAATCAATATTTAATTGGAATTATATTAAATAAATTGGATTTTTGGGTTTGTCGTGAGTGGTATCTTCAATAACATTGTTCTTAAACCTAGATGAGAAAAGAATAAATCTTTTAATTAAGATTATTAGAGTTTCCAATAATATTTAGTAACTGGAATTAAATAAAATGTGAATTGGGTTTATTGTGAACTGTGTTTTAAACGACATTTGTTATTTAACCCAATTAACAGTGAAAATATAATTTGGAATTTATAAATCTTTTATTAAGATTTAAAATGGAAATTTTCCATAGTAAAGTTTTCCAATTTAATATATTAAATTGGAATTGAAGGAAATTCGATTCGGTAATAATCGAGCTGAGCTTCTTTAAAAGACCTTTATTATATATGGAATTTAAAAGGCTTTGCCATTATTCCATGTATATTATTAGTCTGATATGGAAATTTACATCGATTATATATTGATTTAATTTCTGTGAAAATTCCATATTTAATGGAAGATGATTTTGGGTTTATCGTGAACTGGGTTTTAAATGACATTGGTTCTTTAACCCAGTTAAAGGTAAGATAAATTTAATCATAAAGTGATGATTTTGAATATTAAAACCAAATTAGAGTTTTAATGAATCTCTAAAAAGAGGATTAAAGAACAAATTTAAAAGAATTTATCTTTCATAAAATTAATGGAAACTTTTCCCTAATAATGTGAATATTTTATTAAATGAATATTCTGAATTGGAATGAAGTGTATGATGTGTTTTTATAGCACTTTTGTTATTGATTATAAAATACGCGAGTTATTCGGAAAGACCGGGTTTTAACCCATTCTGAATAATTACTACGACGATTAAAAGTTGAAGATGAAGACGGTGGTTGAAGACCGGAGATCTTCACATCGTTTGGGTGATTACTGATGTCTTGATTGGGAGGCATTCCAAGATAAGGTAATAAGTGGTGATCATCCAGACGTACTTGGAGATCAACGTATATGCGAGGACCTCTCTCCTATATTGGACATATGGGACGAGGAATAAGGTGTCTCCGGTTTCATTCAGACCCAGAACGAACTTGTAAATGGATGGTATGTCTAACGTTGTATTCCTTTATGTTATATTCGTTGATTTCTGCTAAATATATATCTGTTTGGTGGCGGAGAATTTATTTTCTTGCATAACACCCTTCTTTGAGACGTATGAGATCATAGGTTATATATTGGCAGAAATCAATGGTATGGTATGGATTGACAATGTGGCATGCTAGGATGCAAATGATCAAGGCTTATTGTTGAAAAGAATAGCCTTGTGGTTGATGATCAAAGCACAACCCATTTAGGCATAGCTTTGTGTATAGCATTACTTCACGAGCCTCACACTCCAGTAAGAGCCAGAAACGGGACAAGGGAACGCAGGGAGTGCACACGTTTCTTTCTAGCTAGAAGTGGTATTAGGGTTTTGCAAGCCTTAACCTTTTACTTATGTGGATGATGGATTACGAGGCCTCAGTTGTATTGGTCGATAGTGACCAATTTATAGGTTCAATAGGACCGGGAAGTGTGTGTTCAGGCATAACTAATCTACTAAAGTATTTGTGGACCGACCCTATAGGATCCAAGGGTTGCCCGTAGGTGTGATCCTGAGACATTTGCTAGAGTGTCTCGAATCGGTAAGGAGATCGTTCCTTGCCTTGACTCATGATGGAAATCTAACTTCCAATATGACACCGTACGGTTTTGATTGTAGAACTAGTATGGCGACATAGTAGGATGGTGAACTATGCCGTCTATGATTGATACATTATGATTGAAATTGTTTTTGAAACATATATACACTAATAATAATATCAAATCCGTTTTATCATATCAAGCATTTTTGACCATTATAAGGTAAAACTCTATCCTCCGGTTTGCGTTGCATTGTGTGATGGGACTTGAGTCTTATAATGGTTTCATTTTTCTAAAAAGCATTGCATTGCTTAACGATTTACTTTATTTGTGCACGTGCAATCCAATGGAGTAAACCCGTTCCGCGATAGCGGCATGGTCCTGTGATTATCCTTATTTTTAGATTAATTAAATAAGATTTCTCATACCAGTCCCATGACTGAACTGTAGTTTGTTTCATTTGCAAACTCGTGTGCCCATATTTTCCACACGAGCAGTCAGGTATCTTATTTTGCAGATATATTGAGCAGGATTGTGGATCAAAGCTTAAAGCTGTGTCCAGAGCATTGATAGCCTTTCGCTATGATTAGTTTATTTGTTCCGCTGCACTGTATTAAATCTATTGTAAATTTATCTGCCGTTGTATTATATTCGATATATTCTGATATATTCTGTACTATGAGGTTACATTATTATGATGTAATAAAAGTCTGTTGTTATTTGTTCTAATGTGTTTTATGCCCAGTGTTATCGTACTTAGGTTTCAAACGATCTTGGTCAATTTAACGATCGATTAGGTCCGGGCGAAATTCTAATCGTTACATAAACTGTGGTGGTCTAACAGTGGACTGACCCTCTACAAAAGAATTATTATTGCTACCAATGTTAGTTGCCATTATAACTATTTTCAAAAATCAAAACATGAACTTTTTGAAAGACCTTGGTTTGATACCAATTGTTAGGGATTACGGAATGGATCGTAAAGGAAAAATTAACAGTAAAGGGGGTGAATAGTGTTTTTGAGAAATTTACCAAAATCTAAAACTTATATGATCTACTATATGAATCACACACCACATAGGTAATCACAAACATAGATTCAAACACAAACACAAAAATAAATAGAAATAAAATGCAGAAAAGGAAAGAACACATCGGATTTTATACTAGTTCAGATTACTCTTATGTCTAGTCCCACACAACGCTGGATTGCACCGAGTTTTATTACTATATCAATATTCAAGTATAACCCCTACTACACCATATATGCTAATTAGGCTGTGTTTTTAGCCTTATCTAAAGTACTTAGGCATGGTAATAAGCCGTATCAAAAAATGGCGCGTTAAATTTTTAGATACGGCTATAAACCATGTCTCACTAGAAATAACATACGCGTATCTAAAGTGTAATCAGACACGGCCTTTGACTGTATCTAATTGTATGTGCATGCACACACACACACACACACACACACATATATATATATATATATATATATACACACACAAGTGTGAACCCGTGCTTCGCACACGGGCTGACATATATATATATATATATATATATATTTAAATTATCCACACAAAAAAATAATTAAGAAAAAGGAAAAAAAATGAAGTTCAAATAATGAAAATTTTATCGCCCAATGGAATTAAGGCGATGTAGTTGAATGTTATATACCATACGAAGCTTCCCTATACCGCATTTGTAACTCTTATTAATCTAATCAATTCAGATATTTATTTAGCACAATTATTGTCTTTGTTGATGGTTAATTTTATAATAACCAATGTCTACAGAAATTAAATATGGGAAATTATAAATTTGTATCTCCATAAGAAATGTCACTATGAAATTGAAATATTGGCATCAGTTATATAGTAATGAGGGCATGCATATAACGGAATCTCTTTAACAATGGAATTGATGTATTCAATATCGTTAAAACTTATGCAGTTTAAAATAAAATTGATTATTATCAACTGCAGCAGGTTCTTATTTCATTTCAAATCATTCTCCATTCATGGTTGTAAAAAATGAACTAAAATCATCTTGTTCTATGCTTTTGTAATCCTTATTGTATATTTTGAAATTATAACATTCCTTAATATGGCGATTTTAGACGATTTTTGAAAAATCGCCCATTTTCTGCAACATGCCACCAAACAGAACACGGGAAAAAAAACCATGCGATATTTGAAAAATCACCAACTAAAATATCTTTCCTTCAGAGCCAAAAGTGACATATATCTGTGGTAACTTTTGAAATTGGTCCATACGCGTAATACCTTTTTAAAATTGGCCTAATGATGCAAAAAAAAATTATTTAATACATTCGAAAACACTTTTTAAAAATAAGCTAATACCAATTTTTTTACTTTCAAGTTTGATATAATTCAAGAAACAAATATTCATTTTAATTTCTTTTTTCATTTCTGTATTGTATTCTTAAAAAATCAGTGCCTTTGTAATACCCTTTCTAAATAAAAATATCCAAAAGACATATATAAAAATAACTGATAATAATGCAACAAAGTGTTCAAGACGTTATGCTCATACAAACCTTCCATTAATCAGTGGATGTAAATGGTAAGATAAATCCTTTATCTACAGGTCGCCGATACTAATTCTATACTAATTATATGCTTTTCATATGGACTGTGCATAACCTTTGTCGCAAGGACCTTGATTTAATTATGTGCAAACGCGATACACGTTCTAAGTTGTAGAAAATTTTCCATGTCTAAACCCTGACTACTCTGCTGATCCAGTGTGAGCTCAGAAAACCCGAACTCCCAAACTTACTGATGATAACATCCATTCACACTGTACGTACTGAAAAAACAAAGTCTTTTAGCTCGAATTTTATAAGTTTAATATGACGGATATGATTGATTCAAGTGCCTATAGATGCATGATCCCTCGCTTCTCTTTTAATATTTTCTAATCAAAGTAGCAAAGCCATGTTATTTTTCATTCTCCATTGTTTCCATTGGTTATAAAATAACATATTATGTATATATAATCGACGAAGGGTAGAAAAATAAAAAGGAAATGAGTGAATCAATACCGTGGAATTATTATAAATCTATACTCTCTTTAATCTCGGATTTCTTTTCAAATCTGTAGTTTTAATAGTATGTATATACCGTGGAATTACTATAAATTTATATCTTTCAATTTTATCTGATTATTACGCATATAAGATTTGATGAACTGTAGGCTTAAAATGAACGTATGAGACTATCACCTACATATCCTGCGAGTTAGGTGATTGGAACAGGAAAGTAGTTTACATTCTAATATGGAAATTTGGAAATCAATCCCTAAATTTGTTAAAGTTGAATGTTAGTAAATTTGTAAAGTTTATTCCATATATATAATTGTGTTGTAAAATGATAGTTATTGGTGAATTTTTAGTTCTACCTACGCTCAACTAAATCTGAGTTTGGAAGTAATGGGTTCAGACTACGTTAAACCCGCTTAACAAAAAAACTATGCTACTTCATACTTATATCCCCATAAAGCTGTAATTTGGGGAGGAAAATTCCTTATGTACTTAATTAGGATCAAACGTGAAGTATAAAGAAAAACAATGAAATACTGGAAGCAAAGGATAAAATTCTTTTATGTGATTTTAGGAGTTAATCAATCTTACGTCCATGGGGTCATCCACAATATATTATGCTTTTAAAATTACATGGATTTCGAGGTAAACATTCTTTCTCCTTTCTAAAAAATATAATTCTGATATTTTTGGGAAGAAATCCCCTTTCACCCACCTTCTAATGTTTTCTTTTATATTGCAGAAGACATTATATTGACTGCCAAAATTTTCTCTCTGTTTCCCTCCTTTACCTATGCTCCCAGATTCTATCACGTGATGACTATGCATAGTATTTGTTTGTAATGCTCGGATTGGAGACATGTTCTTGGCGAGAGACCAAGGTCTTGGTCGAAACTCCGAACATTTAGGTGGGATGTTTAAATATCTTTGGCTGGAAGTCTTTAGTTTATATAGGCTACTAGTTACTTATCGTGGGAGGATAAATTGTATTGAACAATAGGCCAAAAGAAACAATCATAAGGTGTCTGGAAGACTGTAGTGGAGCAGTGCAACAATTGTTATAAAACCAGAGCCATAGTGGTAGGTTGTCCTATCGTGAATATGGTTTTGCATGATAGGTATAATGATCAGTCTTGGTTGCAACCCACTAGAGTCCTATCTATGTTGCCCCTAGTGTTTGTTCATGCAGATCTTCTCTTATGGGTGTTTATGAGAATGTACTCCCTATTAATTTCGAGCCACTTTGTCCTAGGGCATGTATCATGCTGGGGTGTTTTGGACTGTTTTTCCTTTTGACATATTGTTGAATTAAGCGCCTATTATGTTATTAAGATTAAAGGATGGGTGCAAGTTTTATGTTGCATGGACCTCTTGATTCTACTCATGGTGAAAAACAGTTGTACCATTTACCTCCAAGTCTGCACCAATCGTAAGTCGGGATAAACCTGTCATGTAGCGGGACCTGTTTGAACTTCCCTTCAGTTCAGTATTTTCGATATAAGAGAAAAATTTCTTCATTTGCTCTTGCATCTAATTCTTTCCCTTCTTGGATCATGGGTTATCATTCGAACTTACGTATGCATTCCTTTTTTCCTAGTTTTCTCTTCAATTTCCGTTCATTTTTCCACAATTGAGAAATTTCTTCTTTCATTAGTTAGTTTCTGGAACTTCGACTTAGAGTTTCCTTTCCTTGCTTATAAGCTAGGGTCTGGGAGGTTATCATGATTTCAGTTTTTAGATGTCTTTAGAAAATTTTGAAATGAATTCTTTTTCCTATTCCACACTTCTTCCTTCTGAAATTATCTAATAAGAGGATGCTCTTGTTATTTTAAAACAATTTGGCTTTTCTAATTCTGAAGTTAGAATTCTATGACCCCATGAGAGTGTTGATGTGTCACCTCCTGAGTTCATGTTGATTACCCCGAGCATATTAGATGCGGTCTTTATCTTGTTATATATCCCATCATGCGCCAGTGGCTTGATTCTTTGGGAATTTCCATCTATTCAATTTTCATTTGTTTCTTACCCCCTTGGCTTTACTACTTTTATACTTTATACCGAACAAGGATTTATTCTTACTAGTAAGGAGCTTCGATTTCTCTTTGAAGTTAGTATATGTTCCAAGAAGGGGACATGGGTTTTACTATATGCAGGCCACAAAGTCATTCCTCCATGAAAAGACGAAAGCTAGTTCGATTTATATTTCTTCATCTTGCACCTAGATGATTATCCTTCCTTTTCACACATTTGACGCTCACACCATTTTTTTCAAAGAGAAAAAAAAAATCATACAAGGCTCATGTTGAAGAAGATGAAAATATACGAAAACATTTGAGAGCAAAAGCCAAAATTACTTTATTACATTTACACTATACAGGATATATATACATTACGCAAATGAAAGATACAAACTTGGGTTGCCCTCTAAATGGGCTAATGGGACGAATAAATGAAATAGGAAACTAACAACACAATGTTAAACAATATACATGTACAATCCTGATATAGCTACCCCTCAAGTTAGAGCGTACATATTAATCATGCCCAATTTGTTACATAAGAATTCAACTCGAACACTGCTTAAATATTTAGTTAGATATTGGTTAACTGTTCTCCAATTTTGACATAACTTGTACTTATCAGTCCCTGCTGTATTTTTTCACGAATAAAGTGGCAATCAACTTCAATATGCTTTGTTTTTTCATGAAACACTAGGATGGAAGCTATATGAATGCCTGCCGAATTATCACACCACAACTTTACTAGTAACTCTAGTTTTAACCCCAATTCAATCATAAGACGATTCACCCACATTAACTCAGACATTGTGTTTGTCATGGCCTTATATTCTGATTCTGCACTAGAACGAGATACTACACTCTGTTTATTACTCTTCTATGAGATTAAATTCCCTCCAACAAAGACACAAAAGCCTAAAGTAGATCTTCTATCTAATTTAGATCTCGTCCAATCAGTATCAGAAAATCCTTCAATTCTGCTATGACCATGATTAACAATATAATGCCTTGTCCCACTATTCCTTTCAAGTAATATAGAATTTATTTTAATAAATTCCAATGATGGACTTTAGGAGAACACATGAACTGGCTCATGACACTCACTGAAAATGCAATGCCTTGTCTAGTTACAGTTAAGTAATTCAATTTACCAACCAATCTTCTGTATTTTTCAGCTAGTTTCAGTTAAAAGATCAATAATATATTGTAACAGCCTAACTCTAAACTGGGTATGAAAAAGTTTCTAGAAATTTTGAATATACTAATTTGATCCGATTCAAACATTTAAGTATATTAAATACATACATATATATAGATAGATAGATAGATAAACATATGTATAACACATAACTTGTAACTAAAAACAAATGGTATATGTATGTATAAAATTTAGAATATGATAAGTGGCATGAAATGATAAGGACACGTGTCATCAAATGAACGGTACACATGTCTTGATATTAAAGGAAATAAGGGCACATAAAGACATCATGTGACCATGTATAGAAACATATTAAGATACTTAAGGGGGAATGTGTCTACTTCCTAATGCTTACATAAAGATAAGGTGGACAAGCGTCCAAAACCAAATTACTAAACTAGCCTTAAAGAATGCTATAAAAAGAGTGAAAATGCTCATTTCTTTTAATACATTCACAAAATGAAAACAAGGTAAGATAAAGATGAGAAGCTTAGAAAAAGCCAAGAGAATAAAATACAAGTTCAAGATACAATTCTAAGGTGAGAAAAACTATTTGAGTACATGTATTCATTTCATACTTTGAAGAAAAGAAGTGAAAATTAAGAATGAATGATAGGTCTAGAACCAATGAAAATGATGTTCAATATTTTGACCATAACGTCTTTATTTCTTAATGAAATTTTGAGTTCTTTAATGTTCTGGAAAGCTAACACAAAGACCTACAACTTTCACGTTGATCACTTATTCAAATTCGATGATTTGTATATCTGAAATCTGGATTCAAAGTTAGGTAAAACTCTCCTCGAAATGGACATATTAAAAATGCCTCGTATTATTGAATTTTATATATGAAATTGATAAATGATTTTAAGGGTTTCTTTTCATGATAATTAAGTAGACTAAGCTTCTTATTGGAGAAAATTTGGAGTCAAAAAACTATATTTATCATAGAGAAATAGAATCAAACATTTTGCCAAAAAACTGGTCAAAAATCGAAATTTCTAAAATTTGAAACACTTCTGGAATTTGAAATGCTTCTTAAATGTTCCTAACACTGAAGTGTCTCAAACCAGAACTTAGCATTCTTAAGTGATGTCTTTTTTCTGAATTATTTATAAAGCACTCTAACAAGCCCAGAACTTTTCACAGCGCATCAAAAACACTGTAATAGTTGTTTTGAGTCTAAGAACATTATAAACTGCACAAAAAATTTCATAACGTACCAGAAACGTTTTAATAGCTGATTTTAGTCAAACCATTATAAACTACCACGGATCTTTTCATAACACTTTATAATTGCTGCAGTTTTGTTTTAACATTCTTATTGATGCTGAAACTTTTTATAGCACTTTTTGAAATGCTATCTTTTCCTTTTCTTTGAACTTAAAAAACCTTTATAAATTAACTATAAATGTAACCATTTGCTTTAGTAATCTTGAGGTCTTCTAACACAGATCGGAATATTTTTGAGGTGGTTTCGGGTTTGTCTTAAACCCTTAAAAGTATGAATTTAAAAACGTAATTTAAGATTACTTTTGGGATACATTTCCTTAATTATATTTCTTCAGGGGCAGTATAAGACAATAGATCTTGGGTAGTGCATTATTACTCTATGTTGTTACCGAGCCGAGTAGAGTACATCCCTACTTAGTATCAAAATGCCGACCACAATAGGATAACATATCCTAAAATATAAACTAAATCAAGGATGTGATTTTGATTCATAAATATATATATATATATATATATATATTGATAAATTATGGGTTTCGATGGAATGAAGCTTATTATAAACTTTCTTGATTTAATATTTCGAAGTCTTCCTTGTTTTAAACTTTGAATTAATGCAACCTCTAAAGAAGAGAATCATACTAAAACTATAATACAACCCATTGCGATGTGACTTGGAAACAATAACTTAAATGTCTATCTCAATGGGTTTGGGTTACTCATGATGCTACACTTAAAACATTTCAGGTTTAGATGGTTAATTAGCTGCTTTGAAGTGAAGACTTTTATTATGTATATTATCCTTTTGTGTACTCAAATGTATAATTATTTAAGGATTTGACTCTTGAATCTTTGTAACCATGTTATATGATGGAATGATTGTATAATAGCTCTTCCGTTTAAAATAATATACTTGAATGATTTTATATTATGACACACTTTTGTTAAGTTGTGATATTGTTCTATTATCATCGTTGTTTATATATAGCTTCACCTCTTCTGGATAAGTGTACCAGAGCGGGGGTGTTACAGTAATTGGTATCAAAGCCAAGATTTAATGGGTGCTTTTGGAAAACTTTATTATCAAAATTTAATTTGTAGAATTAGGAAGTTTATACAATTATTAATATCTTTACAACTATTTTCAGTTATAAGTTATGGCAAGCAACATGACTTGGTGTACGGGGGATTCATGTTGTGGTGTTAAGTGCACCACCATACCGAACGAACGATTAGTTGCTGCAATTCGCACAATGGAAAAGCATCTGCTTAAGAGGGGAGCAAAGAAGATTCTCCTTGATGAGATATATGAAGTTTATAATAGAGATAATGACTATGAAGAAAGTTTAAAAAGGGACCTTATTATCTATCGTCTACTCCACAAAAAGAAACCATTTTAGATGGCAATTAAACTGGAAGAAACGACCAACTATGGAAAAGCTCTAGAATTTCTAAGGCAAAAAGGAGCATTACCACCACAAGGATGGTATATGAGATGTAAACGATTTCCAAATAAGATAGTCACTAGACCTTCTCGAGCAGTGAATGATAAAATTGTCCTCTCCATCGAATGAATTAATAGTGATAGTTTTAAAAAAATGATGAAATAGGAAGCTAAGTATTAGTTAACTTATCAAGAAGTATGTGGGATTATCTATATTTTGGGGAGGTTGTAAATAAGCGCCCAAATTTTGATTGTAAATAAAGGTTATAAGTAAAATAACATGTTTGTGCGTTCATGATTTGAGTATGTCATTAGTCATTCTTTATTATTGAAGATGTATTTGATTATCATTTGTGACCATAACTAAATATATTTTTATTGAAGGTCATGGCAAATCAAAATAACTTGACAACTCGAAGTCAAGAGGCTCGTTCTCTTCATAAACAAATGCTATGTTAATTTCTCATCTTTATTAAGTAGATGGAGCATGTTTCTTCAACCAAATAGCCTTTTGAGTCGTTTCAAAGGCTTGAAGCCAGAGAAATTTGTTGGTGATGTTGATTCGGTTAAGGCAGAGCACTGGATTCAACATCTGAAGGATATGTTCAATGTTTTGGAACGTAATGAAGTCGACAAAAGGAAGTTGGCGGTCTTTTAATTATCAGAGGAAGCTCGAAATTGGTGGAAGCTGGTTCGAACAACCACAAGTCCAGAAGAGATAGAACAGATGACATGGTAAGAATTTAAGGAGAAGTTCTTAGATAAGCATTTCCTAGATAGTTAGAGAGAGAAGATGGAAACAAGATTTCAAAATCTTACCCAAGAAGGCACAATAGTAGCAAAATATCAAAATAAGTTTGAAGCACTATCCCAATTCAGGAATCATTTAATTGATACACCTGAAAAGCGTGCTAGACGATTTACAAGGGGATCAATTTGTCCTATCAGAAGACATGTTATTGGTGATAGACGTAAAACTTATGAGATGATAGTAGTTGAAGATTTAAATTAGAAACAAGATTATCTTCAGTTCCAGCAAGAAAGGAAGGTTTCAAATAAAAGGAAAAACCGAACAGATTTTCTGACAATCAAAAGAAACCAGATGAGAAAAAGAAGAAACCAAATGGAGAGAGTAAAGGATCGACGAAACAAGAAAAGAAGCCTGCCAAAGTAAGGAGATGTTACCAGCGCAATGAAGAAAGACACATTTCTCCAAAATGTACTAAGGCAATCATATGTTACAATTGCAATGAATTTGGACACATTAGTCAGAATTGGAAGAAGCCAAGGAATGACAATAGGGGCAATGTAACACCCCACACCCGCTATGATCACTCGCTAAGGGAATGCCATAACATTGGTGGAGTATTTTAAGTGAATATAGAACAGAAAAATTACAACAAGACAGACATAAGTAATACTTGAAAATTTTAAAACATCATTTCATTGCAGCGGAAAGTAAAACATGTTTGGTTACATCACAAAACCATAATAAGAGTCAAGTACAAAATATCCATCCTGATAAATAAAAGTACATAATCCCAATACATGAACTGATAGCCATAAAAGAAAGGGTAAGCTGAGCTTTACATCTATGGTCCAAGCTCCAAAAGAGTAATAAAGCAACCTGATCAAAGCCCACTCGTGCTGGGCCCACTCTGAGAACCTGAGGGTTGGAAAAAAGATAAAAACAACGGGGTCAGACATAAGTCTGAGCGAGTCCTATAACTTTAACAATACAATCATTAAAGTAATTAGGGTATGATATAACTTGGTACGGTGTGACTGGGGATAAATGACTACACTCAGTAGCCAATCAGACTTAGAATGAACTAAGATACTGATAAAGACGCATTTACCCACCCAAGGATAATTTCTACACTGCACCACACCAGTCATTACTAACTTAAAGGTTGATCCCACTAAGAGTACTTAGCAAAACTTAACGGTAGTTTCGTGTACCCCTAGCTGACTACATAGGTGCCGTCTGCCCCTATCTCTACTAGGTGTACCCACTACCCCCCATTCGATCGGCTCCCTAACGTAGATACCCGTGCTGGTCCCACAGTGGGGTGTATCATCCCCTAAAGTGGCAACCCGATAATGTCAACGGTGCATGGCTTATACCTACACGATGCAACAACGTCTTACCTACCAGCCCGGGTCCACACACGCATATGAAACCCGTTGGACTTGCGTTGCCACCGCTAACCCGTTTTGGCCTCTTATAGTCAAGCCCAATATGCGTGTCCCGTCCTCGACTTGGGTCGAGCCCACAAAGATACGTTTGGGATATTGGCTGAGATGGGCCCCCATCACTTGGCACAAGCTATCACCTAAGCTTGGCCCTCACTAGTGAATCCCACTTAACCCTTTAACCATGTTCACTTACATGTTATAATTTTGGTTAAGTATACTAATCGTATTTTCTATTGCCACCCAAGGCAACCCACTAGTTTTCCTCATGCCACCCAAGGCACCCACTTAACCCCTCATGCCCCACTACACGCTAATTTGGTTAAGTGTTTCTTAATTAATTAATTAAGATCATGACCTCATAAAGACCTCTCACATTAGACCACCTTTTATGACTGCTGGATATGCCGGTTGGGTCCGGGCAGACTTCCGTCATAAAAAGGGTCTAACCTCGTGTCTTTACTTTAATCACGTATTTAATTTATGACTAAGAC
This sequence comes from Allium sativum, assembly GCA_030737875.1. NCBI lineage: Eukaryota > Viridiplantae > Streptophyta > Magnoliopsida > Asparagales > Amaryllidaceae > Allium > Allium sativum. The sequence continues at coordinate 438,071,916 of CM060922.1, read as the reverse complement.
CTCTCACATTAGGCCAATCATTTGTAGCTGCTGGATTTGCCGGTCGGTTCCGGGCAGACTTCCGCTACAAAAGGGTCCAACCTCGTGTCTTAGTTGATTAATTACACCTAATTAATCACCCCCATAATTTGTATTAATTATCCCTAATTAATTACACATTTTTAAGAATATGGATAGACCTAACTCAATAGGTAAATTCCCAATTCCATAGTATGGGTAGACCTAACTTAATAGGTAAATTCCCAACTCCATAATATGGGTAGACCTAACTTAATAGGTAAATTCCCAATTATGTCCATTCATTTTATGGCATGCTTAATCATACCAACTTCACACCATTTTGTTAACATGCATATTAACCCCATCGTTCCCCACGTAATTCGTTCACACAACATGACATATAAATGGGAAGATTCATCATAATTATAATGGGTTCCACTTATCATAACATTAGCATTAACATGGGTTTAAAAGGTGTCAACTTGCATCATAACATTAAACCCAACTAGCATAAATCATTAACCCAAACTTGCATATATTATGCATATCATAAAAAGAGACAAACTTGCATATGAACTTGCATATAAACCCACATATGAACTTGCATAATATGTCATACATAGAGGCAAACTTGCATATGTTGTGCATATCATAAAAAAGAGACAAACTTGCATATGAACTTGCATATAAACCCACATATGAACTTGCATAATATGTCATACATAGAGGCAAACTTGCATATGTTGTGCATATCATAAAAAGAGACAAACTTGCATATGAACTTGCATATAAACTTGCATATGAACTTGCATAACTAACAAATAGCATAAACTTGCAAACTAATCATCATGCACATATAGCATATGACAACCACAACTTGCATAGATCCACATTTACAACCATAGCCTCATAATATCCTATCCTAATTAGTTTAGCAATTGCTTGCTAAAGGCATAGGAACTCACAAATAACTAATTAGCACTCCAATGAGGAAGATTAAGTTGCTAGAGTGGATTAGAACTTGATTAGAGTTGATTTGAGATGCTAACTTCCTCTCAACTTTGGTGGAGGCTCCTTCTAGTTTTAATTTGACGGCATGAGGCCCTTGAATCTATTTTTAGCATGAATTAGGGTAGTCTTAGGGTGTATTTATAGATTAGGCAAGTGTTTTTGGCCATTAGATTAACCCTAAATTAGATTAGGACCATCAGATCTTGGAAGCTTCCAGAAAACAGCCCCAAAACACAGCCAAACCCTAAAATGGTGCACCAGGCCAAACTGGCCGAGCACCCCCTGTCGACACACAAGTCGACAGGGCTGTCGACTTGGTCCTAGCCAAGTCGACTGCCCAGTCGATAGGGCTGTCGACTTGGTTAGCTAGGCGGGAATTTTTCCGCCTGCGCCCAATGGCCCCAATTTCGAAATTTGAACCTGAATTTTAAATCTGTTTTGAACTTTGAATTTTCTGAAAACTTCATTAGGCCATAACTGGGCCATACGGACTCCGATTCTCGAAAACTCGGACTCTATTTCGCGTATTTTTCCGAGACAAACGCAATGACGCAGCCCGTTTCCCCCAATTCTCATATCTGAGATTATTTATTCTATAATTAGTGAATATTAGTATTAACTAAAATTCGGGGTGTTACATTCTCCCCTCCTTAAAGGATTTCGTCCCCGAAATCTCTAAGCTAAGGAGAATGCATATCCTACCACCCAAACAACCATCTACTCAATCCATCAAACACAGGCATCCATTGTCCTTAAAACAATTTCTAATGATGTATGAGCATATGCAAAAAGTGTGTGTATATGTTCCCTATCTAATGTATGAACATATGCAAACCATGATAGTGCCATGCATCCAATATGTATGCGAGAGAACCCTATCGACACATACTATATCTACATGAGTGCACAATCATTCACCAAAATGCATCATCCATATGATAACACAACCATTATACATCCATAAATATAGCTACCTACACACCCAATTATATGCAATATGCAATATGAAGTGATTGAGCCGATCTAGCGTCTAGAGTGTGTGTATATGCATCCACGAGCAACCACTAGCAAACACTTGCATCCACATGCATCCATCAATCATAACATGTCACAAACACATGTTTCAACCATAGGTTTACCCTATCTAAAGGTCAAAAGTACTAACGAGAGGACATACTAGAGATAGTTAAGTACTAGACAAACGATAAAGGAGAAGTTAAAAGACATACCCTCAAAAAGGAATGGGTATAGTGAACGCATCTTCGCTTCTGTCTCCCAAGTAGCGTTTCTCTCTTCTTCTGCCCATTGCACTTTGACTAGTTGAACCTCTCGATTCCTCAACTTCCTAGTCTCAGACCCAAGGATGCGAGTAGGAGCTCGTCGAATAGTTGCATCATGCTCTACCTCCACTTCTCTAAGCAAGCTCGGCTCTACCACCTCAGCGGTCTCATGTAGGCACTTCCTCAAATGTGACACATGGAATACATCATGTACACCACTAAGTCTGTCGGGCAACTCCACTCTATATGCCATCCATCCAATCCTTTCCTTAATAGGAAACGGCCCTACGAACCTTGGTGCTAACTTCCCAACAGATCCAAAACGAACCACATTTCGTAACGGAGACACTTTGACAAAGACCATGTCCCCAACTTCAAACTCAAGATCCGTCCTCCTCTTGTCCGCATAAGATTTCTGTCTGTCTTGCGCCGCTTTCATCCTTCTTCTAATCAAATCAATCTTTTCCGAAGTCTCTCTAACCATATCGGGCCCAAGTAAAATCTTATTCGTAGATTCCCACCAACATGTAGGTGATCGACAAGGCCTTCCATAGAGAGCTTCGAAAGGAGCCATGCCAATACTAGACTGAAAGCTGTTATTATATGCGAACTCCACCAATGGAAGATGCTCTTCCCATGTACCTCCAAAATCCAAGATACATAGCCTCAAAAGGTCTTCTAAAATACGATTCACCCTCTCGGTCTGGCCGTCCATCTGAGGATGATATGCGGTACTCAAACACAACTGAGTCCCTACCGCCTCTTGCAAACTCTTCCAAAACTCGCTAGTGAAGATAGGATCTCGATCGCTCACTATACTGGAAGGTACACCATGCAATCTAACAATCTCTCGAATGTAAACTGAAGCTAGCCATGGAGCAGTCCTCTTACTCTTCACGGGTATGAAATGGGCGCTCTTAGTAAGTCTGTCTACCACAACCCGAATTCCCGTATTACCCTTCCTCGATCTCGGTAATCCATCGACAAAATCCATCGAGACACTATCCCACTTCCATAGCGGAACTTCCAATGGGTGAAGGAACCCACCGGGTTTCTTTTGCTCCGCTTTCACTTGTTGGCACACCAAGCATCTAGCGACATACTTGGCCACGTCTTCCTTCATACCGGCCCAAGAGAAAACTCGCTTCATGTCTTGGTACATCTTGTCCCCACCGGGATGAATGGTCATCTTTGAACGATGTGCATCATCTAAAATAGCCTTCTTCAAACCCTCGTCTTGCGGCACACAAAGTATACCGTCTCTACGCAACCACCCCTTATCATCTAGGGTGTACCTACTCAAATGGCTGGACGACTCCCCCCTTATGAGCTTCTCTACTAACTCAACCAACTGTGGGTCGTCTCGCTGTTCCTCACCAATCCGTCCCAAAAGAGTAGGTCTAACTTCCAAGGAAGCTAGCAAACTGGGTACAAAGTCAACTGAAGGTCTGAAGTTAAACATCGATATAAACTCCAAGCTTCGCCATTCCACGAACAATGGACTCAAGGACAGCCTTTTTCTGCTTAAGGCATCTGCCACCACGTTACCCTTGCCAGGGGTATACGCTATATCAAAATCATAGGACGCTAAGAATTCCATCCACCTTTGCTGCCTCAAATTCAAATCCTTCTGAGAGAATAAGTACTTCAAAGATTTGTGGTCTGTGAACAATTCAAACCTCTCGCCAAGAAGATAATGGCGCCAAGACTTAAGCGCAAAAACAATAGCAGCCAACTCTAGATCATGGGTAGGGTAATTTTTCTCATGCACTCTCAACTGCCTTCCACCATAGGCTATTACCCTTCCCTCTTGCATTAAGACTGCGCCTAGTCCTGTTCCACAAGCATCGGTGTAAACAACAAATGGCTTACTCCCATCTGGCAGCACTAAAACTGGAGCGGTGGTTAAAGCTCTCTTTAACTGTCGGAACGCATCCTCACAATCTACGTCCCATGTGAAAACAAGATTCTTCTTTGTTAAGCGGGTTAATGGAGCTGATATCTTCGCGAAGTCTTTGATAAACTTCCTATAGTAGCCCGCCAACCCTAAGAAACTTCTTACTTCGGTAGCATTCTTCGGAACCTTCCAATCTTGGATGGACACTACCTTCGCGAGATCCACAGCTATCCCTTCCTTAGAGACCACGTGCCCTAAGAATCGCACTTCCTTCCTCCAAAAGTGACATTTAGAGAATTTACCCTTAAGGCTATGCACTCGAAGAGTCTCCAACACTTCCCTAAGATGTAGGGCATGCTCTTCTTCACTCTTGGAAAAGACCAAGATGTCATCTACAAAGACCACCACGAACTTATTAAGGTACTCCCTGAACACCCTACCCATCAGATCAACAAAGTATGCGGGGGCGTTCGTCAAACCAAATGGCATCACAAGCCACTCATAAAAACCATCCGGAGTCCTAAAGGCAGTCTTCTCTATACTATCCTCAGCCACTCTCAACTGATGAAACCCCGTGGCTAAGTCCAACTGCGAAAACACTGAGGCGCCAACTAACTGATCAAAGAGATCATCAATCCTCGGCAATGGGTGTCTATTCTTCTTTGTAAGCTTATTGAGTTCTCTATAGTCTACACAAAGTCTGAGGGACCCATCCGCCTTCGTGGCAAAAACTACTGGAGCACCCCACTCCGATATACTTCGTCTTATGAACCCCTTCTCAAGCAACTCACCCACTTGCTTATGGAGTTCCCTCCTCTCACGAGGAGCCATGTGGCGCACTGGCAAAGATACTGGTTTAGCATTGTCTACCAGATATATTCGGAAGTCTATCTCCCGCTTCGGAGGTAAGCCCTTCACTTCCTCAAACACATCCGAGTACTCCCGGACCATTCTAACAGATCGCAAACTTTCGACCGACGCGTCAAGTGACTCAAGATAACTTAGCATAACAGATTCCATGGGATTACAAGAGATCTCGAGAGTGTTACCCAAGCGGGTCATAAGCCTAACAACTCTCCTTTCACAATCAAGAACGGCACCATTACTGGATAACCAGTCCATGCCCAAAATCAACCCATAGCCCGTGAAGCCCAAAACAAAAGCATCACATCTAAACTCAATGCTAAGTATGGAAATCTTCAAACCCAAACACATCATGGACAAATAAGTGGAGCCCCCAATTGGGTTTGAAACAACCAAGGGATCATCTACTAAACTGGTGTCTAAGTGCAGCGACTCAACTAATGATGATGAGATAAACGAATGCGATGCGCCAGAGTCGAATAAAGTACGGACAGGATGATCAAACAGAAAGACTAGACTTTCAACGGAAATAATTCTACCTCTCTCCTGAATCGGTGGAACTGCGAGAGCCTGAACTTGCCCCCTTGCCTGACTTGGTGCCATGAGAGCTTGCACCTGTCCTCCAGAGGTAGATCCCGTCCTCTGCCCCTTCTTAGGGCAGTCCTTCACTAGATGCCCTGCTTCGCCACAGTGGAAGCAGCCAGTCTTCTTCTTCTTCCGACAATCTTTGCTTAGGTGGCCTGGTGTCCCGCAATTGAAGCACTTCTTCTTTCCCTTGCCACCGTTGCCTTTCCCTCCCTTGCTTTGCTGTTGTTGAAGTTTCTTCTGATCTCCTTTCTTTTCGAGTGCCTTATTAGCATTGGGACCCTTCTCTTCCTCATGCATAAGTGCCATGTCTACTAGCTTCTCAAAAGTGGCCCCCATAGGGATGTGAGACATAGCCACTCCATGCATCGGTTCGTTCAAGCCTTTAACGAACCTCAAAGCTTCCTTCTCCGGAGTATTTACCATGTCCATGCCAAACCTTGCCAGTTGATTAAATTTGTTGACATTCCTTCACCGATAAGTTTCCTTGCTTTAGAGTCAAGAACCTTTCCATGTACAGATTTTCTTCCGCTCTTGAGAGAAACTTAGCCCCAAACCTTTGCCTGAAATCTGCCCAAGAGTCAACAAGGCGTTCTCCATTAGTGACCTCCTACCAGAACGAGGCCTCTCCCTTCATTAACCAAGCAGCTAACTTAACTTTCTTTCCTTCTTCCATCTCAAAGATGTTTATCAACTCTTCCGTCTCCTTAAGCCAATCCCTAGCTTCCACGAAATTTTTTGATCCTTGAAAAGATTTCCCTCCCATAGCCTTAAATTTCTTGCAAGTCTTAGCAAATGTATCCGTGCGAGGAGGAGGAGGGGGAGGAAGATTGGGTGCAACGGGTGGTGGAGTAACATTTGCTGACCCCGTAGCGGCGGCCCTAGCCTCCATCAATCTCCTATACCATACTGGTATCGTCACACCCGGAATGTTAAGATCTTCAGCCATGCTGAAACGGAAAAGGAAATATTCAAAACGGAGAATTCGAAAGATAAAAATATGGCTATTGGGGATTATGCTTTTCTTTCAAAAACTTTTTCTCTCAAAAACATGTTTTTGAAAATACTTCTTCCAAAATGTTTTAGAAAAATAGTTTTTCTAAAAAATTTATCTGTTCTGGAAACCTTCAGCTCTGATACCACGTGTAACACCCCACACCCGCTATGATCACTCGCTAAGGGAATGCCATAACATTGGTGGAGTATTTTAAGTGAATATAGAACAGAAAAATTACAACAAGACAGACATAAGTAATACTTGAAAATTTTAAAACATCATTTCATTGCAGCGGAAAGTAAAACATGTTTGGTTACATCACAAAACCATAATAAGAGTCAAGTACAAAATATCCATCCTGATAAATAAAAGTACATAATCCCAATACATGAACTAATAGCAATAAAAGAAAGGGTAAGCTGAGCTTTACATCTATGGTCCAAGCTCCAAAAGAGTAATAAAGCAGCCTGATCAAAGCCCACTCGTGCTGGGCCCACTCTGAGAACCTGAGGGTTGGGAAAAAGATAAAAACAACGGGGTCAGACATAAGTCTGAGCGAGTCCTATAACTTTAACAATACAATCATTAAAGTAATTAGGGTATGATATAACTTGGTAAGGTGTGACTGGGGATAAATGACTACACTCAGTAGCCAATCAGACTTAGAATGAACTAAGATACCGATAAAGACGCATTTACCCACCCAAGGATAATTTCTACACTGCACCACACCAGTCATTACTAACTTAAAGGTTGATCCCACTAAGAGTACTTAGTAAAACTTAACGCTAGTTTCGTGTACCCCTAGCTGACTACATAGGTGCCGTCTGCCCCTATCTCCACTAGGTGTACCCACTACCCCCCCCCCCATTTGATCGGCTCCCTAACGTAGATACCCGTGCTGGTCCCACAGTGGGGTGTATCATCCCCTAAAGTGGCAACCCGATAATGTCAACGGTGCACGGCTTATACCTACACGATGCAACAACGTCTTACCTACCAGCCCGGGTCCACACACGCATATGAAACCCGTTGGACTTGCGTTGCCACCGCTAACCCGTTTTGGCCTCTTATAGTCAAGCCCAATATGCGTGTCCCGTCCTCGACTTGGGTCGAGCCCACAAAGATACGTTTGGGATATTGGCTGAGATGGGCCCCCATCACTTGGCACAAGCTATCACCTAAGCTTGGCCCCCACTAGTGAATCCCACTTAACCCTTTAACCATGTTCACTTACATGTTATAATTTTGGTTAAGTATACTAATCGTATTTTCTATTGCCACCCAAGGCAACCCACTAGTTTTCCTCATGCCACCCAAGGCACCCACTTAACCCCTCATGCTCCACTACATGCTAATTTGGTTAAGTGTTTCTTAATTAATTAATTAAGATCATGACCTCATAAAGACCTCTCACATTAGACCACCTTTTATGACTGCTGGATATGCCGGTTGGGTCCGGGCAGACTTCCGTCATAAAAAGGGTCTAACCTCGTGTCTTTACTTTAATCACGTATTTAATTTATGACTGAGACCTCTCACATTGGGCCAATCATTTGTAGCTGCTGGATTTGCCGGTCGGTTCCGGGCAGACTTCCGCTACAAAAGGGTCCAACCTCGTGTCTTAGTTGATTAATTACACCTAATTAATCACCCCCATAATTTGTATTAATTATCCCTAATTAATTACACATTTTTAAGAATATGGGTAGACCTATCTCAATAGGTAAATTCCCAATTCCATAGTATGGGTAGACCTAACTTAATAGGTAAATTCCCAACTCCATAATATGGGTAGACCTAACTTAATAGGTAAATTCCCAATTATGTCCATTCATTTTATGGCATGCTTAATCATACCAACTTCACACCATTTTGTTAACATGCATATTAACCCCATCGTTCCCCACGTAATTCGTTCACACAACATGACATATAAATGGGAAGATTCATCATAATTATAATGGGTTCCACTTATCATAACATTAGCATTAACATGGGTTTAAAAGGTGTCAACTTGCATCATAACATTAAACCCAACTAGCATAAATCATTAACCCAAACTTGCATATATTATGCATATCATAAAAAGAGACAAACTTGCATATGAACTTGCATATAAACCCACATATGAACTTGCATAATATGTCATACATAGAGGCAAACTTGCATATGTTGTGCATATCATAAAAAAGAGACAAACTTGCATATGAACTTGCATATAAACCCACATATGAACTTGCATAATATGTCATACATAGAGGCAAACTTGCATATGTTGTGCATATCATAAAAAGAGACAAACTTGCATATGAACTTGCATATAAACTTGCATATGAACTTGCATAACTAACAAATAGCATAAACTTGCAAACTAATCATCATGCACATATAGCATATGACAACCACAACTTGCATATATCCAAATTTACAACCATAGCCTCATAATATCCTATCCTAATTAGTTTAGCAATTGCTTGCTAAAGGCATAGGAACTCACAAATAACTAATTAGCACTCCAATGAGGAAGATTAAGTTGCTAGAGTGGATTAGAACTTGATTAGAGTTGATTTGAGATGCTAACTTCCTCTCAACTTTGGTGGAGGCTCCTTCTAGTTTTAATTTGACGGCATGAGGCCCTTGAATCTATTTTTAGCATGAATTAGGGTAGTCTTAGGGTGTATTTATAGATTAGGCAAGTGTTTTTGGCCATTAGATTAACCCTAAATTAGATTAGGACCATCAGATCTTGGAAGCTTCCAGAAAACAGCCCCAAAACACAGCCAAACCCTAAAATGGTGCACCAGGCCAAACTGGCCGAGCACCCCCTGTCGACACACAAGTCGACAGGGCTGTCGACTTGGTCCTAGCCAAGTCGACTGCCCAGTCGATAGGGCTGTCGACTTGGTTAGCTAGGCGGGAATTTTTCCGCCTGCGCCCAATGGCCCCAATTTCGAAATTTGAACCTGAATTTTAAATCTGTTTTGAACTTTGAATTTTCTGAAAACTTCATTAGGCCATAACTGGGCCATACGGACTCCGATTCTCGAAAACTCGGACTCTATTTCGCGTATTTTTCCGAGACAAACGCAATGACGAAGCCCGTTTCCCCTAATTCTCATATCTGAGATTATTTATTCTGTAATTAGTGAATATTAGTATTAACTAAAATTCGGGGTGTTACAGGCAACAAGGATGAGTATACGTGGTTGTTTTTTAATAGGCTTAAGTAGAAGGTACCGTGTTTCTTTTTGACTTTCAAGCTAGAATTTTATTCGATACTGGTGCCACACATTCTCTTATATCAGAAATATTTTCTACTAAGATATATAGGATTAGCTATTGAGCAACTATCAAACCCTTTGATAATAGGTAATTTAATAGGAGGGAGGACTAAAGTTGAAAGTATTTGTAGGAAATGTATCCTTAACTTTGAAGGTAAGGAAGTTAAGGATATGGTGGCTAATTTAATTATCTTTCCAATGGAACGTTTTGGTATCATCCTTGGGATGTATCGGCTCCAAAATATCAAGCCATCTTGAATTGTCACAACAAGACCATAAGTTTGATAATTCGAGAACACGAAACCTTTGTTTACTTATGTGATAAAGTTGAAGACGCTTTTATATCTAGATATATTGCTCATATCAATATTAAGGATAAGGGTCAAATGGTGGACCAAATCCCGATAGTAAAGGAATTTAAAGAAGTTTTTCAGGAAGTACCAGGATTATCAATAAAAAGAGAAATTGATTTTAGTATCGACTTAATTCCTATTACCACTCCTATCGCTAAAGCAGCTTATCGTATGCCTACTATGGAAAATCGAGAATTAAAGAGAAAATTTAAGGAGATGGAGGATCAAGGATTTATCAGACCTGGTAAATCTCCTTGGGGAGCCCAAGTATGTTGGAACGTTTCGCTTATGCGTAGATTACCGAGAGCTTAATAAGGTAACTGTTGACCAGCTTTTGGCAAAAGCCATCATAACTCAAGACTGGGACTCATTACCAAATATTGACTTAACCTTCCGAACTTATAATCAACTTTTATAGTAGATCGACCGATTACATATCGAATCGAACCAACTTAATAGTGGACAAAAATATCATCCTTTCGATTTGACGAACACTTCCAAAGACACAACCAACCAATCGGTCGAATCATCCCTGGAAGGTTGGATTCTGCTTGATAGATCGGATATAGCCTAGGATATCGGATCGAAAATATCAAGCCAAATTATTTATACATGACGAAGTTCTACTCCCAAGCTACAGAACCGATTAGCTTTGACTAACACAGCTTTTTATACACCAGAATTCAAGTTCCACGTATGCCACAATCTTCGAGGAGAAATGTTCATCAGTAGGAGACCGGGTCTTGTTGAAGAATGGAGTTTTGATGACAACAACCTTATTTCAATATTGATTGATAATAAAATATATACTAACACATTTATCTAGAATATATATATACATATGCAGGATTTATATACAGGAATTAATACTGAAGGCTGTACAGTTTAAGAGCTTCTACAGATTCAGAATTCAGAGATGATTCAAGACTCATGAGAAATCAAGATTTCAAGAGCTCAAGATAAATATAGTAATAGAGTATAGTTTATGTAAGACTCTGGATAGCACTCCAGGTTCAAATTCGAATTCTGATTTTCAATTTCTGATTTCAAATTCAGTCTTTATCTTCTCTACTTTATTTTCTCTAATTTTACTTTTGTTTTCAAACTCAAGTGTTATAGTTTATAACTTTGTATATTATATACTTTATATTTATATAGTTTTAAACATTACAATTTTATAAATATGTTCATATATCTTATATTTATGTTTTCACATGATTTTATACTTAATAATACTTATTTATAAGATTATGTTTTAATTCAAGAATTTCCATAATTATATATATAATTATATATATATATATATATCAAAACACTTCAAAAATGCTTAAAACTCAATTTTGTGAAGGGTTATGTCGACATACTATGTCAACATATAACTGTCATATTTTTGATTATGAAAGGAAGTGTCTTTTCTCTATTTATAATGTTCCAGAAGCGTTTGCAACCTTTCAAATCTCATAAATAGGGGCTGATTTCGAACTTTCATCATTCTTCTTCTCCATCTTCATCCCCTTTCTTTACACCATTATTATTTCTTATTTTTACAATTTCTATACTTATACTCTGCCGAATTCAATTCTATTTACATAAAACTTCTTCTCTTCTCACTCTCTACTCATTACTCTCTGAATCAAAGTGCCATTGAAGAGTTATAGGGTTATTGTAATTGTTTGGGAAGTGTTTGGGAAAAAAGTTTGCTTGTAGCCTTGAAAGCAAGGAACCGGAGCAGTGTTACCCTTATAGCCGTGAAATCAAGGGGAATATACTTGATTAAGGGTGTTTAGAATCAGCGTTAACCTTGTAGCCATAAAATCAAGGGGCACTACACCATATCAGCGAATTTGGCACATAAGGATGCAAGCATAAAATTCAGCTAAAGGCCATATCAAATTTGATAATGCTCAGATCTGTATCAAACAATAGTTTGCGATCCGCACCACCCCAAATACCCCAAATCTGACCGTCCATCGCGAATGCTCCAGGTCGTTTAATTTGATATGGCTTAGGGCCAAATCGAATGCGTATCATATTGTGCCTCCCACTAGGCACTTGGAACTAAAATTTTGGTCGCTCCTCATTCCCTCTGTTTTACTTCAATGGTGACCGAAAACCCAAATTAGGGTTTTCGATCACCAAAACGTGCCTCCACCTTTCCCTGGAATCCCTCCTCTTGCATCCTAAACACATGATTCCTGCCGTCTTGCTTCCTCTATCAATCATCAATCAGTAGAAGTTTCAATTCAAGGTGTTGTTTTCATCGATTTATATTCTCAGTGATTTTTGTTTGCCGCTAAGTTTATTTGTATGAATTTTCCTGTGTGAATTTGCCGATGTGAATTTTGTTTGTAAATAGGGTTTTGTTTGTAGGTAGAAATTGCCTTTTTGGTTGTTTGGCTGTTTTGATTGTTTGTTTTATGCTGAATTGTATCAAAGACATTATTCTCATCTCCTAGTCTTCCTCTGAATTCGGGGACAAATAGCTCAGTTCTCTTAGTGAATTACTGTATTAAATTGGGTTGTAGTAGGGTTTTAATTGGTATGTATTACTATTATAAATGATACCGGTTTTAATTGGTATGTCTTAGTGTAATTGTGTATTAGTGTACTAGTGATTGCTACTCTATTTTTAGAGATAACAAGTTTATTGAGTTTGCTGAAAATATTGGTAGATTGATTATTACTCGACTTCCTGGTTAATATTTTAATGCGGGATCCGCCAGGTGGATGCATTTTAGCTCGCGCGTAGGGTCGAGTATCCATGCTTATTAGCTTCATCCAAATGTCGGATGCTGTTGCACTTAACCTTAGTAAAAAGCTGCTTTCACTGGCAAACTTTCCCCTACTTTGTAGCAGATACTGTAGTGTAAGTTGCACTACATAGTCTGCTTCAAAGAAACTGAAAGTTGCAAGCGAAAGCGGCTTTTTCCAAAGGTTAAGTGAAGCGGTATTCAACATTCAAATGAAGCTAATAAGCATGGATTACTGACCCTGCGCGTGAGCTAAAATGCATCCAGCTGGTGGATCTCCTACTAAATTCTTAATCAGAAAGTCGAGTATGTGTGTCATCCGAAGATGAAGATTCGATATCTTTAGACGTTGGAGCAGGTATATATTATTTTACACTTATCTCTACGTAGTATCTTACATAAGAATTGAATGGACATGTTGTTTCTTGTGCACACACGGACGATGCCTTGCTAAAACCATGTCCATATGTATGTTTCTCCATATGGTAGTTTTATTTGTTCCTTTTTGTCTGTGTGTATAGGAGGATGTTCTGTATGCTAGGATACAAACTACTGGTGTTGTAGATCGACTACAGTTTAGGTAATTCTTGTTTTAGGTTTGCATTTTTAACGACTGACATTTCATTCGTCTTTGAGACATATACTGATTGACTACACAAACACATGGATGTGCCTTAAAGTGCTATTTTAGTTTCTTGTATGTTGGTATAAACAAACACACTGATCGACTACCGGTGTACACAAACACACTGATCGACTACCGGTGTACACAAACACATTAATCGATCGACTACAACTGATTGATGACTGGTGTACACAAACACACTGATCGAGTACGACTGATCGAGTACCGGTGTACACAAACACACTGACCGATCGATTACAACTGATCGACTACCGTGTACACAAACACACTAATCGACTACCGGTATACACAAACACACTGATCAACATACGTTTATCTCTGTATTCATGCTTGCATCTCAGTCACAGTGAGTTACAATGTCGATATCCTGTCCAGTGAAGTATTTGTAACTTGTTTAACGAATTTATATGCAGTCCTGTTGGAGAAAACAGAAAAAGTGGGGAGGTGTATCAGCTATATACGATGTTTGAGGTCATGTTAAACCACAAAGCATGTGAGATGCTGGTATGTTTCAAGTTTACAAGTTTATGAAATCATGTCAGTGTGGCATCATAAACATGTTATAGATACAACTGACTAATATACACACACAAAGACACGATATGGGTAGAAATTAGTCGACTAGTCAAGTCGACTAGGTTGGTACCAGTATCGACTAGTTTTGTGTGCAATCAAACATAAAATTACTTCTTTTTTCATGCAAATTTTGATGCTTTTGTGCTGCTGGAACTCAGGCTGGCTATCACGATTCAGTTTTGCTGCCAATCAATGAAACTTGACAATCATATTGTTAAAACCGAACCTCAATTTGTCTTTATTAGGTTAGCCTTTTAAGCTTTTATTTTAAACTGCGTATATATAAATATTTATGCTGTTATAAAACTTTATTAGCATTAGCTAGCTTATTCTCATAATAAACTGCTTTGATTTACATCAAACACATGGATTTCATCAGCATGATCAGCACGTACGCTCAATCTTCCCGGTCTCGACTGGAGTTATATCATGCTGATATGTTTTTACCTTTTTTTGTTAGTTCGTAATGTGATGAAAATGTGATAGCTTCTTTTTATTGTATATGTTTGTATGTACAATGTGTTCATGTTATGAAAAATCTTGTAATGCTTTGAGTGTATATATATAAATTGTGTTATTCTTGTGTATAAATTGTGGTATTTATGTTGTGTTATGAAAAATATGTGCTACAGTTTCTATTTATATATCTGTACTATATTATAATTACTGAGTTCGATTTTACTAGCTCAGAAGCATGCCACGTCATGTTTAAAACTCAACGGTCTCTGGGTGCTTTCTTCGCCCATTCCCTAAAGCTAAGCCTCTGAAATTCCACAATCCGTCTTTTCGTTATGCCTAACCCTAATATTATTTCCCTGATTTCCCATATGCTCTTTGGATCCCGTCACCTCGATATTTGTTTCTCTTCAGTCAACTGAAACCCATGTCTTTCTAACCTCTTCATTTCAATCAAGTCATCCTTACACCATTGCTTCTTCCCCTTGAGTCTGACCTTTCTGTGCAGAATACCCTAATAGTAAAACCAGACTTTTGTTAAAGCCCTAAACCATCTACATGATTCATCTATTCAGGATGAAATTATCTCTTCAACTGTCAAACGGACGTGATTGCAACGGATAAGGAGGGACTATGGAAAGCTTTTTCATTCTTAGGTTTAATTCTTCCTTCCCTTTTACCAAATTTGATTCGGATCCATTCGAAAATTGTTACAGCTTTGGATTCAAAATCGATTTCCAATTCCAAATCAAGAGTGATGTTACTGATGATGTGGATGCTACCGCTACTAGAAAACCTTCCTCATTCACGATTGGAAGGTAAATTTTATTGTTAATTTGGTTGTCCATGGGTTTTATTCCTGTAAATTGTTAGAGATACCATTGAGGAATCGATCTATAGCAGATTGAAACTTAAAAGTCCTGCGTTTGCTTTTTCTTACTTCCTGAATTGTAATATTTTTACTTCTTTTGTGATTCTGCATTCGTTCTCTATTAACATAAGCCAGATTGATTTTTTGGGGCTGACATCAGGTGTAGGAAAGTAACACATGAGCTAACGTTGACTTTAAATTTGTATTTTTTCATTGTAGATAGCTATTTATATTTCGGGTTATCAACATGTGACAATATCTTGACCGAGGTGCAATTGCAAGTAACGACTTAAATGGTTCTAAAAAAATATGCACTGGGACATAAGAATGCACTCAAGGCAGCGAGATCTGGTAAGATATAGCTAATATCAGTAATACATCAATTGTCAGTTTTGTATTAATACACATTTACAAGACTTTTTGGATTTGATATTTTTATTTCAGTGAAAGGCTAGGTTGGTTAAGTCTTTCAGTTTGGTACACATTTTACTGATAAAATTTTGAACTTTGGTCAAATCGGATAAAAATATTCACCAAATCGGATTAAAATGAAAATTTTGTCTAAAATGGAGCAGTTGATTAAAATGAAAGGCTTCCTTATCTTCACATACCGACCTTCAACAAAAATGGTTCAAGATTTTGAATTACTAGAATTTACATCTTAATGGGTAATGTATACTCTTTGGTATATTTTAATATTTATGAATGATTTTTTTTTTACCAGATGTATTGATATTGAAGTTTAACAAACTACCCTTTTTTTATGTTTTATGGTAGCACTAGCATACTGTTTTTACTGACGATATATAGTTTTCTGTTTTATGTATACTTTTGAAATCTTAAAATGCACTGCTTTGTAGATTTAAATGCATCTTGCAGATTTTCTACCTTCAAAGAAAATGACTTCATGGGGTAATGTGTTGTGCTTGCGTGTGTTTGCGTGCATATGTGTGTATATATACACATATACATACATACATATACATATATGTATGTGTTTGTGTGTGCGCACATGCGTGAATGCTAAACATTTACAGATTTATTCATTTTGGAGGTTAGAAGCACTGGGGCACTAAACAAGATCAATAGCATCAATCTTTCTATAATATGAGCATGATTTCCCCTCTTAAAAAAAAGTTTCCCCGTATATTCTAGCATTATCATAATTCTTGAAACTGAATCAACGCCTCATTAAATTTCCTTGCAGCCTCTTAACCGAACATCTATAATCTTCGGGAGAAGCTTAGTAAACAGGTAGTTTTAAAGATGTAATTTGTGAAGTACAAGAAAAGCAGTGAATATGGTAGCTTATATATGTAAAACCGTTCACTTCCCTCTCTAACCATCACTAGGGTATCCCTATTTGATCTTACGATAGATCAAATACATGTATAAACTCTTCCAAATCTTATGATAATTTCAATGTTTAGTTACCACTGAAACTTACCACTTGAATCCTATGATTTTAATAAGAAGTGTATAATGGTAAAAAATTAGTGTTTGTTTACCTATTGGTAATCAAATGAAAGTTTTTACTAAAATTTGTGTTAAAATACTTCCGCTTTTCTCATGATATTAGTGCATTTTTTGCTGTGGATGAACGCTAGCTTGTGAAGAAACAATATGCCACTCATATACATGTAATAATGTAAATGAATTTAATTTAAATAATTATTTAATTTGTAATAAAACTAAGGATTTAACAATAACTAGAAGCTCAAATGGGCTGGATGATCCTGAGCAACGGTATGTAAAAAACTGATGAGTTTGTTTGTTATCAACAAATATATTACAAAATCATACGAAACACCATATTTGTAATCTTAAACTAATATAGTTCAATCTATGCTGATACACTAGGTGCTGTTTTTTTCCTGAAACTGCATGTTTTTCACTCAAGCGCTTTTTTTTGGGCTCTCCTTTCCCGTAAGGTTGGAAGCTACATAATCTCTCTGGCCAAATTAGTCAGCAGCTTTCTTATTCATTTCATATATACCCAACTTCAACGATGATACTTATTTCATATTACATTACTTAATATCAAGTTTGACACTATGCCTCTCATATACATATTATAGCATAAATGAATTTTATTAAACAATAATTTGATTTGTAATAAAACTAGGGAATTTCTTAAGTACGAGCACAAACTTGAATGGCCTTTAATTGCTTTTAAAAGACTGGCGAGGTTATAAAGTTTTAAGTTGTTGGTTTATGTTTACAGATCATTAATAACTTGCATGCTTTATTTTTTTACGATGTTGGCTAGGGTTGTTTGTTAAGTTGCCAAGAAAGTTGGCTGCAGTTTGGTTACATGATTCCTTGATATAGATGATCGTTTCGAGTTAGTCTGAAGAAATTCACATTACAATTACTCCTTTAGAACCTATATACTAGCATCAGTGTTATTATATTTATAACAATATAACTCCCTCGTGGTTTTTAAAGAAGTAGTTTGCCGCTAAAAGAGTGAATTGGTATGTGGTTTTAGAATAAAACAAAAATACGTATATACTACATTTATTGGAGACACAATTAATTTACTTTAAAAAATTACAATGACAAACTGGTAAAAAAGCATACTTTTGGTGATGATAGCGGTATTTGCTTTATAGCACTCTAATATGACACATAAATGTGAAGTAATGTTTTACCACTTTATTACCCCTGTATTTAACGATTACATCCGTTTTCATATAAATACACGTTGTGTATGGAAGAGAGTATATACCCATGAAAATCGTCAATAAGTTAAATACACATACACGTGTGCACATACACACATACACACATATATATACACATGCACGTATGCGCGCACACACAAAAAAAACTTATATGCTGTCATGTTGCAGGTACCGATTAATAGTAGGAGGATTCTTGTGATTCTCGATATGAGCTTGGAGACAGTGACTTCTAAGAATTTCTGTAATAAATAGAATATTCATGATCTTGATGGAGAAGCGTAGCTATGATTTTGACACTGCTTATGTTGTCATTAAGTTCTGAAATCACATGGTCTCTTTATGATGTGGTTTTGAAAGAGGCAAAAATTTCAAATATCTTAAAAAAATACAACTGCAACATAAAACCATTTTTATTTGGCATATTTTTGTAATTTGTATGAGTTATATATCCACAATTAAGGGTTATATAATTATTATAACCATGACAAATATATAATTATATTATTAAATTTGAGTTTCATGAATTTATACCCTCTAGGTAAAGCATATGCTTAATTTACTGGCCAAATATAGGCTCTGTAAGTCTCAAAGCAATCAAAGCTTTAAAAAATTGCATTTACATGCTTACAAACTGTACTTTTCCACTACCACTGTAAAACAATAATTTAAATAACGCATTGAAATTCCCACTTACCACCAGTTAATGAGTCTTCACGTATAATAGTTAAATTGATATATGCGAGGAACATCAGTTTTGGTTTCCATATATTAATTTTCTCTTTATATGAGTTTTTTTTTTAAATTAGGGGGCTGTAAAGGCCTATAACTATGCAAAGCAGGCTGCTTCTGCTGTTGATGTTGCAATATAATCATATGAAACACATATATTTGTAATCTTAAACTAACATAGTTCAACATGTGCTGATACATTGGGCGCTGCTCTTTTTTTCCTTTCCTGATACTGCATAATTGTTCACTCAAGGGCAAACATTTTTTTTGCTCTCCTTTGTTGTAAGGTTGGAAGCTACTCATATTTGGTAATTACACCTGATTCTTCATATATTTTTCAATGCTATATTCATAATTGATGCAGCAGTTTAACTGACTAAAAATGGCAATTTATCAATTGTATGTACATTACGTTGCATTACTCACCATGGACATCATAAATAGTAAAATGTGAATTTTATGATTTTCTTTTTTAAATTTTATTTGTTTGCAATTCTACCATTATTTTTAATGTTTAGATTACAATATGATTGTGGAAACACGTCTTAAACCTCATATGAACCTGGTGAATCATTTAATCTATTTTTGATGATCAATATGGCTTCGTTGTTATATTTCTATTTGTTAAAACTGGAACTTCAATCCAATCTTAAACCATATCCTAAAATTCACATTCTTTATATATATTTTTTCCTAGGTTACATTTTCAGATAAGGTAAATGAATAATTCTAGATTTATATATTAACACTTAACTAAAATAATTTAAGAAACCACTTACATAGTTGTAGAATAAAGAATACTATCGCATTATATCCTCTTGCAGGGTTATATTTTCCCTTTTTATGTTCATTTTACCAAAAATTGCCATGATGTACACATTTATTTTTAATCCTCTTTTACTATTTACCTTTTCTCTTCCTAATGTTTATTTTTTCCTCATTCAGTTTCTCCATACACCTTTCCAGTATCAATGAGCTCCAAATGCCATCATGTCAAGTAATTTGTTATATTTGTTTATTTAAATCTTATGTCTAATGTTAATTTTCTTTATTTTAAAATTTTAAATATGCATGATGTTTACATTTAAAAGAAAAAAAATTATAAGGCACTAGCATTTATGGGAAGTTGGTTGTGAAATTTTTGTTTGGGGGATAATGCTAACTCTCATTTTTCTTTATTGGAAGAAGAAAAGGGATAAGCATCATGATAGTTTCAACTAGCACTTCTTTTTATCTTAAAATGGAATGAAAGTCCTACCATATACTTTGCTGAGGTGGCTTTCTGATTACAGGTGTAACTTCGGTATGTCTCACTGATGCATAATTATGAATTTGGTTCCACCATAAATTTAGGTCATAATACAGAAATAAAAATATATGTCAACAACTAAAGATATTTCTATGGTATTTAGGAGCATCATATATGCAAATGAATAATGTATAAGTTTGCTTTAACAAGGACATTAGCTAGGTAGATTCTATAGGTATAAATTGTGCTTAAACTAAAAGAGAAGAATACCACACAATGAAAATGGTAGTCCCATGGCAGCAAACTATTACCATAGGTTAAATTACTGACATAGCAGTATAAGGGTGCTTATATCCTGCATATCAATAAAGCTAAATCCGAAGGCATGGACATTCCACCATTGCTAAAAAGATAACTCTTTCCAGTATATATCAATAAAGTTCAAAAATGAAGTCATGTCTCTTTACTAAAAAGTACCTAAACAATCGGTATAATTACAATCACGATTACATAATTTTAGGTACACTGCTATGTTGTTTTCCCTAAAAGCAAATGTAACTGTGCTCATTGCGTTGTATGGATTATGTTGTACATGATTTGGACCAGCGCAAGGTTTGTATTTATATGGTTATGTAATTTTAGGTTACTCTTTTATAGGATTCAGTTAGCATAGTAGTTACCTGATTCAGATCAGTTGGTCAAAGGAATATATTGCAATCGTCTACTAAAATAAGCGCCAAATACCTCATGCAAATTATTCATATCTTTATATCAATTAGATTTTAATTTTGATTGATTAAATATATAGCACAAATCGAGGAACTTGCAGAAAAGCACTAGAAGAAGCTGAGCACTGGCACCACGCCAAAGATTTTATTATAGAAAGACCTTTGGTTATATGAAATCTTATACAGCGACACGTGTAGGGGCTTGGATCTTGAATCGATCATCGAGTTTAATAACCGTGGAGTTATTGCGTACACAGATTGGAGTAATAAGTCGAAATAGAGCAAGGATGGAATAAGCAGCTGAAGTCTGTCCACTCAATATAAAATATGTTAATATAAAGAGTGGAAAAGATTACAGTCGTGGTCATTGTTATATGTTATACTTTCCTATTTTGTACTACTGAAAAATGTCTCATATATGAAAACATTTCATGGAAAATAGCATCACAAGTTATTATTCTAATTTGTATCTTAACTTGGAAAGAAGTATTATGAAATGATTTTGGCTATGGTTGTGTTTTGATCCTATAAGATTTGTTTGCTAATAAGTTATTTATTGTACATGTATGCTCTAGATTCAACCCTAGCCGCAACCCCACCCTAAACCGGTCGACCGCCCTTAAACCAATTAACCAGTGTTGGTCGATCGACCAAGTAAGTGGATTTACTTGTTGGGTCAATGCCATTAACATTACTTATTTTCCTCTTTTTTAATTATTTTCATTCTTAAATTTCAAATGCTAATTACTTCTTCGTTTGAGTTTCAGTTGCAAAAGTTCAAATATGAAACTTACTCAAAAAATCATCATGAATGCAATGATGCAAGTTTCATGGTCACCTTCCAACATTTGCTCAAGTTTCATTTTGAGCCTCATTAATTAATTATGGGTGCTACTATTCACATACCGATTTATACTTCTGGCCATCAAAACTAAATGCACTCCAAATATTTCAAATGTTCTCTGCCGACCACCGTCTAAATTAATAACCTAAAAATGGAGAGGCCACCAGCACATTTCTCTACACGAACGCTTCCTTCCTCACTTACATCATGCATTTATGTCTTTTGAGTAATTTGATCGAACATCCTACATCATATTATTACAACCATCACGTTTATCGTCCAAATTATTATCATTCAAATACTCCATCTATTAAATAACAAAAAAAAGTTAATGTATCAACTTGTAAAAGAAGATACGTAAGTTATACGGATAAAAACCCTATAAGCCAAAACTTACATTGTCATTCTCTATTACAATGTCGTCAAATTTAATGTCCTCTAAGTTTGAAATTTCTAGCGAAGCAGAAAAAAATATTCTAAAACGCAATAGAAAATCATTAAAAAAAAAAACCTAACAACATATTTTATAACATAATAAAAAACAAAAAATCAAGCAATTCTAACCTTTTTTATCTTTGTCTTCCATCTCCATTAGACACAAAAGAGTATCTGCTTTTATTAGGGTTTGAAATTGTAGAGAGGTACGTTTTTTTCTTAGGAGAAGTATGGTGGTGAATAATTGAGTGAAAGAATAATATATGATGGCCAAAAAAATATGAAAAATAACCATTTATATTAAATTTAGAAAGGTGGTTGGAAGTGTAAATCGGGGTGTGAATAGTAACACCCTTAATTATTTATTATTGTTAATTTTTACAGGATGCTACAATACAATCAAACAAAAATTATTTTTCTAACAATTACCATTCGAATTTGTGCTTGATAGTTGAATGAAGTTTGGAAGAAAAGTTTGCAATTTTACATAAGATGTCAATGTGTAGTTATAACGTTCATATAACGGTTGTAGCTGCTACAATGACTAATTATAATATCATATGAATATACATTGAAGATGACATTAAATTTATGAAATGCAACGATTATTTCAATTTAATTCCAAAAAAAATTATACAGTTGTACTATAATACTCGATTGTCTAGACATAACGATCTGAAACAGTTATAAAAATACAACAAACCCCATGGAAAATGTTTATGATGACATAAAAGATGAACTAGTTGTTGTTAGACAAGGTTAGTCATTTACATTTTTTAGCTACACTAGTGTAACTTAATCATCATTGTAGTTGAATTACCAAACTTTACTGCATTTACAAAGTACATTCTTTAAAGTAATGCGAAATGAATTAATAAGCTAATTAATGAAAACAAAATTATTGATGTTTTCTTTTTTTCAATTGCCTTTCTATAAGATAAGATTATTATTATATTAATAAAAATATGGGGCCAGCAAACCACTCCATCTCGTGCCCATTTCAAATGGTTTTTCATGCGTCCTTCAGTGTTAGAGAACAACAAAATCACCAAAGATTCTTGTAGAAAAGCCAACGCACAAAACATGCACAACAACGGCCATGCTCTAATAATACCACCGTTAAAAACTAACTTCGACATCGGACGGTCCTTATCTGATCTAATCATTCAACGGCGTTCAGTGAGCAATCCTATTACCCATGTGATCTGTCATAAATGCACAAATTATTATCTTCGGTTTTTCCTTTTCGAAGACATAAACTTTATCATCATTTTTCGCTTTAAAAACAAAAATTAAATCTGAATCGAACCCTTCAAGTCTCCCAAATCGAGCTCTATTCATCGTTTGCCGATTTTGTAATGCTACATCCCTGAGAGCTATCCATTTTGTTTCCAAAATCGTGAATTGCCAGCTGAAATCGTTGAGTTGATGGTAAAGGATGCGAAATTTGAGGAGATATAGGATCGCCGATTACATATGCTTCGGCGATTGAGAAGCTTTTTTGGAGTGGATCAAGAGGTTTCGATTGCGAGGAGATTGATTAGTGTCAAAGAATCGAATAGGAGAAGGAAAGTTATTGTGTTCAGGCAGCCAGATATGTTGGAGACGGTGCATGAAATAGCCATCTATATCCATAGGTTTCATAATTTGGATTTGTTTCAGCAAGGGTAATTCAATTTAACTTGAAATGTAGGCATCTGCGGTATAGTGGAATCGGAATAATTGAACTGAAGTTTATTTTACACTGTAATATAAATAAGATTATAAGAATAAATATATAACAATTAAACCGTTCTGCAGTTTTACCAGTGCATGTTCAGTGAAACGTAGGTTAGTTATGTAGCATTATAACAAACGGAAAGTGAACTTATGTTCATATTTGCAAATAATGGAATAATTTAACTGTAAAGCCTATCTTATGCGGAATACTATCAATGCAGACATGATATTTGATTTATATATTAAAAAATATATAGCTTTTAGGTATAAAATGAGACATATTGATGACAAATCAAGGATTTACTATATTTTTGTGATGCTTACACCGAAGTGTTAATACAAAGGTACTAATAAACCGACGGCATGATTTAATTTAGTACTGGAAATAAAATGAGTTAGTGTTGTAAGAACATGTTTTATCAGTGAGTTATAAAATATAATCTTAAAAACACTAGGCCTCAAAGCAGCCATGTCTAATAAAGTGCAAGAATTCTGATATATGAAATATCCTATTTTCTTAAAACATTAAACTTTCTGTTTTGTGCTATAAATTATCTCTGCAAAGGATAAACGATGTTTCTACCCAGAATGACATATGGTGTAAAATAATGATCATATCTTCCTTGTGCAGTCTACTTATTTAGGGTTTTGATGTTATTGTCTGGCAAGTTTGGGCTTATGTTATGTCAAGTAATTTTGTATTTTGGTACCTGTAGATGGTATCAAATAAAAATTTCTATGGAATGGGAAGATAGCAGTAGGGAAACTCGTGGAACACCTGCAAGAGTTGTCCAATATGAAGGTAACTTTTCTTGCTTAAGCATCAAGCAAACCGTTATCCAACTATCCGAAAGCACTAATATGAATCTGTCGTGTTATAATTGGCATAAACTGAGATGTCAAGCTTTACTTTAATAATGTTGTTTATATTTTTGAATAAATGTATATTTTTTTTTTCGCGAGGGACAATGCTGTTCAGACATGTAATACAATGTTTGATCTTTATGTATAGCTATGAAGTAATTTACACTGGAGAGATCAGCAAAATGTATAACATGTTCCAAGGGTTTATATATACGTATAATCCATGGATCAAAATTTCGGTGGAATCATGTTTCCGGTCCAAATTCTGAATTTTCCCTTCAAATGCTGTAAAATATTTTTTTTCCTTTTCTTTTTTAAGAGAAAAATTGCCACAAAACACAAGATTTTTTGTAATAAACACCTAATAGAGTTACAAAAAACAGCAAATCAAACAAGATAATAAAAACTAGACTAGACCAGCGTGGCTAAATAGTTTCATATAAATTGTGATACTTCCATCAATTCCAATCCAATTTTGATGAAATAACATAAAGAAGCAATACTCAATATTGGATTGACTTTTAATGTATAAAATCCATATTTTACTTTGGCAAATGCAAGTATATACAATCTATTGATGTATTTTTATAATTAATTTGTTTTACTGAAACTCAAGACAAAATCATTACTGGAATTTCTGAATCGAAATATCTGAAATATCAAATGAAAGAAATGGAAACAGAAACTGGGATCTTGAATATCGGTATAATCAAAAAGAAAATCTTTTGCAGTTGATTGTATAATTTTGAAATACTCTGAGTTCTCAAACAATTCATGGATAGACAAGTTTATTTGAAGTAATAAGATGTGATTAACATCGGCTGTTGAATGGATTTTATCTCACATTGATCCAGATTAAGGATCTATGTTACCTCAGCTGTATTGTTGTTTTGCATTGAACTTCTTTTCCACGTCTTTAATCCCCTTTTCTTATTTATTTTGCAAAGATTCTAATAAATGGTTTTGTTTGTTTAAAAGATATTTTGAGTAGAAGGCCTATTTAAGTGTCTTTAATTATAATTATGTTTATTGAATTTACTTCACGATATCCAATAATGCCTAATAGTATAGATAATGACATTCTAGGTGGATTGTGCAGCTCCTGATTTTGCCTCTGAAGATGTTTGTGGTGTTTGGAGGATTGATGACGTAGAACAAAGTTTCTCTACACAACCCTTCAAAATCAAGTATGCTAGACAGGACATCCTTTTGTCAATTATGGTTTCTTTCAATTTAAATCTGGAACCAGATGAGGTTATTACTTAAACTTCCATTATACTGCCTGTGTTGTCTCCAACTTTTTAAGTTATCATCTCTTTGCACATTAATATATATGACTATACTTCCAATTTACAGAGGCCATCAACATCTGCAGTCATGCTTAAATTTGAGCTTTTGTATGCACCGATGTTGGAAAATGGGTGAGTTTAGTAGCCCTCATCTTACCACATTTTTACTTTGAACCTTGAAAAACATTTTATCCTTTGTGTTTTCCTTTGCAATTTATATTATTTGCCAAATAACTATTGCTTGCACCCATGAAAGACGTGAAGCTATGGTGATGGTTGTTCTCTATATATTCTGATTTTTAAATTGTTTTGGTTTGATTGGATGTAATTTAGGCTATGAATCTTTATACATGTTCACATGCCAATACTATTGTGCCTGGTGCAAGGTGATATTATAAAATTTATCAGCTCCTTTATTTGTGAGGGTTGATTGATGGAGTTATATTTTTTTTATTCAATCACGCCAATTAGGGAGATATCCTATGTATCACCATTGCTTGTTTGTTACAAATATTTATATTGTTATTTGATTTGTATATGTGTTTATACTATGAAATATGAATTGCTCTAGCATTGCCATTTTAAAGCTTCTGTCGTTGCACATAATTTCAACGAGGGGTTTATTTTTGAACCATATCTTTTATTCGACGATTCAATTTTTTTCTTCTCTAGGATTGAAGTGCAGGCTTCTCTTGATTCATATCCTGCTGCTGTCCATGAATTTCGCATTCCTCCCAAAGCTCTTCTTGGTTTGCACACATATTGTCCTGTACATTTTGACGTTTTCCATTCTGTTTTGATTGATTTAAGTATACATGCCACGCTACTGAAAGCTGGTACTGTGACACTTCCACTGAAGAATAGGTTTGTGATTTTCTAGTGAAATGTTACCAATATATGATAAGCATTTACTCAATAGCCGTGTGGTATATTGCAGCAAGTCTGAAAGGGCAGGATATGTTAATGGTAGAGGTTATGAAGGACCAAACCAAGTAAGATGTCCCATCCACACGTGTCTATGTCTGTACACACGCGCACGCGCGTCTGTACACGCACACGCGCGCACACACACACACATACATATATATATATACATATACATATATATATATACATATACATATACATATATATATATATATATATATATATATATATATATATATATATATATATATGAAAAGTCTATTTGAACACAAAATTGAACACAAGAAATCTCAACCATTAGATCTCCCCTTGAATTCCACCTTCCATGTAAAGACAAACGGATCCAATGGTTCACAATTTGTGTATCTAATTTTGTGTTCCAATGATCGCTTCCTATACACACATGCCTTCACCCGCATA